>CADWAE010000064.1:0-446292 GCA_902982915.1 Phalloptychus januarius
GGTTCTTCTGGTTCCTCCTGGTTCCTCCTGTTCCTCCTGATCCTCCTGGTTCTTCTGGTTCCTCCTGGGTTCGGTACCTCCAGGTTCCAGCTCACATCTTGAAGGACTTTCTGCATTGGAACCTGAAGCAGATGTTTGCTGTGAACCGGTTCTTTTCCCCTGCAGGAACAGAACCAGCCTCAGTTCTGGTCCAGAAAACCAAGAAGAACCAAACAGAACCAGAACTCCGTGACCCAACTGGAGCCAACATGCAGCCTGAGGAAGAGGAGGGTGAGTCTTACCGGACTTCACCGTGGCCTCCCTGCTGCTGGCTGTCCTCTCCATCATGGACCCGGTTCTGTCCCGGTTCTGATGGGTTCTGGTCCGACTGTGTCTCTGGTATTCTTCATCCTCTCTGCAGCAGCCCTCTGCTCCTCCTCTTCAGTTGTGCTGGGTCACATGATCCTCCTCCTGCTCAGGGTTTTCCCACGCTGCTCTCCTCCCAGCAGCTTGTGATGAAACATAAAACTCAACAGCAGTTCCAGCTGCAGCCAGATGAGGGCGCTCAAACTAACCAACTAACCAAGAGAGAATTTGTAAAGAGATCTGCAGGTTAACCCGTTTCTGGTCCAGAATCCTTGTGGAGCTCCTTCCTCCTCCTCTTCCTCCTGTGTCTGACGCAGGTCCAGATGTTCTCCTGCCGGGAGGTTCTGTTTTCTTGACGGATCCAAAGCCAGCAGCACTTTATACTCCCAGAGCTGCTCAGAACCTCAGGAAGCAGAACACCATCCACATCTTCATCCTGATCATTTCCCTGCTGGCACCATGTTGGAGGTTTCCATGGAGACAACATCCCTGAGACTCAGAACCGGACCCGATTGAGCTGCAGCACAACGGCAGAACCTCTGAATAGGAACCAAACACGGCAGTAACTAAATAAGATAGGAACCAAATCTAAGAGGAACCAAAGATTGCAGGAAGTAAGGCTCGGTGCCAGTTTTGTGACTGAGAATTTGAGACAATAAACTTTAAATTCTTTCACTTGCGACTCTATTAATGTTAAATTATGATATATTTAATCCTCTGGCTGAGTTAAAAATCACTTCCATTTTAAAGTGAAATCATTTTATGAGAATGCTTCAATAAAAGCACAAAGCCCAACCTCCAGACCAACAGGTTAAGATTTAAATTTGTCTTGTGTTTGTTTTACTTTCCTCAGTTAGTTTGTGATTCTTTTATTTCTTCTTTTTTCTGCTCAGTTTATCAAATCAAACATTTTATTACTAATCTGACTTGTTATGATATTTTCTTTGAATTTCCTATAAATATGGAAAAAACAACAAAACATGCCATAAATCCGCCTTTTACCTCACAATGTTAACAATGCAGACTTCGCGTAAGGGCAGAAATCGGACCCAAAAGGGGCAAAGGGTGGATTTGGAGAATGTGGGACGCACTGTGACCTTTAACCTCCATCATGAATGAGGGAGGGAGAGGATTTGGACCGGGCCTTAGAACTGCAAAGCCTTCTCAGAAGAATGTTGGGAAAATCTTCTTACTTCCACTGAAATGACTCAACAAGCTGCAAACCTGGCTGCCGGAGCCTTCCAAAATAAAAGCCTCTAGATGTAGCCAGGACACAGGGAGCTGCAGCAGCAGGTACCTGAACACACCTGGTTCACGGCTGTGATGTCACCAGTTCTCTGGTTCTGGATCAGAACCATCAGTCTGCAGGATTAAACCAGATCAGAACCTCTTTGGATCGTCTTATGTAAAGTTCTGATGTTACAACCAAATACAAAGAAGAAAGGTAAGTTCTGCTGGTTCTGGTTTGGTCCAGAACCAGCAGAACTGAATTGTTCTGAATGGGTTGGCAACCACCAGAACCTTGACTGGGTCTTGGTTCCTCAGCTCTGACTTTTTTGCCATCAGAACCTCTGGGGTCCTGTTGTACGTTTTAAACTGGGCCTGAAGGTGGCGCTGAACACATCTGCTTCATTGTGTTCTGACCCGGGTTCTGGTGACCCGAAAGGCACAGCTTACCTCTGCCATTCGGCTGCTTCCCGTTCTTCACGCCCGGCTGCCTGGACAGAGGCTCATGGTCGATGCTGTACGATTTCTGGAAGACAGAAGAAAAAGATTGGAACCCAAAAAGAGCCAGCGCTCCCCCCTCCCCAACCTGTTGACTGGCTCGACTGCTCTGTGGATTATGACAAGAATGGATCTTCAGCTTGGATTCGATGTTCAGACGAACTGAACTTTATATTATTCTGTTTTTCTGGTGGACATGTAATGGAGAATATATGTTTGCACTAAAATTGGCAGCAGTTACTGACAGTGGTGGGAACAGCTACCCAAAAGAGAGCCTTCCTCCAATCAGAGAGCCTTCCTCCAATCAGAGAGAGCCTTCCTCCAATCAGAGAGCCTTCCTCCAATCAGAGAGCCTTCCTCCAATCAGAGAGCCTTCCTCCAATCAGAGAGAGCCTTCCTCCAATCAGAGAGCCTTCCTCCAATCAGAGAGCCTTCCTCCAATCACGGAGACCAGCTTCATCCATCAGACTGGCACACATTAATTTAATCTTTTATTGTATATATTTATATTATTTTTTTTATTATTACTTATTTATTTTATTATTATTGGAGCTTTGTCAGGAAATTTCTTTCAATATGAAAGATTTTGATGACGAGGACAAGGAGGAGGAGGAGGAGGAGGAGGAGGAGGAGGAGGAGGAGGAGGAGGAGGAGGAGGAGGAGGAGGAGGAGGAGGAGGAGTGCAGACAGTGGGTATTTGTCTCCATGCTGCAGCCTGATGAAAATCGCTCCTAGCAACCAACAAAGGTCTATTCAAAGATCTATTCATGCGGCTCCAGTTGGTCTGGAGTCAGAACCAGCAGAACCTTCAGAACCAGCAGAACCAGCTGAAGTCATACAGATGTTTTCTATCCTCTGTGTTTCCAGATGTTTTGGGTTTTCTGCTGAAAGAAAAGTTTAAACTTTTTAACTTTTCGGTGGTTCATGACTTTCCATGTTCTCTCTTGGACTGTGGATGGTTCTGGTCCAGTTGGGATCGGCTATGGTTCTGCCCCTGACCCAGTCGGGTTCTGATCCAATCGGAACAGCAGCAGAGCGTTTCTGTTTCTGCCGAAGCAGACAGTGAGACTGATAACAGCCTGACCTCTGCTGGACAAGACGCAGTATTACAGGTCCGACCAGTAGAACCGGTTCGGTCCGTTTCTGGGTCAGTGTCTGCTCCTCTGATCTATGGACCAGAAACAGAACTTTCAGTCCTGATTCTGCTTCATGGCATCATCAGGATTTCATCCAAACTGGAACCGAACCTCAGAGTGGATCAGAACCTCCATTGGATCGGGTCAGATTCTGAGGTACCAGAACCGGAACTATGCACAGTCACTCAGTGAGAAATCGACAGTCCATTTTCCAAAGTTATGTTTTCACCATATTCTTACTAAATTTATAAATGTCAGCATATTTAATTTACAAGATAAATGTTTAGTTTACAAACTAAATATTTAGTTAATAATTGTTTTTTTGCAGTGTAACTTTATAAACGCTAAGCTAACCTCCGCGGCTGTTTCAGTATTTTTAGCCGCAGGATTTTCTCAGCTAGGCCTAATTAATCTCCTGCAGACACAGAGCGAGGCGCGTCCCGGTGACCCGGGACCCATCTGATCCTGGTCCAAAGTTATGTAAGCTCTGCTGAAAATATTCTGTTTACCGCTATCAGATGATCTCTGATTGGTGGAAACATGCAGCTCCTCTGTTCTGGTGTCGGCCCATGCTGGGTCCAGTTTAACTGTGTAACCGGAACCTCATCGAGGAACACAGACTTCCACAGCGCCACCTGCTGTTTCACCTGCTCAGCTTGAGTCAGACTGTGTTCTACATTTCAGGTTCTAGTTCTGTTGATGACTGAGGTTCTGTAAGGAAAGACCCAAAACCTCAGAAATACGGTTCATTTCAGCTTCTTCCTGATGGTAGCAGCTTCCTGTTGCTCCACTTCTTCCTGTATTACCGTTAGCTTCCTGTACGTACCTGTAGCGACCTTTAGGTACAGGACTAAAGGTAGTCTTGAAGCGTATCTTCCTGTAGTTACCCGTAGTTACCTGTATCTTCCTGTAGTTACCCGTAGTTACCTGTATCTTCCTGTAGTTACCTGTCTGTATCCCCTGGCCTGGCCGTTGACCTGTATAAATCACTCTGTTTTTCTTCTCGTTGACCTTTGACTCTGGAACATTCCTGCAGCTGACGGAAACGCTGACCTAAAAATATCCAAAGCACTCCATGATCCGGAGCTGCTCCACCTCTGCTTGCGCTGCCGTCAGCTGTTCGTTCCCATGGAAACAACTACTCCCAGCTGGACAGGTGCATCGCTCCTCATACCTCACATATTTGGTCTGGGTCGAGTTTCTGAGGGGAGGAGCGGCCTGAGTTCTGCTGCAGGAGCGCAGAGGGACTGGCTCGGTGGTTCTGCTATGGACGGCCCAGCAGAACCAAGCGGAACAATCAGGATCCCATCAGAACCAGTAGAACCATAAAAACCAGTAGAACAAAGCAGAACCATTAGGAAGCTGCTGGGTGGTAATCTGCGTTAGCCGGCGTTTCGTCCCGGTGAGTTTGAGTCCCAGTGGGAGAACTGGGAGGCCGATGAGGAGCAGCCTGACAGTTGGACCTGCAACTACTGATCGTTTCAATTAATCAACTCTTCTGATGATTAATCGCCAGAGTAATCAATTAATCGTCAAAGTTTTTGCTTATTTTGATTATTAATTGGATAAAAAATTGGTACTCCTGTTTTTTATTTCAGTTTATTTAATACAATATTAGAAATACATAATTTATTTTCTTTTTTTAAATAAGAAAACATGTTATTGATGCAACATCACATTCCTTTGATCATTTGTAGCATCTGCAGCTAAAAAAGTACTTTTGATATCATCATCTCAAAATCGATAGTGAGGAGCTGATTTGTTGATTATTTTGAGATTTATTGAGTGATAATTGGTGCTTAAAAAGAGATTCTATAGCAGAAAATGACAACACTGCTAACAAGACGTTTTGAATATATTTACAGACAATCTTATTGGCAAATATTAATATTTTTTGTAGAGCTTTAGCTTAATAGCAGCTCTGTGTGTGGATTTATGGTCCAGTTAACGATTAATCGATTACTAAATTAGTTGGCGATTATTTCAATAATCAATTATTCATGATTAATTGCTTGAGCTCTGCATATGTTACAGAGAATGATGGGAGATATTGTAATTTTTCCTTCCAGAAGCCTTCCTGTTTAACGTGCAGAACGCTGCAGTCTTGCCAACTTAACCCGGACAGAACCGCGTTCGGGTCGGCCCAGATTCAGCTGACTTCATGCAGAAATAACCTGATTATGAGCTCCCTTCCAGCAGACTGGCCCTCAGATTCCTGATCCTGTAAGCAGCAGAAACTGACGGATCATTAATCAGATTCCTGATTCCTGAGCCGGGCTCCACCTGCAGAGCCAAAGTTCAGCGCTTTGTTCAGGTTCTGCTGCCTGTCAATATTTACTTAAAATGAATCATGGAGCGTTTGAGAGCCGCCAGCTGGTTTACATGGTGAACTCAAAGAATGTGGAGCAGCACTCACCTTCTTCCCATAAGAAGCTCCCATTATTCCCAGCAGGAGCGACGCCCCTCCTCTGATCCTTCCTGATCTGCAGCCTGACAGACGGAGCTCTGGGTTCGGTTAGCCCACCAGTGAGTCAGGCGGACCACTGAACTTCATCCCAACCGGCAGCAGAGCAGAGATCAGCTGGACTGAGCAAGGAGAGAGTGAGGAGGAGGAGGTGGAGGAGGAGCAGCCACCTGTTCCTGTCTGACTCTCTGTGAGGAGTTAAGGTGGGATTACGGTAATCCCAGCAGACAGAAGCCAGAGAGCAGAAGGTTCCTCACATCTCCTCCAACCAGGATGGAGACGGTCTGAGTTTCCCTCCATCCACGGCTCCGGGATGTACTGGAGGAACTGGGAGCCGAACTGGTTTCATCAAAAGAACAGGACGGGACGCCTGGAGGAAACATGGAGCTACACTGCAAAAACTGAATCTGACCAAGTATTTCTGTCTGTGTTCCCTTTAAATCAGACAAAACTAACAAGGAAGTAAGTTTTGCTTGTTTTAAGTTAATAATTTCTTAATATTCATGAAAAAGTTGTAGTTCCACTGGCAGATTATTTAGCTGAAAACATGAGAAATGTCTAGTAGGTGAAATAATGTGCCAGAGAAGCCGGTCCCTGCAACAGACTGGTGACCTGTCCAGGTGACCTGTCCGTCCATCATCCATCTGTCCATCATCCATCCATCCATCCATCCATCCATCCATCCATCCATCCATCCATCCATCCATCCATCCATCCATCCATCCATCCATCCATCCATCCATCCATCCATCCATCCATCCATCCATCCATCCATCCATCCATCCCCCATCCTCTTCCATCCTCCATATCCAGGGTCAGCCATGCATCTCCTCACAGGTGCCAGATCTTCCCTCCCCCGTCCTCTCCTCGTCCAGTCTCCATCCACCAATCCCTCAGCTTCTCCTCTCAATGTGGAGGAGCAGCAGCTCTACTCTGAGTCTCCATGGTGACTGAGCTTCTCTCTCTAAGGGAGAGCCCAGCCTCCCTACGGAGGAAACCCATTTCGGCCGCTTGTATCAGGACCTCATTCTTTCAGACCCAAACCTCATGACCACAGATGAGGGTAGGAACGTAGGTCGTCCGGTAAATCGAGAGCTTTGCTTTTTGGCTCAGCTCCATCTTCACCACGACGGACCGGTACAGCCCGCTTCACTGCAGAGGCTGCAGCGATCGCTCACAGGGACTCCGCCGCTCACAGGGGACTCCGTCGCCTCACAGGGGACTCTGCCAGACGTTCCCAGCAGACCCTCACAACGCGTTTGGGTTGCCAGGTCTGACCGGCATCCTCCCCCACCACCGGAGCAATCCACCACCAGGTAGTGGTCAGTGGAGAGCTCCACCCCTCTCTCCATCTGGGTGTCCAAGACACACTGTTTGTCAACAGCCAACAAGCTCTTCATTAATAAATCTGTCAGTTAATTTTCATTGATTGAATCCAGCTGCTGAGCAAGCACACGGTGACAGTGGAGAGAAGCAACTCTATTTTAATAAACTTAAACTCGAAAGAAAGAGTGACCTAAATCCTGATTCTGCTCATCAGAAATGGAGTACAGTCCAGAAATCTGCAGAACCCTTTCTAAGTTTTGTATCTACAGTAATTTATCCCTCTCAAGCAACAAATCAGATTAAGATAATTAATGTACTGCAGGCTGATTTTGTTCTTGAGGAGGTTTTATTGAGTTTTTTTGATTTGACCATTTTGGCCGATACAACAAAAGGTTTGGACAGCCCTGCACCCCAAACACAGCTTTTGGTTTTATGGGGCCAATCAGGAGCAGAGTTTCCTCACAATGTAGGATTCGCAGGAAAAATGGACCTTGCAAGGTGAGAAATGCTAAAACACAAAACAAAGTTCTGAAACCAGTCTGGTTCTGGTTCTGCTGTGAGCTTCTCCCAGTTGAATTAATTAAACATAGATTTGGGTGCAGCAAAGTTCACTTTTGAATAAAAGTTACTGCATGGACAAGAGAACGTGAAAAGCCTGATTATTTAAAGACAAAATCTTTGTGTTGTAGCCAATATTTTTATTGCATGAATAATGTACCATTCTTGGGCCAGTTTAGACACCCAGGTTTCGGGTTGGGTTGTAGAAATTAACGAAAAATGAACAAATGTTAACGCGTTAATTTTGATTTATTAATGTTAATGCAATGAATAACTTTATTTTCTTTGCATACAAAAGGTCCAGCTGGAACCTTCATGTTCATGCGTTTCTAAATGTCTGTGGATCTGATGCACAGCTACGTCCACTAACAACTAGCATCTTCTCTCGGCCCACTGGGTTCATTCCTGCTTCTAATCGATCTGATTGGACGCTGGAAAAGCTAAAAGGAGTTAGCCTATCAGCAAAGCTATGCTAGCCTAAAATAGCATCTCAGGGCTAAACACATAGCAGCTAATGCTAATGTTAGCGTCCTCAGTTCACATTTCCAAAGAAACTGCATGAATGATCAGGGCTTCCTGCACTCCAAAAACGAAATATTACCAAGTATTTTTGTCATTATAATAGAAATAAGACAAAACTTACAGTAAATTTTCATCAAGATATTGATTAAAAAAGGCCTAATTCCAATTATAGATTATTTCACTCTTAAAAAGACATTTTCCCGTATTATAAGTGAAATAATCCACCAGTAGAACGAGTTCTTTTTCTAAGATTGTGTGTTTTTGCAGTGGGAAACATTGGAAAGACCAGAGGAGCTGATTAAAAAATATAAATATTAGTTGTAGAGTTCGTATGTCTATTTATGCAATAGTTTAACAGCAAATAAGTGTTTTAATTGGATATGTTGCTTATTTTATGTAGTTTGATTCAAATATGATTAAATGTGAATAATAAATTACAGACCCTGTTGGCCCCACATCAGAAGAAAACACGCATGTGTGTGTAGTTGTGTGTGTGTGTGTGTATAGTTGTGTGTAGGGGTGGGTGTGTGTGTGTGTATAGTTGTGTGTGTGGTTGTTTGTGTGTGTGTGTGTGTAAGTAAATCAACTCCAAACAGCTTCAGATTTAAACCGTCTCTGTTTACTTTATACACCATAAATAAATATCAGCTCCATCAGCCTCCAGTCAGGACCAACATGGCCGCCGGTCGCCATGGAGACGGCAGGCCTCTACTCCCCGGGGTTGGGCGGGCCCTCGGCTTCCTCTGCGCTCGGACCCGACATCTGCATGAAGAGCTGGCGCATCTCAGCGATGTCATCGTCTAGCGGCGGCGCGGCGCGCTGCTCGCGCTCCTCGATGAAGTCCCACAGCCGGACCCTGTTCATAAACTGGACACACAGAACCGGGTCAGAACCACAGGCAGGGCAGGGCAGGGGATAAAGGCAGGGGCGGGTTCTGACCCGGACGTTTCCCTCGGAGCTCAGCTGCTTCCGGGGCCGGTCCGGTTCCGGTCGGGTTCCGTCCGGGTAGGCGTGGAGGTACAGGCAGTTTCCCTCGAAGGGACAGGAGCCGCGGCCCTGGTCGAAGTATTTACAGGCCTTCTTACTGCAGACACAGAGGAGTCAGGCACGCACTCTGATTGGCCGACAGCCAGTGGGCGGGGCTTGAACAGGAAGTTACCTGACGCCCGACTTGAAGAGCTCGATCAGCTGGTCCTTCTCTTCCTGGTCCTCGACCCAATAGACGGATGGGATGACGAACTCCGAGATGATCCGACACTCCGGACAGGACCTGGAGGGAGAACAGGATCAGAACCGCAGAGAGGGACGACCGGGTCAGAACCAGAATCAGAAGCAATAGAAACACAAACAGAACAACTGAGGGAGACTAACGGATCAGGGCCAGAACCTCTACAGAACCCTCGTCTCTTTCTATTTTTTCTGGTTCTGGTTCCCGGATCCGGTTCCTGGTACCAGAACCGGGCCGGACTCACTTGATGATCTTGTTGCAGAAGTTGCTGGTTCCACGCCACTGGCGGATGCAGCTGAGGCAGAAGGTGTGGCAGCATGAGGACAGGATGCCGAAAGCGCCGCTCCGACGGCGCCGCCTTCTGGACCACCACCTCCATGCAGATGGAGCACACCTGCACAGGTACAGCGCGGTCAGGGCACTGTCGTCACGGCAACCGGCCCACAGACTCACCTCACCCACCTTGTTCTGGCTGAGCTGAGCAGCGAACGCCTTCTCCATGTCGGCCTCGAAGGCCAGCAGGCACACCTGCAGAGAGGCGGGGTCAGGTACCAGGACCGGGACCGGGACCAGAACCCGGGTCGGTACTCACCTTCTCGTGAGCTCTCCTCTGCTCCGGGTCGTGCGGGTGGAGCACCTGCAGCCGACACACCTCACACATGTCGCCATGGAGATATGGACAGCTGTCGCCATAGTAACAGTGTCCGGCCGCGGCGTACGGACACAGCTGATAGGCTCCGCCCACTGCGTGAGGCTCTGCAGGGAGGATGATGGGTAAACAGGAAGTTCCTATCAGCCAATCAGATGGCTCCATTTGGGACCCACCTGGTTCTGGAGCTGACCCGTCCAGCCCGGTTCGGATGGCTTCCACGTAGGACTGCGGAGCGGCCGCCGCCTCCGGTACCGTCAGGGTCGGATCGTCTGACAGGCCGCCAAAGGCCCGGTCGCCGCACAGTGCTGAGGAACAGGAAGGGGCGGAGTCACACACCTGGACTCACCTGTCCAACGTCTGGACCCGACCCGCAAGCAAACCCACGGTACCATCAGAACCCAGGAGTTACCAGATTATTGGGTTCTGGAGATCTGATTTTTGTCAAATTTAGAATTTCTTTTTCCATCGGTGGCCTCCTGGGTTTCCACTGTTCAGAGTGATGTCATCACCCAGGCGGCCATCTTGTTTGACAGCTTCTGTTTATTTGGATTCAGGTCAACTCTACTGTCAGGAAACCGGTTTTATTTTAAATTAAGAAAAATTATTAATTTTATGCGAACTCCAACACAAAAAATAACAAATTTAAATGATGAATGTTGAGCAACTTGTGAAGTTTTACAGATTAAAATGAATATCAGCATCAAACTATTGTCAGTAGCTGAACTTTGAGTCGACCGAACAAACTGAGTATTTCAGAGAACAATGAACTAATCAGATCTTTAACACAGAAGTTTTTTTCTCACTACATTTTATGATGTTTGTTTTGGTGAAATTGTGTCTTTTCTGCTAATATTATGACTTTACTCCCATAACTAAACAGAAATTATCGCATTCTGATCAAACTAACAGATGAAATGATTGAAATAAAATCCACTTTTTAAAATTATTTTCTGTCATTTGCAATTTCTTTTTGTTAAAGAAAATGATATAAAAATCAAATAAAATTGAGTCAGGCTTGAAGAAATCTATTTTTACCTGCAGCAGCTCAGGTGTGTCCTTACCTCTGTCCTTCAGGACCAAAGGCTTCTTCCCTTCACCTCTGACCCCTCTGCCTGCACCTGCTGGGTCCGCTGAAGCTCCACCGCCTCCTCCTCTCATTGAATGTTTCACATGATCATACCTGGACACACAGCACAGCTGTCATGTACCTGGAAGGTCAGACAGGTCAGCTGCCAGGTGTGCCTCACCTGCAGCGCTCTCCGTAGGCACAGGCTCCCCTCTGGTAGTACTTGCAGATGGTGGAGGGTTTGCTGTTGTTCAGGTCATGAGAAAACAGGCAGTTGCTGCCCTCCCTGCAGACTCCGTGGAGGAAATACCTGCAACACACCTGGACACATGACTCACCTGGCAATCACCTGTTCAGTCCACTCAGGCACTTTCAGAGCTTTGTTAAAGATGAGGTCATTTAAAACTGCAGTATGTAACTTTTATAAAACACATTTGTTTAAATTGTCACCATGTTGTGTGTGAGACACAATCTGTAAAAAGAAAAACTGAAGATACTTTGTTTCATGAAGAGGATGGTCGGGTTGGCCTTATGAAGAATAATTTCCCCACCTTGCTCTCTGCTATGCTGCAGCTAGCATAGCATGTTATGAATCCTCAAACCAGTAGCGTTTTGGAACATTTGAGTTAACAAGTATATAAAATTGATTGACTGCACTAAGCCCCTCCTCCTGGCCCTGATTGGTTGTTTTTAGTTGGTCGCGGTTCATTTCTTCCAGTAGGTCAGAGATCCATGTTTTTACAGATAAACTGTCACAATATGGCGAAGGTTTTAACAAAAACACATTTTCTTCATAAAAGTTACCGCAGCTTTAATCTGCTGGATCGTCCAGAACCAGAACTTTATCTGAGAAACCGAACATCTCCGATCCGGAGTCCTGGAGAATTAAACCGGTTCCGATCCGGTTTAATTGGACAGCAGAGGTTCGGACGGAACTCGACTGTTTGCAGTCATACTAACTGGACCGAACCGGGTGGGAAGAGCACCCGAATCGGAACCAGACGCAAGCAGCGATGTTCTGCCCGAAACTATAGTTTCCATGGTAACGGCAGGACCCGAGCAGTTTACTGATCAATCGGCTGATCAGACGAATAGCTGCGCATGCTCACACAGGTGAGCATACCCAGCGGCGGAGCTAGCGGCTAAAAACATTAGCTTTACGGCAGCGCGTGCGCAGTGACGGTCCTGAGCCGGTCGGACAGGTAGCTGAGGGACAGAGACACAGCAAAGACCGCGCGCTCACCTGCAGGTCACCTGTCTGGTGCTCATCTTCTTCGTCGTGGTCTGCGCTCAGCTGCCGGAAGTGTGCTGCTGGTGCTCCGCTCTAAGAGCTCCGTGTGTAAGCAGCAGAAGGAGGAACGTTCCTGCTGCTGCGGAGAACAGCGCCATCCTGCGAAAGTCCTGGTCCAGTTCTGGTCCAGTTCTGATGAAGAGGCTTCATGTTATTCTGCTGTGATTTTAAAGATCCAAAAAGGAGCTCTTTGATTCCAGACCGACCCAGTGTGGGTTACTGGTTTTGGTTCTGTCTCATCAGCCCAGGGAGGTTCGGTTTCAGGTTGGACGGTTCTGTTCAGGTTTAGGATTACTGATTTGTATTCCTGGAGGTTCTGGGTTCCAGCTCTTGTTTGTGTTTCAGGTCAGAGGCTGTTGATTCTGTTCCAGGTTCTTTTTGATCAGAACTTAATACAGAACCATAACCGCTGTATCTGTGAGGTCCAAATCAGCTGCTAAGTTTTATATTCACCAGTTTACAGAAACAACAGATTATCTTATTTTAACAATTTATAGCTCTTTATTCATTGCATTTAATTGGTCCTTGGTAACAGGTGGAGGGCCACAGCTCCCCTGTTTGATACTAAACAGTCATAGTTTGACTGGGAGGAACCCAAAGAGAACCTGGAGAAAAACTCAAGGCTGGGATTCCAACCCAGGACCTCATGCTACCTCCTGAAGCACCCTCAAGGAACCTCAAGGGTTCCTCAAGGACATAGGGCTTCATTACTTCAACCCCCAAGTACATCAGGGACCCTCATTCCCCTGATGAACCCCCTGACAAATCCCATTGAAGGCCTTGAGGAACCCTTTGGTTCCCCAAGGATCATCAGCCACCTGATACCAAACCCTTGAGGAACTCCCGAGAAATCCATGCTGAACTGCTAAGGAACCCCTTAGTCTTTCCTGTTCCTGGACTTCCAGGAGATTGTCCTGAAGACCTGAGCCTCCTGTGAATCAGATCTCTGGAATTGGGCTCAGGGTATTGCCTGGGTCCAGCTCAGGTGTGCCAGTTCACCTGCAGACAGAGGATAATTTCATCTGTTCCTCTGAGATGATGAATGGCTGAAGAGGAAAGTGTGACATTTGACCCCAGGAGAGTCTATCTCTGTCAGACTCACCTGAGCTCACTGATCAGATCGCCGCCTTGACAGGTGAGATGGAAAACATTCAGTGAGAGCCAATCAGGAGGCAGCTCCTGGAAACTTCCTGTTCCAGGTTTCAAGTCAGAATTTTTCTGCTGGTTTGGGTCTGCAGACCTCAGAGCGTTTAGCTGAACACGTCCTGCTCTGCCAATGTTTCCATGGCAACAATGCAGACACAGTCCAGAGGTCACCTGCTCAGGCTGACTCACCTCCAGGTGAAACAGGTCACATGACCATCTGCCTGACACCAGAACACCCGATAGGCTGGAGCCAGGGTCTGTGATGTCGTACGATAGGCTGTAACCAGGCAACCGGAGGAGGAGGCGGGGAGAAGAGGCTAAAGAGAGGAGGAGGAAGCGGAGTGGGACAGACTGCCGAGCAGCTAAGGAGGAGATGGAGCAAAGCGTCATCCACCTGAGCCACTGCCAGAAGGAGATCTTCTGCTTCGCGGTTCCTGAGGCGTGTCCGAGCTGCGGCGAGGAGCTGAAGGGCCGCAGACTGCAGGAGGCGCCGGTGAGCCTGCCGTCCCCCTTCACCGACGGACACAAGACCTCCTGTTGCCTGCTGGTCGCTCCTGCACACAACAACCAGGACAGGTAACGGCACACCTGCACAGGCACACCCAGGTTAGCCTGCAGAAAACTTCCAGTCAACAGCTGTTAGAACCCAGTAGAACCAGTGTCAGTCTGGATTGGCGAGTGATGAGGTTTCCTGTTTATGCTGGTCTGGGACACCTGAGCTCTTTACCTGAAAACTTTACAGGCTGCAGTAGCAGCTACCTGCAGGAGACTGGTTTGCAGGTCAGGAAACCAGTTTTAGTACGACACCAGTCTAACCAGCGTGTCCTCCTCTGTCCCCCAGAGACTTTACTGGGACATCAGACCTGCATACTGGCATCTCCAGCACTAAAGGTATGAACATGAGACGAGGGCAGGTGTCCAGGTGAGGAGGCTTACAGGTCACCTGGGGTCACCTGGTTGATGTCACCGCTCTGCCTCACCTGACTCTGTCTCACCTGTATATTTATCCAGGTGTTGTTTATAACTACACTCAGGATGGCGTGCGGCGAGATCAGAGTGGGTGGAGCCGCTGTGTCAGCATCCGCCTGGTCCGACCCGACATGTTCCACCTGCTGGCTCAGTGGGACCAGTACCTGGAGACATTCTCTGAGGGACCCGCCTGGGACCCAGTGTGGCAGAAGTAGGTTCCACCCAAAGCTCCTGTCTCGCTACCTGTCCTCTCTGATTCAGCTGTCGGTCTTTCAGGTTCCATGAGGAAGACCACAACTGCTTTAGCTTCTGCCTCCAGTTCCTGAACGGCGTCCTGGCCATGGAGGGTCGTGGCGCTCTGAGCCGAGACGACTTCACCCGCTGCTTCATTCTGCCGAGGATGAGGAGGGTGTCAAAGTACACCACGCTGATCCGGCACCTGCAGGAACACCAGTACTACCTGGCAGACAGACAGGAGACACTGGGAGTCGGGCAGGAAGAGTCGGTCCCCACCAGTTAAACCCATCAATCAACCAGTTAAACATGTTGAAGCTAAACAGCTGAAACAGCAGCCTGACCACCAGTCCGGTTTGGTGTGACATGAATGTTTATTTATTGAATATTTTCACAAACATATCAGAGCTTCAGTCTGCGATTTGGATGAAGCATCTGAAGCAGAAAGTCTTTCCACCAATCAGGAAGAAGCTCAGCTTAGAGGAGGGAGAGTTTGTTCCAGCAGCTTCCGGTTCTGATCTGAACTGGGTTTATGGACTGGAGAAGCAGAGGACTGTTCTTCATGGTAACTACAGATCATTGAGCTGAGCTTCATTGATTTCAGCTAAATAAGGACGGAGGGAAACTTCTCGGTTCTGCTCTTCAGAACTGAACCGAAACCAGAACCACCCGGAACCCTGGATGTATAGGCAGGTGGAGGAATAGTTGAGGTGTTGAGTGAAATTCTGCTCCGCCGTGAAAATCTGTTCCCCCTGAGTCTGGAGGCGCATTGCAGCCAGAGAGGAGGATCCGGTGGATCCTGAGGATCCTGAGGATCTGACCGTTTCCACGGCGCTTCTGATCGATTCTCGGTAAAACAGCTCATATAATCATGTCTAGATTGTTACATTCAGTTTAATCAGCAGCTGCTGTTTAAAAAAGAAGCAATAATAAATGAGTAAAATGAATAAATAAACGCGGTCTTGTGTGGAGGTCTTCTTACGCTGTTTGCTGTTATTATAAACGCAGAGAATCGATCTTTCTCCAACTTTAGAACTTAAGCCTGACAAATAAAAGTCACATTTCCAACACGTAGTGATTTTATTATTTTTTATTCCTGATATAAGAGGAGGGAAACTGGCTGATAGAGGCTCCAACTATTAAGAAGAGACTGGAGACTTTCTGCTAAATCTCTTTCTAATGTCAAATATGACAGATTAGTGGATTAAGGACATTTCTAGTATAGTTCATACTATCACACATAACAAGTTTTGAGAATTAGAAAACAGTTTCTCTTTATTTGCCAAAGTTATGAGGGGGGAACCAGATATTTTAGTCACCTACAATAATCTGTTCCCCCTCCATAAAATGGGAACAAATTAATTTACCTTCAAGTCTATAGCTGTGCTTTTGAAACATTTGTTCCTAATTTCACAAAGGGGCCTTGGGATTTAAACTATGTTTCCATAGCGACCATATGTTAAAGTCTTGAAAGGATAAATATCAAACATAGTTTTCAAAATGTAATTGGGGCCTGCCCATAGCAATGCATGGAGGCAGTGTCCAGACACTGCCTCCATGCATTGCATGGCAGGCACCTATTGTTCTACACCCAATAGAATGTCTCTTTATTTATTTATTTTTTACCCACAAAAGTGGTATCAAAACGTGCGGCTCGATCCCGGGAGGGGAGCTATTATTTTTATTGGCAATCGGAGTTAAAACGGCGACGTAAAAAGCGTCGAAAGAGCAAAATTACCAACTGCCGAAACGAAAAACGAAACAGAGTGTAACTGACATTAACTGCCGCTTTTTTAGAGTGAGAAAAACAGTGGATTTTTGACCAAAAAATAATTTTGAAATCGCCCTCATGCCTACAAATATCGCTCGATTGCTCTGAAAGTCGGTCAAAACATCGCACCGAATGCCTGCTCCGGTAAAATGTCTTCAAAAATTTTCTAGGTCTTACGGTTTTCCGTCAAGGTGCTTCAGAGCCAAAACAAGTGACAGGTTTACTCAGGCTCTGAGCCATTCATTTTGAAACTTTTCTGAAAAGTTTCAGAGGTCAGCGCAGCCATTTTTCTCTCGCTGTAATTTCTGTGTTTGTGCAACAGATATGAATCGCGGTAGTATCGGAGAACAGAAATCGATCTCCCACACGCTTCAAACGGTTTTCAGATCGGCTTTACCGATCCTGAAAGACAAGCATTTGTTTGTGCTGATTTTTTCATCAAAGCTCAGGTTGATAGAATTTTCTCCACTTTCTCTCTGACAGTTGACAGAGGACTAATCACCATAGCAACGGAACACAGAGGCCGGCAGAGCAGCTGGTTTGAACTACAGAAACGTCATCACTTTAGTTCTGAGCAGAATGTCAGAACTGTCTATTACTACAGAGCTCAGCTGATCACAATGTTACAACTAGAATGTTTTGGGCACCATATAAGTGTTTTAACCCAACCAGAGTTACTCATAAGATTAGTGTAGCCATTTATAACAAAATGTTATTAAAATAAAAGCTTGAATATTCCTCTCGGGCCTTTATTATCTTTTTCTCTCAGGTTAGTGTGAAGCAGTTAGAAAAACTAACTGCTTTAAACAGGTTAGAACTACAACATGGCGGAACTGTTACTGACTAAAGAAGAAGGCTGAGCAGAATGTTAGACCTACATTAATGGCAGAACTCTTTTACTACAGAGGAGAGATGAGCTGGAAGTTAAGAACTAAAATGACGGCTGAACCACAGCTACTCATAGGATTAGTGTCACCATTTATAACAAAACTAACTGCTTCAAGCACTTAGATTTCTGTCTCTCCCTCTGTGTCTCACTCCCTAAAGGTTTGAACTAAAACATGGCGGAACTTTCTGTTACTATTTAAAAAAGGGGAATTCTGTTACTACAGAGGAGGACTGAGCTCGCATTTAGAACTACTTGCTGATGTTTGCATTATATAGCTGGATTAACAAAATCACTGTTACAGATGGGATTAGTTTGGTTATTTAAAATAAAGGTCATTGGACATTTCAAAATAAAAGCCTTTACATTTTTCACATCAAGTAATTGCTCTTTTGAACTTATTACAACTGGTTTAGCCCAACCATTGTTAGATATTGGATTAGTGTGGCCATTTCATACGAAGCTAAATGAACATTTCAAAATAAAAGCCTAAATATCCCTCTGAGATTAATGCACCGCCGCAGTGGTGCAAATAATATTAGCCCTTACTATCGTTTGATCTCAGGTTAGTGCACTGTCTTGCGCAGCTTCCATCAGGTTCCATCAGGTCCCATCAGGTTCCATCAGGTCCCATCAGGTTCCATCAGGTCCCATCAGGTTCCATCAGGTCCCATCAGGTTCCATCAGGTCCCATCAGGTCCCATCAGGTTCCATCAGGTCCCATCAGGTTCCATCAGGTCCCATCAGGCGTGTGGGAAGCCCACCAATTGAAACCAGTTGTCAGTGCTTTGCGTGTTTCTTAGGTTCCTCAGTTTGTTGTGGTGCTGCTAGCTTACGTTGTATAGAGTTAATAAATTACATTTTGAAAACTATGTTTGATATTTATCCTTTCAAGACTTTAACATATGGTCGCTATGGAAACATAGTTTAAATCCCAAGGCCCCTTTGTGAAATTAGGAACAAATGTTTCAAAAGCACAGCTATAGACTTGAAGGTAAATTAATTTGTTCCCATTTTATGGAGGGGGAACAGATTATTGTAGGTGACTAAAATATCTGGTTCCCCCCCCCATCACTTTGGCAAATAAAGAGAAACTGTTTTCTAATTCTCAAAACTTGTTATGTATGATAATATGAACTATACTAGAAATGTCCTTAATCCACTAATCTGTCATATTTGACATTAGAAAGAGATTTAGCAGAAAGTCTCCAGTCTCTTCTTAATAGTTGGAGCCTCTATCAGCCAGTTTCCCTCCTCTTATATCAGGAATAAAAAATAATAAAATCACTACGTGTTGGAAATGTGACTTTTATTTGTCAGGCTTAAGTTCTAAAGTTGGAGAAAGATCGATTCTCTGCGTTTATAATAACAGCAAACAGCGTAAGAAGACCTCCACACAAGACCGCGTTTATTTATTCATTTTACTCATTTATTATTGCTTCTCGATCGAAATCGATCAGAAGAACCGTGGAAACGGTCAGATCCTCAGGATCCTCAGGATCCTCAGGATCCTCCAGATCCGCCTCTCTGGCTGCAATGCGCGCTCCCGACGCAGGGAACAGATTTTCACGGGGGAGCAGAATTTCGCACAACACCTGTCTCATTAGCAACCGCTTAATATTATTTAGGTGTGTTAAGCGAATCGCCCAGCATATGGCGGTAGAGCAATTATTTGGACGCAATCAAACCGCAAAGAAGAAGTTCCGAGTGGAGTTTCCAGCCGGACACAGTTTCTGTAGCACCGCCTCAGCTCCCACGAACCACGGCGTTTAAACTTGAGATTGGACCCAATTCTGGCCGTCTGGAACCGGCGGAATGCAGGCGGAGTTCCGGCCTCCTCGGAGGAGAACCCGGGTTTATGAGGACTACAAGGCTCCGCTGCCACTGGTCCGGAACCGGCAGGATAGGAAGCATTACCGCGGGGAGCTGGTCCACCAGCAGGTTCTGGTCTGCCGTCCGGACCACATCCAGAGCATCCACAACCAGGTCAGAACCAGCAGAACCAGATGCAGGGTCAGTAGAACCAAGTACGAACCAGCAGGTTCAGATCCAGTAAAAGCAGGTCCAGACATGGTCAGGCGTTCCTACTGCGCAGCTTCATTTGTATTTTGCCCTTATTATTGTCTCTCAGGCAAAATGTGTTTGTCGTTTCAGGGCTACTTTGGGAAAGGGGTTCTGTCCAGAGACCGACCGGAACACAGCATTTCCGACCAGTGGGAGCGTGAGTTTCCACTCGCACAATGACATCATCTTCAGTCATCCAATCCGAGCTGACGTCTGTTTTTGTCACAGAACACAAAGGTGTGCTTCTACCTGTCCTCTCTCAGTCCAGGTACATCACATCCTGTCTGCTGACACAGTGACATCACATCCTGTCTGCTGACACAGTGACATCACATCCTGTCTGTGGTAATGGTGTCACATGTCTGACCCTCACAGGTATGAAGAGCTGCTCAGGTGGGCAGAGGCAGAGCTTTTTTCTCAGCGATTGGATGACGAGGCAGCCAATCAGACACTGCTGGCTCTGACTAAGACTGTGGAGGAGGAAGAGGAGGCAAATGGAGCAGAAGAAGAAGAGCCAGAGGGCGGAGCCAGTGTCCAAATGAAGAGGCAAGAGGAGAGAAACTGCAGGTAGAGTTCAGCTCCCAGAGAGACCGGTTCTGAGGAAGAACCAGACTGAACCTGTTTGCTGTCAACGTTCAGGTCCAACCCACAGAACCCGGACCTGGACTCAGAACCAGACTCTGACTCCGACTCTGATCCTGGTTCTGGTCTCCGTGTTCCAGGTTCTGGTTACGTCCTGGTGGACGTGGAGGCTCAGGTGGGTCCTCACCTGAGACGGTGGCTGCTGCTGGTGTTCCTCTGCTGCTGCTGTTCATTTGTTGTTGTTTCCATGGTTACAGGAAGGAGGCGGAGCCAGGGAGGTGAGGCGGAGTCCTTTGGCTCTTACAGAGTACCTGCAGCTGAGCCTGGAGGAGGTAACACACCTGAGTCAGCACAACAACTCTACGCAGGCAGTGAGGCTGATCTAATTGCATATTTCTATGTCACTTAAATTTAAGTCTTACAAAATCTCTCTCAACATTCATAATTGTCACTCAGCCTGCTCTAGGCTCAAACCAACCAAACCAGCAGCCAATCACAGATGAGTCTTTTTCATCCAATCAGTTTATTCCTAGGAAATACTGAAAAACAACCAATTACTGCACCAAATGGCCAAACTTTCACGCCTAATCGACTCACCTGTCTGACCTGCAGGCCTTCTTCCTGGTCTACAGCCTTGGCGTTCTGTCTGTCTACCAGCAGGAGGTGAGTCTCTCATTTGGACCTCTGATGCATTTTGCCAGGACGTGACCTCATCATCTCTGTCCTGTTCTCTGATTGGTCAGGAGCCCCTGTCAGTCATGGAGCTGTGGAGGAAGTTTCGGTTGCTGCGTCCTGATTTCGTCAGCTCATACGCCGCGTACCATCACTTCCGCAGCAGGGGGTGGGTCCCTAAGGGAGGAGGCGGGGCCAAGTACGGCGTTGATCTCAGTAAGGCCCAGTGAACTGTAACCTGTCAGTCAGAGTGCAGGGAAAAGCTGGAGCTGTTCCAGACCCTGGATCAGAACCACGACAGGTTCTGTTAGTCTGTGGACTCATCAGGTGTGTTTTCTCCCCTTGTTCTGGTTTCAGTGCTCTACAGGAAGGGACCACCTTTCTACCACGCCAGGTAACGCTCACCTGTTCTGGTCCCCAGGTGTTCGCTCTGTGTCCAGGTGAAGGTCAGACATATTGTCTCTCCCAGAGCCGCCTCGTTCCGCTCTGGGTTGGGAGCTCCTGACTGATCATCGGTTTCTGAAAACGATTAGAAATGATGTAGAAGGGCCTCACCGATTGTCCCTGTCCTCTTGCCATAGCTACTCGGTGGTGGTGGAGAGGACTGGCGAATCGTTGAGTGGCGTGGCGCTGCGCCCGTTTTCCTGGCGTTCTCTGGCGGCTCTCAACAGGATCACAGCCAGTGTCTCCAAGGTAACTGCTCCACCTGTCTCTGCTACCTGGTGCTGCTGTACATCTTTCTTGATGGAGGATCCTGATTGGTTCCCAGGAGCTGATGCTGTGTTACATCATCTACCCAACTGACCTATCAGAGGACGACCTGGATTCACCTGTGTGCCTTAGCAGATTAAAGGTTCAGGTAAAGATCAACTACCGTTCTCCACATTATGAGTTACCATGGTAACTCAATTTGTTTTGGGGGTTTTTCAAACTTACTTGATTTCTAACAAATAACATTATAAAGAAAGATCTTCAACACAATAATTCATATCTGATTACATTAAACAAAACATTATCAACAGGAATAATGGTAAATAAATATATAAAATAATAACAACGGATATTAATAGTGTTACTCAAAGGTCTTCCAATCTACAAGTAGAAATAAATGTACACACAAATAGGTACAAATAAAATAATGTGTCTTTTAGTCTATACAAACAGTATTATCCTCATAAGAAATGCGTAAAAATACACCCAAAAGCATCTGTAGCAAATAACAGAAAATAGCAAAGGGTTCTGCTTATCGGATAAAGTTACATTTCTTTAGAAGAGATTTTGTTTTTCCAAGTTTCTGATTATTTAAATTAAGTTTTGCTTTAGAGATAATATATGTTTTTAAGTCATTTTCTTTCAAATTCACTCCTTTTTTCAGATGAAATATATAAAGATTAGCAATATTCTTCAATATGTCCCAATGTATTTATACTGCCTGTGTTAACACCCGGGGCTGTCAGGGCTTGTTACCAAGGTCATTTATTTATACAGCACATTTCCAGCAACAAGGCAACACAAAGAGCTTTACAGGAGTTAAAAGGAAACACAAACAAAATAACAAACCAAAGGAAAGAGCAAAAGAAGAAAAAGAATCTGATCCAAAGTAGGTAAACTAGCTGCTCCGGTTCAGGGTTGTTAGGTAAGTATAAGTAAGTTTCCTCTGGTCTGATTCCATTTCTGGGTTGGAAGAATAAGAATCTAAAACGCTACGGTAGTTTTTCTGGATTCTAAGTTTGTTCTAATTGCTTTTCTGGGTTGCAATAATAGGAATCTCTCTGCATAATAATCTAAAAATTAATCCAAGAAGGAGAAAATTGGTTTAAATAGTGAGTAGTCTGTAATTTCTAAATAAATAAGCTAAAGAGTGACTCATTTAATTACCATGGCAGCTAAATGCTGAGAACCAGAACCAGATTGTGGACTGTGGTCCTGAGCTGTTCTGATCCCAGGTTTATGTCGGACCGATGGGACTAATGGAGCTAGTAATGTCTCTACAGGAAGTGATCGTCAGCAGGTGGGTTTCCTCCAGAGAGCGAGCAGAGCAGGACGACATCTGATTGGCTGATAGCACAAGCTACCTCATACATTACTATTGGCTGAGCGGCGGCCAATCAGAAGGAAGACCAGCGTGAACGCGGTCTTTGGTTGGATGCAGGCGCGTTTCAGAAGACCGAAGAACATGCAGAGGAGGATCTTCTTCGTTATGTTTCATCGTTATGTTTGTGTTTGACTCCGCCTCCTGGTGATGACGTCACCAGCAGCCGCCTCTTGATCTGGTTGAGCTGCCTCTGCAGGTGCTCCTGTCTGATCTTTAGGTTCATGTCCGGATGTCTGTTCACAGAGAGCCGGTTCAGGAATCCATTTGGAGGAAATCAGTGTGTGTTTATCCAGTTACCATGGCTACCGGTGTTTTTTCTGTCACATGGATGTCAAAGGCTGAATCATTAAACAGATGTTCAACATGAAAACAGTTCCGCTTCAGTCTGTTTTTGCGTGCTTTTTGTTGCTCTTGAGGTAAAACCATAGTGCAGAACTTGTCCGTCCAGAACCGAATCAGAACCACGCAGAGAAGAACTGAACCTGTTGTTGCAGTTAAAATTTATGTTTGAGTTAGTGATCAGTTTAATCTTACTTAGAGATATATATAGCTGATAACAAGAGCAGAATTCAAACATTAAGTTGTGTTTTGATCTCGTATTATAGAAGTCTCGCGATAACTCCTGTGGTTGCCATTTAAAGCAGCGCCAGTAGCGAGGCGCGAACCCTGGACACAGGATCCGTTATCCGGACAGAAGACACACGTTAAGCCGCTCACATCCCACAGAGCTGTTCTGTACCCAGGTAAGTCTACATCCTGCTACCGCCGGGAGCCTCCTTCTGGCCGGCCTTCCGCCTGGAGCGGCCTGCCTCGCTGTTAGTTAGCTGCTAGCTGTTAGCGGCTAGTAGCTAGCTGAGCCAGATCAAAGTCTCCGAGTTCTGATCCGGTCGAAGTCCTTTAAAAATGAGACTCGTTGGCTGCCCGATCCGAACCATGAGGATCCAGACCCAAAGTCCTGATAACTGGTTCTAGTAGAGCCGGAACCAGTGACTAGTGAGGTTATGGTGGTTCTTCCAGTCTGGTGCTGATCCAGTTCATGAGGGTGTTGGTAAATGTAAAACCATGAAACAGGAGGTTCTGAATGGACCCAGCACACCATCACAAAACACCGATCTCTGATCAGAACCAGACTTCCCACTAAAACCCAGTTCGGATCCTCAGACTTCAGCAGATACCGGTGCTTACCTACAGAGGTTCGGTTCTCCGGGTCAACATTATGTCTGACATCTTACGCTTTTGGTTCGGTAAGTTTGGATCCGTCCACAGACCAGAATCAAGCCTCAACTCAGTGGCAACATGTAAACATAACAGGACCTCCTTGTTTGGTTCTGGTTCTGGATCAGACTGACGGACCCAATCAGTTTATTAATCCAGTCAATAAATCCAGACCAGGTTGATGATGAGTCACCTGTAGATCCACAGTCACTGACCTGTGTGTGTGTGTGTGTGTGCGTGTGTGTGTGTGTGTGTGGGTGGGTGCGCGTGCGTGCACGGAGCAGCATGATGGCGGACGACCTGGACATCGAGGCCATGTTGGAGGCTCCTTACAAGAAGGTGAGACTCACCTGAACTCCTCTCCTGTTGGCCTGGGCTCCCAAGGTGTGGAGCCAGGTTCCGGTTCTAATCCTGGTTCTGCAGAATGTTCATGTGCTATTAAGGATTTGTGTGTATCTGTCAGGAGGATGGGAAGAACCAGAGCCCTGAAGGACAGGAGGAGCGCAGCAAGAGGTAACAGCTGCTCACCGGGAATGACAAAGAAACAGCAGACGTTCTTTAAACCAAAGGAACTGCAGCGCTTTTGATTGGTTTTTTCTATCTTTATTGGAAATTCAAGGATACCTGTATAACGAGGCACACATCAGTAAGAGGAGTGAACATCTGATATGAAAAACTGAGCAGAAAATATGATATACTTAAGAAAAAAGTCGCAATCCAACAGTGTGAATGTAAAACAAAATCTTTTACTTTGAATTACAATTCTTAAAATAAGTTATTGTACTGGTATGGAGATTGGGCTTTCGGAAGGCACTTCTCTAGATAAAATTATATTTATAGAAGTCATTTTTATTAAATGGCATTTGTGAATAAAATATTTAGCCAGAATGAAGGATGAAATTATAGTCCTGGTTATTCGACGAGGAACTGCATGTAAGCTGATGTCTAATAGCACCGCGCCGGATGGTGGCCGGCGGCTGCAGCAAACGGTAAAACGAGCTGCGAACATTAAAGCACAACAGAAAAACGACAGGAAATACAAACTCAAGGGAAGTTTCTGCAAATAAATAATAAAGCAACAGTGACAATAAAACACGCTTCAAAGCAGAAGTCTTCCAGACCACTAGGGGGAGTGTGGAGCCCATAATATTAGATGCATAAATATGTTGCAGTTCTATAATATTGTGAAAGACATGAAATGGGACAAGTTTTCTTTCTTCCTCCATCGTTTTTCTGGTCATCACTGAGGCTTTGGTCCCAGATGGCTTTGTGATCCCCCTAGTGGTCTGGAGGACTTCTGTTGAGTGGAACAAGTTTGCACCATTTTATACTTGCTGTTTTTACTTCAATTACAGTATTTTCCCACCTGTTTCCATCTCCTGTGGTTGCAGCATTTTTCATTTCATTCTGTTGCTTGTGTTTTTTGTGCTTGGGAGTTTGTGTGGTTCATATGGTTGCAGCTTTTGCTGGTTGTTGAGCAACAATTTTAATGCAGTCAGAACCGTACATTTCACTAAAAGAGTGATGTCAGAATTTACCTCGATCTAATTGGCTGCCGGCAGGAAGAAGCGCAGCCGCAGCAGAGACAGGAAGCGCAGCCGCAGTCGGGACAAGAAGCGCAGCCGCGAGCGCAAAGGCAGCCGCAGCCGCGACCGACGCAGGAGCCGCAGCCGGGAGCGCAGACGCAGCCGCAGCCGAGAGCGGGGGGGCCGCTACAAAGACCACCACAAGCAGTGAGTCCTCTTCCTGCTTCCCTCAGTGATGTCACTTCCTGGTTTCATCAGGGGTTCCTGAAGGAGAACCTTCAGGATGTGCATCTGGTTCCCAAAACCTGGTCCGTGGTTCTGGAGGTGTCAGAAGCCGGTCTGGTTCTGGTGACTAACTGACTGTGTTTCAGCCGCAGACAGTCAAGGAGCAAGAGTCCAATCAGGAAGGAGAAAAGCCCGGCCAGGTGAGACTGACGGCGTCTCCTTAGACCTGAATAAATCGATTATCGATGGATAGTTCCTTTTGTTGTTTCCTTTATGGTGGATATTTAAAATGTCTTCAGTGTTAAATGTTAGTTAACATTAATTGTTACATTAATTGCATTTCCATTATATCACTAATATTATTTTAGATTCTGTCAGTTTCAGATTTAGCTGAATGATAAATTTCCCCACTAATTATTGTGATAATATTGCTTTGTGACCATGTAAGGTAATACCGATCCATATTTAATATGATTTTATTTATTTTCATCTTTTTTAACATTTCTATACTCGAGTCTAAAAAGTAAAAACCTGAGTAACCTGGTGGAGAAACGGATGAACACAAGAACACAGGCAGATCAAATAAAGCAGAAGCACAAACTTATTATATCTTCATTTTTTATCCACAGCAGAATCTTTCCTGTGAAAAATCTCTTTCAAAGACCAATAAATGTTAAGTTTATAAAAAACACTTGAATCTGCAACTGGAAGATATTTTTAACATCCAAAAAGAAAAACAACAAAACTAATGAAACAAAAGTAAGAAAACACAAACAACTAAAACCAAAAGTAAAACAAATTGAGTCTCATAAAATATATTAAACATCAGAATATAAATTGAGCTAATTTTAGTTTATCATGCGACCGACCGACCGATGGGTCAGGATGTGTTTGCTGACCGTCTTCTTGCCCTCAGGCTGCCGCTGGACAACCTGACCCCGGAGGAGCGGGACGCTCGCACCGTGTTCTGCATGCAGCTGGCGGCCCGGATCCGACCCCGTGACCTGGAGGAGTTCTTCTCAGCTGTGGGGAAGGTCGGGTCACCTGACCAAAACACGCATCACCGCATCACTAGGCTCTGCTGGCGTTGGACGGGTTCAGCGGCGCGCCGAGCCTCACAGGGTTTCTATCATGGCGGGACCACAAATCAATAACTGCATAGAATCACAATAGTTCAAATCCAGAACCGCACGGCATTCTGGGAGATGTAGGCAGAGGAAAGACGTTAGCTGCTCAGCCCATAAGCTAAGCAAAGCTAGATTGGTGGAACCAATTGACTTGCTCTTTTTATGATGAGCTAGCAACAACCTGCTGGGTAACTTCTGGTTACTTAGCAACAAGCCACTGGGCAACTTCTGGTTACTTAGCAACAAGCCCTGGGTGTCCCGCGCAGCAGCAGTTTCAGGTTTCTCCACTGGGCCCCATAACTGCTGAAATGTTAGTTAACATTCATTGTTCCTTTGATTATTTTCTGACAGGGTGAACTTCCACCTGTGAAAAGTGGATGAAACAGGAAGCAGGTTGACCGTTTCACATGTTTAAAACAAAAAAAACAATCAATTATTATCAATGTCCACTCGGCCAGTCACAATAACACATTTTCCTGAAAAATAAATTGTTCCAGAAGTTATTCCAATAAAGAATGATTGTTTTATATTGAGACTATTTTCAAGTAATATAATGATACTGGCATCATAATACAAGAACTCGTTCTCAGAGATCAATAAACTTGAAATTGTAATGAACATTTAACATTGGAACTGGAAGATATTTTAAATAACCAAAACAAATTATGAAGTCTTAGTAAACAAAGTTATCCCTCAGGAAAGTTTTAGTTTAGGCCGAAGCACCAGACTGAAGGCTTTTATCGTCCGGCTTCTGGTAGAAGCAGAAAAACGATAAATCCTGTAAACAGAAGTTATTGAGTTTGATTTCATTTATCATTTGATGAATTGATTTATGGAATGATATGAAATGTTAAAATCAGAAATGTCATCCAGCTTCCTTCCAAGCTTTAGACTCAGAACCACGACTTTCGTTTCTCTGGTGACCTTTGACCTCTCGGTGTTAGCCGGGTTCGCATCAGAGACGCCGTCAGTTAGGCGACACACGGTGCCCGGCTCGATGGTTACCATGGTAACATCTGCCTGCCTTCCATCCCTCAGGTTCGGGATGTGAGGATGATCTCTGACAGGAACTCACGGAGGTCAAAGGGCATCGCCTACATTGAGTTTGTGGAGGCCAGCTCGGTTCCTCTGGCCATCGGCCTGACGGGTCAGAGGCTGCTGGGGGTTCCCATCATCGTCCAGGCCTCACAGGTACCCACACACACCTGGACACACCTGGACAAATGGCAACGCCAGCGTAGGGTCCTGGGGCAGACTGAACACATGGTGTGTGTGCCTGTGTGGATGTGTGTGCCTGTGGGGGTGTGTGCGGGGGTGTGTGTGTGCGTGGGTGTGTGTGTGTGTGTGTGCCTGTGGGGGTGTGTGTGTGTGTGTTCAGGCGGAGAAGAACCGAGCTGCTGCTGCTGCTGCAGCCAACAGCCTTCAGAAGGGAACGTTTGGCCCGATGCGGCTCTACGTCGGCTCGCTGCACTTCAACATCACAGAGGAGATGCTGAGAGGGATCTTTGAGCCGTTTGGACGGGTGGGACACACGCACACACACACACACACACACACACACACACATAAAAACCTCCATCTAGGTGTGAACTACGACTGCAACCAACGACTTTTGTAATCAATTAATCAATGCTGCTGAAACACAAAATCTTACCAAGGATTTCTGGTCGTTTCTGATGCAAATATCTTAGAAAACCTGAAATGACAAAAACTAATTAACACATAATTTAACATATTGGCCAATAATTTCTTAATATTGATCAGAAGTTCTAGTTACGTTGGCAGGAAACATTTCATCAATATTAAGACGTTATTGACTAAAATAAGCTCCTATATCTTACTGAAAACTTGTTTTATTCTAGTTTTGGGTAGAACGAATTTCCAATCAAGGTTATTTTATCTGAAATGCAAATGTTTCTATTTGTGTTCAATTTTACTGTCTTCAACCTTTTTTCGGGTTTGTCTTCTCCAGTTAGTGATGAATCAATGACTGAGTTCGCTGATGGTTGATCTGACTGACCAGCCTGTTTGTGTCGCCAGATTGAAAACATCCAGCTGATGATGGACAGCGAAACGGGCCGATCCAAAGGCTACGGCTTCATCACGGTGAGTTCCTCCTCATCGTCAGTAGATCAGAACCCGGTGACATCTTTCACCCGTTAGCATTAGCCTGTTAGCATTAGCCACCTGTGGTGCAGCGGTTCTGTGTCGTCAGTTTGCAGACGCGGAGTGCGCCAAGAAGGCGCTGGAGCAGCTGAACGGCTTCGAGCTGGCGGGCCGGCCCATGAAGGTGGGTCACGTGACCGAGCGGACCGACGCCGCCGCCGCTTCCTCCTTCCTGGACAACGACGAGCTGGACCGGTCCGGCGTGGACCTGGGAACCACGGGGCGGCTGCAGCTGATGGCCCGGCTGGCTGAAGGTGAGGCCACGTCCCCTCTCACAGCTGGCGTGACCCCGCCCCACCTTAAAGGCTCACCTGTGTGTGTGGACAGGTACCGGCCTGCAGATCCCCCCTGCTGCTCAGCAGGCGCTGCAGATGAGCGGCGCCATCGCCATCGGCGCGCTGGCGGCCGTCTCAGGTAAACGCATCAGCAGTTGGCCGATCTGCAGATGTTCTTCCGTTTCTCACCTGTCTGTGTTCCAGCTGCCATGAATCCACCTCTGACCATGAACATGAGTACTCCGGCGCTGAACCTGCCGTCTCAGCCACTGGCCACTCACTGCTTCCAGCTGTCCAACATGTTCAACCCCAACAGGTGAGCGCACACCTGGTGATCAGACTGGAGGTCGCTGCTGATGTTAGCTGCTGATGTTAGCTGCTGATGTTAGCTGCTGATGTTAGCTGCAGTGCAAATGAACGCAAAACTTTTCATATTCTGCTAACGTCAAAAAACGCAACTCTGCATTGCGGTGTTTCCATTAAATAAGAAGTTAAATGAAGATTACATGTGAATAAATTTGTTCGCCCAATAAATCGTTAGAAACACGCCGCCATCCCCCTACCACTTCCTGTCTTCTTCTTCTTCTTTTCCTCCTGCAGTAACATCCAGTTATGGTCAAAACAGTATTTCCATTGAAATACACTATTTTTTGTGTATTTGCCGAAGTTGTTCATATTCAAGCTGCCATAGGATTTCTGACCATTTTAATGTAACACAGATGGATCGGGCTTCCTGTTCCTGCCGGTGTGTGAACCACCTTCACTGAGAAGGTCTTACATGTGTGAAGTTTGATGGGTTAAGTTTCATTATGAGTGAAATTTTCTTTTCAAGCTGCTTGACATTTAAATTAGAATGAAAAACTACTCCAATGTATTTAAATTACAGAACAATCCTGATTGATTATAGACAGGGAAATCTCCAAACCTCTCGCTCACAATATGATCTGCTAACGCTAAGCTAACTGCAGGAAGGATTTTCTCCTGCTCAGGTTCACACATCCTCAGATGGTTTCTTTCTTCTCTTTGAGGAAGGAATCTTCTCATTTTTCTGCTTCTTGGAGGTCTGGGCCATAAAAGAGTTTGTATGTTTCAGACTGAAGTTAGAAAACAAAAAACTTAATCGCCGAATTCTCCAAGATTCCCAGAGACGCTCTTTCCTTTCCTTCCCACAATCTGCATGAAGTTGTACGTAAAACGTTTATACCCAAGACCCCAGATCCTTACTGGTCCCAGCTCAGAGCTGACAGGAAGTGATGAAGTGAGTGAACAGGAAGTGATGAACCCTGTGCTCCAGCTGAGTGTGTGTGTGTGTCTGTGTGTGACAGAGTGTGTGTTGTGTTTCAGTGAGAACGTGCTGGGCTGGGAGCTGGACATCCAGCACGACGTCATCGAGGAGTGCAACAAACACGGAGGAGTCGTCCACATCTACGTCGACAAGAACTCAGCCGAGGTACGCCTCTGACCTTTGACCTTTGACTCTGATGGTTTGAAATAAAAGAAGCTGGAAGTTATATCAGCTAGTTTTGATCAGTTGTCTTTAATAACAATGAAACGGCATGTAGTGAGACATCCTGTCAGGTGGAGGATCTCTGACCTCTGTCTTTCAGGGGAACGTTTATGTGAAGTGCCCGTCCATCCCGTCTGCCATGGCCGCCGTCAACGCTCTGCACGGCAGGTACTTTGGAGGTAAGACCTGCTGTCACATGACTGCTGCGGACCAATCAGACAGCGGCTCTGAATGACCTGATCTCACCTGTGTTTCCAGGTAAAATGATCACGGCGGCTTACGTCCCCCTGCCCACCTACCACAACCTGTTCCCAGAGTCTGCCACTGCCACGCAGCTGCTGGTTCCACCAGCCAGGCGGTGATCAACAACACCGCCTTCTGATTGGACGATAGATCCCGCCTCCTTTTTTTAAGCCCTGAAATCCCATTGGACCAGTTTGACTTGTCTGACTGCCAGCAGAGGGCGCTCTCTGTTTTCTTCTGGACATAAACAACCAGCTCTCCTCTCATTGGTTGCTTCCAAACACTGGTCACATGATCATGTGATGCAACACCATCGACTTCCTGATTCCTTAGTTTCATTGGTGAGATCTCTCTGTGGCCCCGCCCCCGACCTCCAACTATTGGCTCTGTGAGCCGTGTGGTGGGTGGGGTGGCGAGGAAACAACAAGCTGTTAGTTGATTGGTTGGGTTGAACCGGTTTAGTATTTAAGTGTTTTTCTAAAGCAAATTTGATTTTGTAAAATTATTGATTAAAAATTATTTTCATGTCTCTCTGAAATGTTGCGGTCTGTCTTTCTGGCTCCTGATTGGCTGGACACTAAGGAAGGACCTCCCACTGAAACAGCTGGAGATTATTTAAACTCAAATTCATTTCAGTTCACAGAAAGTTTTATTGTAAGTTTGACACCAAGTTTGTTCTCCAGCAGGATCAAGTCGTCTTCTCTGACGTCAGGTTGTGCAGCAGACTGGGTGGCCCAGTCCGCCCAGTCTGGACTGGTTCATACCTGACTGTCCAGGTGATGATCTGATGTTGAACCTGACAGCATCAGGTGGACCCTGCAGTTCATGTTCTGACCACCAGAGGGTGTGATCCTGCATGTTTCAGGCAGTTCTCATACTTGATAGCTCGGTAAACTAGATTAGATTGGAAACAAAACTTCAACATTGAAGAAGACACTGAGCACAACTTCCTTCTTCACCAAATAGAAAACGGAGGCGTCAGATTTTAGCGGTTTAGCGATTTGCTGTAGTCCACTTGTTGCAGTTGGAGTGATCTTGGCGTTCACATTGAAACTGAACCAGAGTTCACCTAGTCGGTCCAGAGTTAGCTTAGCATCCACACCTCACCAACTGAACTAGGGCTGAAACGATTCCTCAAATGATTGGAGTATGTTTTATTATTTAGCGCACTGTGTTCCAACCGGGACTTTATCTGTGTTGCACAGCAGCAGGAGGATTTATCCAGGTGAGCAGGTGGACTGAACACGGCAGATAGACTACAGCGTAGCTACAGCATAGCTACAGCGTAGCTTCAGCGTAGCTACAGCGTAGCTTCAGTGTAGCGCAATAAACTTCACGTATCCGGGTCGGACCGGCCGGGCCAGTCATGGCTGTGTCTAGACGCAAGGCGCGAAACATCCTATCATCTTCGTCCCTGGCAGCTCCTGGCCATCTGGTCGCATGCTCCTGGTCCATGCTCATGTCTCCCTGCATGCCATCTGGTCATGTCTTCAGCCGTGTCAGTCGTCATCTGGTCCATGCGTCCCTGGTCCATGTCCTCCACCCCTCCAACCCCATTTTCCGTTCGTTCTTCTCTGCCGCCCCCTCCAGGCGACATTCCCCGCATTCTCAAACCCAAAGCTTGGCAGGTCTGGGGCAAGGTCAGAGGTCACCTATTTGTGTATTTGTGAGTATTTGTGAGCCTGCCTCTTTATTATTAAATTGAATATAATTTCAGATCTTATCTTAATTTTCTAAACTACAAAAATGTAATTGATGCTCAAATATGAAAAGTTGGACTGATGCTGATATCCGACAGTAAGACTGGTGTTACACCAGATTTACCAGTATTTTATTTGATCAACTTTTTACCCGATTTATCGTAAGAATAATCGATAGATTACTCAATTACTAAAATATTAATTAACAACAACCCTAAACTGAACTGGACTTTCTAAACTAGTGGGCTGGAGTTTGATAAAAGCGGATTAATAAGGTCTGGTGTGAAGGCACTTTTAGTTCTCTCCCTGGTTAAACACACCAGAACTTTGACCTGCTAAGAAGGTAGTTGGAAAAACTAAAACATGCAAGAATCCAGACCTGAGGACTGACTTCGGACTTCCCTGTTGTTGGTTCTGGTTCACTCCTCTGATTTGAAACAATTAGAGCTCCATGAAGCAGAACGGGCCCATTAACAGAACCGTGATCCGTCACTGGCTCTGATACGGCTGCTGACTGTAGATGTGTCCATCATAACCCTGCTGGTCCAGTTCATCAAAACGAAGTGAGTTTGGTTCTTTGAGCAACAGGAACCTTTCTCTAACCTCAGAGGTCGTTCAGATGGATCACAGTGATTGTGATGTCATCACGGTACCTGCGGGCCAGATCTGCCGGCAGACTCAGCATCCGGGCCAGGCGGTTGTGGTCCACGGATCCGTACCCGTCGTCACCCAGGGCGTGGCGCAGCAGATGGGTGGCGGCGTTCTGGTCCTCCAGGACTGACTGGACTCTGCCCCTCCGCTCCAGCAGGAGGCGCTGTAGGCTGCCCAGGGTGGTGTCAGCGCTGGGGATGATGGGCCTCTGCTGCTGAAGACCTGAACAAGACCAGAACCAGAACTTAACTCAAAGCTTTTTAACACAGTTCTCTCTGGCGGCCTCTGGTGGCTAACGGTATGAAGAGCAGCTTCTGCATCAACGACAGCTTGTGACTGCTATAGATCTATCATTGTAGATCCCTGGTGAGGGAACTTCCTGCTCTACTCTACAGAATAAAACTCCCATCCTAAAAGCTCTGATTGCCATGTCCTGATTCTGAAGATGGATCATCCTGAACATTAAAGCTAATCGGTCCAGATGTCTCCTAACCTGCCACATGGTCTCCAACCAGCTGGACCACCGTCTGCCGGTGCATGAGCTCCCACAGGCCATCTGTTGCCAGGACCAGGAACTTGTCTGCAGGTTTCATGAGGTGTCGCGTGATCTCAGGTCGGGCGCTCAGGTAGGGCGGGGTCAGGTAATGAGGCGGCAGCGTCCGCACCGACTCGCTCACGGCAGACAGGACATCTGGACGCGTGTCGTAAAGTCGACTCAGCATCTCCGGGCTCCATTTGAAGCGAACATCTCCGAAAGCCCTGAAGGGCAGCAGCAGGCCCAGCAGCCTGTCATGACGGACCACCGTCTTCCTCTCCGAAGCCGGGTGCTCCCCCAGAACCCTTTGTAGCTCTTCAGGGTTCTGGGCATTGTGGTCGTTGGTGAGGCTCAGCGCCGACCAGCGCCCATCCCCTTCCTGGACTCCAAGGACCGCCCGACTGTCCCCCAAGTTGGCCACATGCAGGACGCCGTTGGAGACGTGAACAACACAAGCAGTGGAGCCTGACAGCGCCACCCGGAGGGGAGAGGACAGAGAAAAGCCTTCCCCAGGGATGGACACCCGTCTGTGGACATAAAGAAGAAAAGTTATTGTGACAGAAAAATGGAGATGGGCTTGTATTCTAATCCAAAGACATGAAATCACATCAGACTTCTGTAGTGCTTTTTAGCACACACAAAGATGCTTTACAATGAAATCAGTCATTCCCACTCACATGTTGATGATGGCAAGTGTAACGACTGATGTCAAAAGTTAATTAACATGCAAACATGAGGGTGCAGGAGTCCGTCCCTGATTGGCTCCCAGAAGACGCCAGAGACGTCCAATCGGTGGCTTCCTGTAGGTGACGGCTGCTGATGCGACTTCCTGCCATCCATCCTCAGCTCATCTCACCAGTGATGCATAGTTACTTTGGAAAAGTAACTTTAATAGGATTACTGACTACTTGATTTGGAAAGTAACTAATTTACATTAAAAGTAACTTTCTAGTTACTTTCAGCAGCTGCTGCTCCACTATCTGTGAAAATGACATTGAGTTTTGCTAATACTTAATTGCAAGTTATTTAATAATAGTAACATCAACAATGTGTCTCCACTTATAAGGTTGAAGTAAAGGGGAGATTTTTTAATGGTTACAACAGTACACAACTTTAGTCATTTGTGTGTGTTTTGTGTGTTCCACCCTCTGGAAATCTCTAAATAGGTTTTAAATTAAATTTGCAAGCGACTTTCTGTAGAAAGAAAAAAACAAGCTCAAAGCCGCTTATAATAAACGGACTTGGCAACCGGAACTCAGAATAGTTCCTGTTTTTCCACCAACAAAATGCACATCTCCCTCCATTGTTTACTTTTCTCTGCTGTCGCATAGAAACGGAGGTCACTCCCCCAGACCGCAGAGGAAATACAATTAAATTACAAAAGAAAATAGTAATGCACAGTAACGCAAAATGGTTTCGATAAGTAACTGCAGTCTGGATTTGAAATAGCAACGCGTTAGTTTACTCATTACTGGAAAAAGTGGTCCGGCGTCAGTAAGGCGTTCTAAGTACACTGCTTGTCTGTTAACCCCTTGTCAAGTTCTTGGAGCTGCCTTTTATGTTTGCTTAGTTTTCTCATGTTAATTAGGGAGGTACGTTTTTCTAATTTGTTTATTTACTTTCAATTAGATAAGTTGGTTAATATTCAGATAGTTTCCTTTTGTTTGTTGTTTTTGGCATTATAGCTCCGTCTGAAGTCATATGCTCCACTTGTAACATCTCAATCAAAGATAAATCTTTTTAAAATAAATAACATTATAAATGTTCAACTTTGTGTACTTTAGATCTGAATAGGATGGATCCTTCATGTTGTGATCTGGGTGGTGTGATCCATCTAGGGGTCTGTTATGACCCCTAGTTAACCCATCTAGGTTATGATGGGTTATAGATGGGTTATAACAGCAAGCTACTGGATTGTAGCCACAGCTTCCCTGTCGCGTCTAACAGAAGCAAGGCAGCTATATTGTGGTACAGGCCCTTCTGATCACCACCAGCAGATAAGGTGGGTGAAATGTCTTCTCCAAGGACAAAACGATGGAGACGGATGGGGCTGTGACTCAAACCAGTGACACAGAATTGCAAGGGAAACTTCAACTTCCATTGCCACAATTGCCCCAAAGAAGAACCCAAGTGTTGGACGTCTGAACCCTGGGAGGGCCTGAGCAGTAGGCGAGAAGTTCTAAACCCAAAACTGTACCTAGAGAGCGACTGTTGGAGCTACGTTAACGAGGAGAACCAGGAAGCAGTTAGTGCCTTGCTCAAGGAAAAGCTTTCACTGCTGTTTGGGGATTGGACCATCACTCTGGACTCATCCAATGATCAGCAGCAAAACTTTTACTGAGCATTAAAAGACATTCATTGACGTATGACATCACAAAGTCTCTGATGACATGTACTAACAGACCTGGGTGAGGACAGGGACAGGTGGACCTGAGCCTCCACAGACACATCATAGTCTAGACGTTTGAACGCATCCATCAGTGCTGATGTCACTCGGCCATCATCCTGCAACCAGTCAGAGCAGAAACAGGAAATAATATCCTACATGAAACCAGGTTGCAGTTATTGGGTAATGAAGAGTCTTGGTGTCTCCAGGTCAGGGGTAAAGTTACCTGTTCTGGACTGTCCCAGCCTTGACCAGAACCCTAACCCTCACTGACCAGTTTCTCCCTTGGTTTTAAAGATAGGGCATGAAACAACTTCAACTTGACTCGGACCTGGTAGCGCCATCTAGTGTGTATCTCAGGACCTCCCACCATCTGAGGTAAGTTCACTATAGAATCTGGATTGGTCCCTCAGTACCTTCCTAGCAGTAGGTTTATGGTCAAAGCTGTGACAGTCTCCCTGTCCTGAATCCCCTTCTTGTTAAAGATCTGGCAACAGCTGGTTACCTCGTTGTCCTCTTCGTCATCCTCGTCCAGCCTCTCCTGCCAGTAGTTCCTGAGGCTGTGGAAGGAGATGGCGCCGCCATCGGGGCTGCTGTGATCCTGGGGGTGTTTGTGCCACTCCAACAGCGGTGGTAGCGCCCGGTCCTCCTCCACGGCCCGGTCCAGTTCCTGCAGCGTTCTCAGAGGCAGCATGGCCACAGTGAAGTAGTAGAAGAGTCTCTGGCTGATGGCCTGAGCACATGATGGACCTGCGTGGCCGTCAAACACCCCGAACAGAACCCCGCCCCGCCCCAGGAGGCAGGTGGCGCTGCTCCGTCCATCCTCACCGGGGTGGTTGGAGGGAAGTGTGTTGCTATGGAAACCCAGCACCCCATGGGAGGCGGGGCCTCTGAGGAGGGTGTGGCTGTGTTCATTGGCCTGGTAAGAAAGGATCAATGTGATGAAACCCGCAGCAGAACCTCTGAATGTTGGACCCGTCTCACCTTTAAGATTCTGTTGATCTGCGCCGGGCTCAGCTGGCCCGCCTCCTGGCCCTGGCACCTTCTGCTCCTGCTGCTTGCTGGGTAATGCAGACTACGGACTTCAGGTGGTGCTGGAGCAGAGGACAGATAGCCGGGATTGCCGGATCTCCAACCAGCATCTTCTAGTTTGGGCTTCGCTTCTTCGAAGCATAATCGCTTCCAGAACCAGAAGAACCTGGAGAAGTAGAAGGAAGATCAACTGATGGACCACAGCAGGATGCTTTGGAGGAGCTAACTGAATATTAATGCTAACAGAGTTAATTTCCTCTGTTTTATTGTAAATAATTGAAGGTACTGCCATCTTGTGATTACAGCAGTCCATTGCAATTGTTATTGTCAATAAAATCAAAACGGTTTGAAAATTTAAACCAGAGTACACCACCAGTTTCTACGCCCAGGTTTAGACTTTAGGTCCCCCTCCTTTCATCTGAAGCTGCTGGTCCAATGAGCAGTGAGTCAATCATGCTTCCAGATTATTCTGCAGCTTCTTAGAGGTCTACTGCCTCTTCACCTTGTATTGTTCTTACAGACCAGTTCCCAGACTGACAGCCTAGTCAGAAACATTAGTCAGAAAATACCCTGACCTGATGGAACCACCAAAGGAAACCTTGTGGACTCAAGGTGTGATGGCTGCAGTGACAGCCACACAAATGTGTTAGATTGACCATGAACAGTTCATAGTCAATCTGACCACACTTATATTTTGTTTCTTTAAATATATGGTTTAATTGACAGAGTAACTGGTTTTTGTTTAGTATTCCTCACATCATTTAACACTGTGATAATAAGTGGGCACATTTTCATTGACACTGTTATGTTTAACTTGATTGGACCTTGTTTAGAGTTCCCTCAGTGCCGGCTGGGGAACAAAGCGGTGGAGCCTGTGGAGACTCGTAGCACTACTCAGCATCGAGGGGGACAGAAGTTTCTTTAGTTTCAGGCTCTTCTATGTGACCCGACCAGCCAGTATTTCTCCTTTGTCTCATTTAGGTAGGTCTGTTTGTTTGACCTGAGTTCTGTTACTTTGTCAATTTTATTATTTCTGTTTTAGGTTAAATAACAAACAATTTTTTTTGGATTTAAATCTGTGTCTGGCTCTCCTTTTACTGCTCGGTCCATCACACAAGGACGGCAGATAAACTCATGAGAGGAACTCATCTGCCTAGGAGGTGACTCTACTGTAGGAGCGCAGACAGCAGCAGAGACTGCCATGAAATTCAGGCTGCTCCAGGAGGAACCTGAAGATCAGAAACCCTGATCTATATCAAGAGCTGCAGGGCTCTGCTGCAGGGCAGAGGCCTGGCATAGCAGCCCTATGCTGCTATCAAGAGCTGCAGGGCTGGGTAACAGCTTACTCTTACCCAGCTAGAGTAAGCTAGCTGGGTAGCAGTCTTGTTCTTCCTAGTGACAGATCTCAGTGCATCAGAAGGTCTGATTCCTATAGGAAAACCTTAGGGTTGTGTATTAGGTCTGTTTCATTTACTGCACATCTAAACAATCCAGATCAATATGGCTGAAACAAATGTTCACTTCTATACAGATGACAGCAATGTATTTCTTTGCATCATTTTGCTCTTAAGCTGGGCATGAAACACTTCCAAGTGGCTTTGAATGTCTTTTAGAACAACATTCTTCACCTGAAGCTGGTTCTGAAACCTTCTCAGACAAAGCTTATAACTTAATGCCTGGCATTCACGTATGCCAAGAAGTGAAGCAGAGTTCACTTCAACCAAACCCAGACCGAGGTCTGGAGGACCAGAGGTCAGAGGTGATTTGGGTTCACACCTCCACAACCGAACTGGGCCTTCGAGACAACGGACTGAAGTCGGATTAAAGTGGACTAAACAGGTCCTGGTGTTCACCCTGGATGGGAGGAGCATATTGCCAGTCCTAGTCAAATCCTGCCTTCAGGTTGTTCTTCCCTCCAGCTGCGTTTATTTATTCCTCACCTACCTGTGGAACTTTTCCTGCTCATTTATGCTGAAGAAACCTGACTCATATCTCAACAAACTCATCCCTAATCTGCACTTTATCTCCAAAGTAAAAGACAGTTACAGCTCAACTTCTTCTGTTCTGGAAGCCAAATGAATAATCTGAACATCTTAGATAGCCGAACTGGATCTGCAGTTCTTTACTCACCTGGAGCAGTTCAGTCAGTCTGTGGAGATCAGCCTCTTCTGCAGAAGAAAACCGTCGTTTTCATGCTTCTATCCTTCATCAGACTGTTGCAGCAGGTCACTTCCTGTTTCCTGTAGGTCACCTTTGGCATTGTTTATGTCAGTAATCAGTGAGCCATAAACCACCTGCAGGTCTGCAGGAACTCCTGCCTCCTCGAGTCTGTTCCAGGTCTTCTTCATGTAGATTCATCCTGAAAGACAAGTTATTCAACCCGAGAGCAGAACGGATTTAACCTGTGTTTATGTGGAAGCTGAACATATTTGAGCAAGACGTTTGCTTTTGTTATGGATTCTGTCTTTTCCTCTTTCTCTTTTAGTCTCTTCTATCTACTTACACACACATGCTGCAGCTTACATAACCATGTTTATGTGTGACTGCCGACAGTCATATTTAAACAGACTGAAACCGATTAGACCCTTTAGGGAGGAAACAGACTGCAGAGAAGAATAAAAAACTAAACTCGCTACAATCCCTGCCTCACCTGGTTGCATCCATCAGGTGAGCTCAGTGTTTCCCAGCGCTGAACGTAACTCTGGTTCTGATCCATTTGGACGACAAGGATTGGCTTCTAACATTTGATCATTTTTTGGCATTAAAGCCTATTTTAATATAACCAAATCTGATTATTTCTCAAAGGAAATTACACTGAGGGGTTCTGGTCAGGTCCTGAAACCAGTTAACGGACCTGGTGAAGCACAGAGACAGAGATGAATGAACTCCATCACTTTTAAACTTGGTGTTTAAAGCAAGAGCAGGAAGTTAATCTGAGATTATAAATGTAATAAAAGAACTGCTGCCTCAGATCAGAACCATCTTCCATGTTCAAGATCTGCTCAGCAGCAGTTTCGGTTCTAAGTGGACTCTAGTCTCTGCCTGATCCAAACAACAGATCAGCCTTACTGGACTTCATGGGAGGTAGAAGAACATGAATCAGCACTAAGAAGATCCAAGAGGCAGCAGCTCTTTCCAGAACCAACAGCGGATCTGAAGTGGTTCTGATTGTCTCCATGGGGAAACTAGTAAAAAATCCACCAAACAGATGGAAATGCAAAAATATTGAATGTGCTGGTTATAAATTTGGCTAATATCGCTTTAATTTTACTGTTTGCTCTTGCTACCTATCTGTAGAATTTTAATATAATTTTATCTCTATCATCTTTTAAATAAAATTAACTAAAAATGGATTTAAAATGCAAATAAAGTCCATCTCAAATGTTATTTTCTGTGAAATAAGCTGCAGTAAAGCCTCTCTCCAGCAGGGGCGGTAATCCGGGCTCTGACCGGAAACCGGAAGTAGCGGAACTGTTTGCTGCTGCGCGTTGTTTCAGCTCCATCATCGTTGGACCACAGCTGCAGCCATGGTGAGACTTTCAGCGATTCTGGTTCCGGACGGGTCCGTTCATTGTTTGGATATGATGCGGTTCTGTTCTAGAGAACCGGTCCGCTGTGAGGCGGCTGGTATCCAGTTAAATCAGAGCGGTCCGGTTCGGCAGCTGATCGGAACCAGTCACTGTATGAAGTTGGATAATCGGTGTGTTCTGGTTCTGTTTGCAGGCGAGGAACGCAGAGAAGGCCATGTGAGTAACTGGTTCTGTCCGAACCCACCATCCGGTTCTGCTCACCTGTCCAACAGAGATTATATTAAACTGATCCAGATGAGGAAAAACAGTTTGGAACCTCGAATCGGTTCTCTAAAGCAGCTGATTCGGACAGTTCCAACCCATCTGTCCATGCAGGAGGAACCTCTGTTGGTTCCTCCTCTGTTGGAGGAACCAACAGAGGACAGGAGGAACCTGTCCTCCTGTCCTAAACCAACTCTGCTTCCAATGGGTTTCCTTCTCCCTCTGCTCTGTCTTTCAGGACGGCTCTGGCCCGCTTCAGGCAGGCTCAGCTGGAGGAAGGAAAAGTCAAGGTCTGGTTCTGCTTGGTTCTTCTCAGTTCTGTTTTGGACCTGTCTGTCTGACTCTTACCCGTCTTCCTGCAGGAGAGGAGACCCTTCCTGGCTTCAGAGTGCAGTGAACTTCCAAAGGCCGAGAAATGGAGACGACAGGTACCAACAGAACCCTGGTAGTAACTCTGTAGTATTCAGTAGTAACTCTGTAGTATTGATTCAGTAGTAACTCTGTAGTAACTCAGTAGTAACTCAGTAGTAACTCTGTAGTATTCAGTAGTGATTCAGTAGTGATTCAGTAGTGATTCAGTAGTGACTCTGTAGTATTCAGTAGTGATTCTACTGTCTGATCTGCCCAGTCATTGTGATCTCTGTAGTACTGTGCAGCATCATGTAGTACTCTGTGGTACCAGTTGTACTTTCTGTTTCAGATCATCAGTGAAATCTCCAAGAAGGTCGCTCAGATCCAGAATGGTAAGTTTGGGCCTGACTGCCTGGTTCTGATCTGGCTCTCTTTCGTTGACCTTTGACCTGTCTTTCAGCTGGTCTTGGAGAGTTCCGGATCCGGGATCTGAACGATGAGATCAACAAGCTGCTGAGGGAGAAAGGTCACTGGGAGGTCCGGATCAAGGAGCTGGGTGGACCCGACTACAGGGTACGTCCCGATTATTGATGGTTGCCATGGAGACCAGGCTCAGCTGGTCCGATGGGTTGACAAAGTGCTGAGTGAGAAATAATGAATAAGAAGAAAACTCTTCTACAGTATAGAACTGTTGGGGGGTGATTACTACTGGGCAGGATTGTAATCCATAGGGGGACCAGAAAAAAATGTTTGGCACTAGGCTCAATACTGGGACTCCCACAGTTCAATATCTACGTGCTCCCACTGGCTCAGGTTGTTAGAAATAACACGATTAGTTATCATGACAACACAGATGATGCATAACTCTACATTGTGATGTCACTAGGTGACTGAACCATCCAATCACTGAACAGATTCTTAGAACAGATAAATATGTGGATGTGCTAAAACCTTCACCAACTGAGCAGAAACCGAGGAACGATCTAGAGCTATACATCTAGTTGTAGATCTAGAGTCAATGCACAGCTTCAGTTCTTCCAATTGGAAACTAGAGATCAGGTTGACCTCTGACCCTTCAGAGCCACATAAAGCCCAATGGTAAAGTGGTAAGGTGGTAAAGTGACCTTCTACCAGAACCTCCAGGACCAGAGGACTAAAGTCTCTGATCAGAGAAACTCATCAGGCGTTTCTCTCTAGTGGCTTCGATTCCTGCAGCAGCGAATCACAGGACTGACTGACCAACCAACCAGAACGCTGCAGCTGGAGTCCTGACTAGAACACCAACCAACCAGAACGCTGCAGCTGCTGGAGTCCTGACTAGAACCAGGAAGATAGAGACGCCAACTGGTTCTACATTCCTTCACTGAGAGAATTTAAACTGCTGGTATTTTATAAATCACTAAATGGATTAAAGATCTGCTGCTGCTGCTGCTGCTGGACCAACCTCCCAGACTCCCAGACTCTGGTTCTGGTTCTGCAAAAATGGAGAAGCAGCCTTCAGCTTCTATGCGTTCTCTGGAACAAACTTCCAGAAAACACTAAAAACCACCTGAGTTGATTAACAGTAAATGAATCATTCACCAGCATTTTGATGGTGACGTTTGACAAACTGTAAAGTTAGTTGGTTGTTTTATAACTGCTGACTGGATTTCTGAATCGGACCTCCTGCTGGTTCTGCTGCAGCGGATCGGGCCGAGGATGTTGGACCATGAGGGGAAGGAGGTTCCGGGGAACCGCGGCTACAAATACTTCGGCGCTGCCAGAGACCTTCCTGGAGTCAGAGAGCTGTTCGAGACCGACCGTATGTACTGCCGCCGCCGCCGCTCTCCGTTTCCTTGGTAACACTGATTGTTTCTGACCGGTCACCTGACCCACAGCCACCCCGGCCCAGAGGAAGACGAGGGGGGAGCTGATGAAGGACGTGGACGCAGAGTACTACGGCTACCGGGACGAAGACGACGGCGTGCTGCTGCCGCTGGAGGCCGAGTACGAGAGGAAAGGTGAAAGGTCACTGGGGGAAGGGAATTCAATTTTTGGTTTTTGAAGATATAAATTATGGAAAATTGCGGATTTTCTTTTTTAATTCATTTATTTCTTTGACGAATGGACTCCTTGTGTTTTCATAGTTCAGAATGATGTCATCACCCAGAGCGGCCATCTTGTTTGATAAGCGTGGCTCACAGTTTTTATTTATTTGGATTTTGAACTCAGGTCGATTCTGCAAATATTAGAGGCAGGCTACTTTTTTTATTTAGTCATAAAATAACAGAAAATTGTAATAGTAGGAGAATACAATGATAATATAACACAAAAAATTACAAAAACTGGATTAAGAAATGTTGACCATCATGTGAAGTTTGGTCAAACCGTCATTTTATTCCCAGCAGCAGGACGTTGTGACAGCAACCGATTCGGTTTCAGAACCTGATGAACTGATCTGCTCACGTCACATAAACTACCAACGTTTTTTCTCTTAACTTTAAGACCCTCTTCTGGTAAAATTGTATCTTTATTCTGTAATTAAACAGAAATTCCAGTAGCATGACCCCGAGGCTCCACCATCCAGTTCACAGAAGGCGATTGAAATAAAAAACACTTCTTGAAAATATTTTCTGTCATTTGTTTATCTTTAGAAAAGAAAACGAGAATAAAAGAAAAAATCTGATCTGGTATAAAAAAATGTTATTGCATTTCTTTTTAGTCCAGCCCTATTATGTTTCCTCCTTCCATATCTGCTGCATGTCTTTGGCAGCCGTGTTGGAGGCGGTGCAGAAGTGGAGGACAGAGAAGGAGTCGCGCCTTCAGGAGGAGGAGCAGGAGGAGGAGAGCATCTACACCGTCTACAACGAAGAGGTAAACCTCAGCCGGCCAATCAGAACGGGTCATGAGGTCCTGATGGAGGTTCTCCTCCTGGTTCTGATGGAGGTTCTGGATGGAGGTTCTCCTCCTGGTTCTGATGGAGGTTCTGATGGAGGTTCTCCTCCTGGTTCTGATGGAGGTTCTCCTCCTGGTTCCGATGGAGGTTCTGCTCCTGGTTCCTGGAGGATTTCCTCCGGGTTCTGGAGGATTAAGATGTGTTTGTTTTGCTTCCCTGGTAGGTGGAGGATGAGGAAAATCGGGAGGAGACGGAGGGAGAGGAAGGAGTCGGCTTCATCGCTCATGTTCCAGTTCCGTCTCAGAAAGAGGTGAGACCCCCGGCCCATTCAGAGGTTCTGACCTGGGTTCCGGTTCTGACCCGACTCATCTGTCTCAGGTGGAGGAGGCGCTGGTCCGGAGGAAGAAGATGGAACTGCTGCAGCGTTATGCCAGTGAGACGCTTCAGGCTCAAAGCCAGGAGGCCAGAACTCTGCTGGGACTCTGACCCGGTTCTGACCCACCTGAGACTGACCCGGTTGGCTCTGGTCCAGCTGGTTCTCATCTGTCTGTGTAAATATTCAGTTTTTACGTGTTTTTTGTTTTTTCATTAAAGCTTTAACAGCTCAGCTCTTTGTGTTTGTTTGGTTCTGACTTGATGAGACTTGGGTCATCTGGTGGACAGAACCAGAACCAGTTGAGCCAGTCACACCTGGGGGGAGGGGCCTAAAACGGAGGGACCACCTGGTGGTTTCAGCCAGAGCCAGCATGTAGCTACTTCTTCACTACGTTTGAAACAAAATGGAGTAAAGGACTTTGGACAACGTGAGTTTTTACTGTTCATGCTAACGAAGCTCACGGCTCCTGATTGTCCAAAGCTAAAATGGCGGCGATGCTCAGAACCCGAGCTGCCTGGAGTTCTGAACCAGCCGAACCGGTTCCGCCAGACAGAAGAGTGTCTCTGTCCCAGTGTTCCCAGCTGCTGATTGGTTGATTAGAGGCAGCACTGTGCAGCATGTGATTGGCTGATTAGGGAGCGCGTGTCCTCATGTGAAGAGACAACAGCAGTCAGCTGCAACTCATTTACAGCTCCAGGAGTTCTGGTTCTGGACGCAGACGGTCTGACCCAGCACGATCAGAACTGAGTATTTAGGTTCTGTTTCCAAAGAGAAGAACCATTCTCACCTCATCAGAACCAGACCCCTATGGGGACGTATGGAGATGTTCAGCATCAGCCTGCAGGTTCTGATTTCCATAAATTACAAAACAAAAATGTTTGTGAAGCTGCTGATGAGGAAGAGAACCCGCTGATGAGGAAGAGAACCCGCTGATGAGGAAGAGAACCCGCTGATGAAGAAGAGAACCCGCTGATGAAGAAGAGAACCCTGATGAAGAAGAGAACCCGCTGATGAGGAAGAGAACCCGCTGATGGTCCTGCTATCCCTCTGACGGTCTGAAGGGGGAGACAGAGTTCCAGGCGTTAAGCTGTTTCCTCAAACTATTTAACACTTCAGCAAAGGAACTCAGTCTGAATCTAAGGAACATCTTCTGAAGTTGAGGGGCATCAATTTAAAGCTACGGATCGCGGTCTGAGATTAGGGAACGGAGGAACAGAGGGAACCTGTTCCAGGGCTTCAACCAATGGGAGATCTCCCATCATCAATGACATCATAAGTTATCCCGCCCAGGTGACATCACGGCCCTGTGGTTTTAAAGCAGCAGCAGCTGCTCTGAGGTCAGAGGCGGGATGTGGAGCCCAGGTTTCAGGCTACAGCTGGTTCGCCACGCGTCCACTGTGAGACAGGTCAGGGGGACACAGTCCCAGGTCCGCTTCCTCGCTCCTTCCTTCCTCTCCTCATTTCTTTTCCACTTCCTTCTTTTCTTCCTTCTGGAGTCCTTCCTTCCTTGATTGCTTACTTTCCTTCTGGTCTGTTCTGGTCTGTTCTGCCCATCTCACCTGTCTCCCACCTGTCCGGCCGTCAGGTGGGCGTCCTCTTCGATGTCGACGGCGTCCTACTGCGCGGTGGATCCGTCATCCCGGCTGCTCGGCGCGCCCTCAGGAAGCTCGTGGACCAGAACCAGAACTTTCTGTTTCCGGTTGTTTTTGTCACCAATGCAGGAAGCTGTCTGAGACACCACAAGGCTCAGCAGCTGTCTCACCTGCTGGACATGCAGGTAGAGGGGGAGGGGCTTAAAAGCTGCTGCTGCTGCTATCTGATTGGATCAGAACACGTTATGTGCTTCCTCTGCAGATTGCACCTGAGCAGGTGGTTCTTTCACACAGCCCTCTGCACACGATGGAAAAGTTCCACAATAAATGTGTTCTGGTGTCCGGACAGGGACCAGTGACCCAGATCGCCCACAGGTATCCTTCACCTGTCACCTGCCGGCTCACCTGTTGGCTTTAAAGTTACCCACTTGGCCATTTTTCATTCATTTGTCTTGGCTGAGTGAGTTGAGGGTACAGAACTTTAAAGGGGTTGTGTCAAATCAACAGTTTTGATCTTTGCACAATGTTTGAGACATTCTTTAATCTCCATAGCAACCATTCAGCTGCAAAACACCTGGGTGGAGCTAGCCCCGCCTTTGATAGGCAAGCTTCTCCTCCCCTCAGCTCCTTCAGACTAGCCAGCAGCAATTAGCTAATACCTGGTGGAACTGCAGAGCTCATTACAGGAGCTGCTGCTCAGAGCAACGCTGGTAAAAACGTTAAAGGGTTAATAGATGAGCCATGACTTCCAGAAGGTGGAGCTTCAGAACGAGGAGGAGCTTTTAAAGAGACAGAGGCCCAATTTCTAAACATTAGATCAGGAAGTCAAATTTCTTTTAAGTCATATTTGTTATATTTAGCATTTTTATAACAACTAAAGGTAACAGTTATTTGATTATGCTATAAAATGGCACTATTTCCCTTGAAAACATGTGATACTGCTCCTTTAAAACTTTGCAGTAACACACTGATCAGAACTCGGAGATGTTTGGTGACCAGATGTTGCTCTAAACCTGATGTTCTGGACTCTTGACTCGGTATTTCTCAGTTTGGGTTTCCAGAAGGTGGTAACCATGGAGGAGCTCTCAGAACAGCACCCTCTGCTGGACATGGTGGACCACAGCAGGAGACCCACCAGCTCTGTGAGTCCTGGCTAACCAGAGCAGTTCTGTAGAACCTGGAGTTAATGTATGTCACGTTTCATGATTATTTTTATAGTCGATTGATAAAACCGTATTTCCAAAAGTGTTCACTGAATATCTTAGACATGTTTTTAAAGGGGCAGTCTCTGATATGTGCTGCCATCTGGTGGCTAAAGTGGGGGGAAACGACAATCTCAAACAGTTTTGTATATTCTGGTGTCTCCACTGATTAGTTACTAATCCACAGGAAGTGCGCCTCCTGTTCTGACTGATATATATTTGTTGTTTTGTTTGTTTCAGCCCAATTCTTCAAGGATCCTCCCGGAGATACAAGGTAACACAACCGCAACAATGCCCAGAATCTCAGATCTAATTTCTCCTCTTCTGTTCAGCTGGACGTTTGATCAGAAAATACAGACTCATTGTGTAAGAGCCAAAAAATGTCCGTTTGTAACATTGTTTATAATTGTGTAGCATAAGATTCTCTTAGTATATTTTTGCAGAAAAGCGCCACCTAGTGGACATACCTGAAAATATCTGAAAAGTGCTGTGTCACGGTACATCAGAAAGTAAATTGAATGTGGCATGTTTGACTTGGCTCTACACAGTTTTCTGACCGTTACATGTGGAATCCTGTGCAAGTTTGAGTAGCATGTTTTGTGATATCTGCTCAAAGAGAAGTGAAGTTCGTCGTTCATCAGACTTTGTGTGAATTTTGTAAGCACTTCTTCAATTCATGAAGGGATGTTTGTGGAACAGAAACGCGTCAGCTAAAAGCCAAGCTAGCGACGTCAACAAAAGAAAACTGAAACTCATTCAACAGCTTTACACTGAAACGAATAAACAACCACTACATGTTTTTGGGGCAGAAGGAACTGATCATGACACCTAACGAGGTTAGCCACCAGCTAATGAGGTTACTGTAGCTTTGGTCTGACGGACGTCTAAACGGATTATTTGTCTAGGGTCATATTCTTCAACCGTTTCAACTGAACTAAATGAACTTTGGTGGCAGGATTTTCTCAACCTGCTGCTGTTTCATCTCTGAACCACCAGGGGCGCTAGTGACGCCGCTTTAGACTCCTGACAGCGTGGAGTCTTCAGGGTGTGATGGACTAATGAGAGCTCATATCTTCCTAGTGGGAAAGGCCAAAAGCAGATTTTTGTTGCCATTTTGAAACAGTCTGAAACTGTCTTCTCTTGTGTTGCCGTAGCGATCATCCTGTTTGGGGAGCCAATCGGATGGGAGACCAATCTGCAGCTAATCATTGATGTGCTGCTAACCAATGGTAGACCCTGGTGTGTGTATGGCACTCGCCTATCGGCACAGATACCCGTTCTTGCCTGCAACATGGATCTTTTGTGGATGGCTGAAGCCCCGTCACCACGGTAACAGCCACTCACTTCAGTTGTGGGTGGGGCAGGAGGGCGTCCAGCCATTGGTGACCTGGATGTGTTGCTTCAGGTTCGGTCACGGGATGTTCCTGCTCTGTCTGGAGTCCATTTACAAGAAGTTGACCGGTCGGAGGCTGGAGTATGAGGCAGTGCTGGGGAAACCCAGTCTGCTCACATACCAGTACGCCGAGCAGCTGCTGCGCCAGCAGAACCAAAACCACAAGCTGTCCACCATCTATGCTGTTGGGTAACTACAACCCATCTCTTGACATGTCTCCGAGTCTGTCTCTGAACCTGTCTCAGTTGCCTGTTTCTCGTCCTGAACCCGTCTCTAGACCCGTTTCTCAACATGCCTAATCAAACCAGAGACTTGGTAACTGTATCCTGATGCACCATCTGTTACCCTGTTGATAACTTTGTCTTAGTCTTCAACCAAATCCTGAATAAAACCAAAGTCTCTGTGCCATGTTCTGAGACCCCCAGTCTGTGACACTGTCTTTCAGTCTGTAAGGCTGTCTAACTGCCTTTGCTCTTGAATGACCAAACCTGTGCACCATGTGACTGATCCCCCCCGTTCCCTCAACACTTTCAGGTAACCAAGCATTCTGTCTTCCTCTCTGAAGCTGCCTTTGTAGAACTTGGAAGATGAAGATGGCTGTTGTTCCCTGGCTTTAGAGCTTCTGTAAAATCCATCCATCCTTCCATTTTCCTGCACGCTTGTCCCTTACTGGGGTCAGGAGGGCTGCTGGTGCCTCTCCAGCTATCGTTTCGGGCGAGAGGCGGGGTCACCCTGGACAGGTCGCCAGTCTGTCGCAGGGCAGCTTCTGTAAAATATTCCACTAAACTGATTAATGTTCAATAACGACTCTCTATAGAGGACTTTTAAAAAAATAAACTAGACACTGTTCCTGTTGTCTAGAGACAACCTGATGACGGACATCTATGGTGCCAATCTTTATAACCGCTACCTGGCCAAGCACCACACTGACATGATGAGCGACACCAAGCTGGTGGCCCAGGGAACCGGTACCCCGGTACCGGTGGTAGAGGAACTTGCCTGTGCGTCTCAGTGCCGCTCCATCCTGGTGGGTAGAGACTGCTTTTTAAAATGTTGTTGGGATCCTTTAAGGTTTACAGCTGGGGGGGATGTGTACACAACATGGATTTTAATTAAATACTACAAGCGCATTTAACATTTAAATGTATTACCTAACCATAATGTACCTTAGTTTGCCAGACCTTACATGATCTTTTCTCCTCTAAGTCTACCTAGGTCTTTACAGGTCCATTACCTCAGCAACAAAGGTCATTCTTTGTAAATGACCTTTGTTGATCTTTCCTTAGTCTTTCTTATTTTGACTCGTTGCTATAATGATCCTCTACCTGTCTCCAGGTGTGCACAGGTGTGTATAACCCGCATTCTCCACTGCCTGGTGTCCAGAACAGCTCAGAGACGATGCTCCACGGTCAGAACGACCTGAAAGTGGAGCCAGACCTGACGGAACCGAGTCACATGGTGGAGGACGTGGAGGCCGCTGTGGACCTGATGCTGCAGCAGGAGAGTCCCAACACCTGACACACCTGTCCTCCAACTGACTGTCTCAACATCTAACAGGCCAGGTGTGATCCACACCTGGATCACACCTGGCCTGTTATCGCCTACCTGTGGTGGCTGTCTCTGTTTTACATGAGAACCTCTGCAGGTGGATCTCAAACCGTCTGAAGCTGCATCTTTAAATTCTTTGCATTTTTTATAGCAGAGCAGGTGAAGCTAACAGTACTTTTGAGTCCAGACCTGTGTGAATTAATTTTGTGACTGTGAACATCAGAAAACTAAAATAAACTGTTAAACTTTTTCTCAACCTCGTTTTCATATTGAGTCCAAGCAGGTGAGACGTTACCTGTGTAGGTGTGTCTCTACAGGACTAAAGGTCATAGCAAAAGTTCAGATCACTCTAGATATTATTTTTGAAAAAAGTAACAGTTTACTGCAAAAATGTCGTGAACAAGTCAAAATGAACTGAATTTGCATTAAAAGAAAATCTTTGTGAATTTAAAATGTGAACTATACAGTTTGTTTTTCAGATCATTTAATAGACCTTGAAACAGAAACTTTGGGTTCAAAGTGCCTCAGATGATTGGCGAGCCATCTGAACCCTCAGCAGATACTTTAGCAGTTTTACCCGAGTGGTGATTGGTGGACCAGGTTTACAGCTTAATCGGTTATTCTTTGGTAATAACTTTAAAATGAATTGTGAACATTGATAGAATAGGACTGATTAAGGAGGTGAATTCAAATTCAAAATTGCTTTATTGATCCCAAAGGAAAAAATAAATAGGCAGATTTAGTACCTGTTGGTTCCAACAACCTGCCTCCTGTGTCAGCTATCCTTCACTCATTGTCTGATAAAACGTCTTCCATTATTCTAGGTCAGCTACATCCTAGCCCTGGTCAAGTCTAGGTCAGATTATTCTGTGTTTTCAGGCCTTCTAACTGAACATGTGAAGATAAAACTGTTAAGACAGGAGCACAATTCTACCAGCATGGCAAATTTAATTAGATATTTTACCAGAACCGATTTGACAGGTTAAGCTAAAGCAATCATTCTTTATTTTATAGATTGACCACCCACATAAAGTTCGTCTGTTGAAAGTATTTAGCTGTATTCAGCTCATGAATTGCTGATTTCAGGTCATTTTAATAAACCTCTTCTTTCATAAGGTGTGGAATAAACACATTAAGCTGTGAGTTTCAAATGGTCTGTATTAATTCTCTCAGCTTGGTGACTGAAATCCAGTCCAGTTCGATTCTGGGCTTTACTTCGCTGTGGCTTAAACACTTTGACCTCCTCAACATGGCGCCGGGAAGCAGACACGTCGACACCGGAAGCGGGTCAGCCGCCGCGCCTGCGCAGTGGCTGTGCCCGGGTCCCTGTAAAGATGTCTGAGCAGGCGGGGAGGGAGCGGAGCGGACGACAGAAAAGCAGCGCGGAGAAACCCCAACTGTCTGCTGTTTCACCACGCAAGGTAAGAGCAGGAGGCCCCGTAGGAGTTCTAGGAACACACCGACAGCCGCCTGAAGGTTTCATATTGCTGATGGAGGCGCTTCCGGGGCTGTGGAGCCGGAGGGTCGAGATTCCGGAGCAGAAATGCTGGTAAAGGCGCGCAGAGCTGTGGCAGGGGCGTGTCCGCCATCTTTGAGAGGAGTTGGAGCTTAGCGGCGGTGGCGGATAGGAGTTCAGAGTCCGAGAAAGTCATCTATTGGCCACTGTCAGAGCAGCTATCGGGTCAGGCCGCCCAGTCCGCGGGGATTTAGGATACTTTCAGGCGGTCTGGCTGCTCCGCGGAGTAGTAGTAATCGCCGCGGTCTCCGATAGCAGAGCGCGGGCTTCGAGCAGCAGCCGCAGCCTTTTGTTGTCCTCCTCCCCCTCCTCCCTGTTTGCGCTGGCTCTCAGCGCGCATGCGTGTAACCATGGCGCTCGTTCTTGCGTCTGAGAAGAAAAACAACCGAAAAGCTTCAAACCGAAACATAAAAGCAGATGGATCAGAACCGATCTGCTGCTAGTTAAACAGAACCGATCAGGCGCTGATGGATCAGAACTGATCAGCTACTGATGGATCAGACGCGACCCGACGCTGATGGGTTGGAGCCCATCAGCTCCTGATCCACCAGGTTTCATCTTTGAAGGAACGTTCTTCCATTCAGTTCTCCAGGCTTAGACAGACTGGCTGGTCCAGACTCAGGTGGTCCGGAATAGTCCATCAGAAACAGGATAAAATCAGAACCCACACCTGTCATTCTAAGAGCATTCTTGGGGCAATAGTTGGGTTGTGAGTTTGATTCCCCTCTTGGCCCCTGAGAGAAAGACGTGTTGATGTTCAGGTGAAACTGAGCAGCAGGAGGAAATGTTCACTCTATTTAACCTGATAATGAAACTGGATTTTATGGTTTTAATCAGAGAATCGCTGAAGCATTTCCTGGTTGTTAATATCTGGTTTTCACAATTTTAAATTATAAAATAAATAAATTTAAAGATCATCCCCATTCATGATTTGATCCTTTATCATATGCTTTTATTTAATTCTGCTAAAAGTCCAAAGACACCCAGAATGTTCATTAATTCATCTATAGATGAAAAATCATTGGAGTTTTTAGTTTTGAAGCTGTCATCTCCTCTTAGCTTTAAAACATTAGGCTTTAATTAATTTTTAGCTGAAAACAGTGTGGACCATTTTACTTCCTCTGTCTTTTATTCTGAAAGCCTGTCGCTTCCTGTCAGGGCCACATGATTGTGATGAGCAGCTGAAATGTCCAATAACAACCAGGGATCTGTGAAGGGGGAGGCGGCCACCATGGTGCCACCCTCTGGCTCCGCCTCCTCTCACGGACCACCCCTTTCTCCGTCCACCACCTCCAAATCACCTGAGCTTCCAGGTACCGACCTGTCTTCTGACTTGTCCCTGTATCACCTGTCTTCGGCTCTAATGTCTCACCTGTTCTGCCAGATGAGTTGGTCCAGGCTGGATGGTCCAAGTGTTGGTCCAGGAGGGAGAACCGGCCCTACTACTTCAACAGATTCACCAATCAGAGCCTGTGGGAGGTGCCTGTGCTGGGTCAGCATGATGTCATTGTGAGTTTACGCCACCAATCGATTTGGCAGTCAATCCACTAATCAGCTGCAGCGCTGACGAGTAACCGATCTGTTTCAGTCTGACCCGCTGGGTCTGAACGCAGCTCCTGCAGAGGGGGGAGATGGTAACCTTGGAAACGGCCAGAGGAAGAGGAGGAGCTCTGAGGAGCAGGGGGCGGGGCCTAACAGTTTCAAACGAACCAAGGTAAAAAAAAAACAAGAGCTGCAACTATTATTTTAATTATCTATTATTTATCCATTAATTTTATAAATTGGGATCATTTTCCCATCTCTGGTTAAACACATGATGAATTTCTGTGTTGATGTTTTAATATTTCACAGAAATTTGTTGACTACATATTTTTATAATTAGTGGACTAAAACTAGACAATCTAAAACAATTCTGATTAAATTATAACTAAAGGTAAATGTATTTTTAGTCAAAAGATTCAAACTAAGTAAAAATTTGTTGTCAAAATTAATATTGGCTGCAACTAGCAATTATTGTAGCAATCGATTACTCTGACGATTAATTGGAATTCAAAATTGGCACCATCTGCAGATTTTTCAGTGTACTGCTTAAGCTTGTTTTATACAATACTAGAAATGCATAAGAAATTTAAATGAACAAATAGTTCTTATTTATTTCTTTTTAAATAAGAAAATATTTTAGTGCCTAAATGTTACCAGCAGCATTCGTTTAGTGACGCTTGATAATTTGTAGCAAAGGATACATCTGCAGGTAAATAGTATAATATCCTGATCTGATGATTATTTTTAGGATTAACCTATTAATAAATGGATAGCCTAAGTTGCTCAATAGGAGATTATTCTGGGCTGTTTTTCCCAGACCCTTCACCAGGGGAAGCTAAAAGAGGAGTTCTGGTTGAACAGATTTACAGACAAAGATTTTTTTTCTTGTATTAAATCCATGTTAAATTAAATGTTTATATTTTTGTACAGTTTGGTCTTCAGTGCTGCTCTCAGGGTATTGGTCTTTCAGCAAATGGCATTTTTGAGTCTGTATTTCCCAGATAATGATGAATTGATTACTTCAATAATGGATTCAATTAAATGTTTTGAGCCCTAATGAAAAAGCAGCCATGTTGCAGTGTTGATTTTGGTAATGATGAGGATAGGTTTCTCTTTATTATAACAACAATGAGCAACATAACAACATTTGATGACTAGGACAAGACAGTCTGAGTTTTCATAAGGAGATAAAACATATCAGTGATGCTGGCATTTTTGGCCACGCCCACCACCTGAAGTTATTCATTAATCATAATTGAGGCGGTGGACGCAAACCCAGAAAGGATTTATGGATTTAGTCCGAGGAGGCAATGAAGAACTGTTTTTGAAAGAAGAGCTGAATTGATGAGGGAGACAGCAGCACATGTGGATTTAAACTCTGGGAAACTTAAGTGGCACCTGAAGACTCAGCTGATCTTTTGTTCAAAAGTAAGTTATGCATCTGTAACCCTGTCCGTGTGAGATGCCCCTCGCTGTTCCTTAGACTCTGCCAATGTTACCTGATAATGAAGTTGAGATACATTTCTTGGTAAACAGTGAGATTCTGGCGCCCAAGGCGCTAACTGCAGGCCAAAGCTGCCTGGCTGTGCCATCACATCAGTTCATTCGCATATGTGCATTAGTTTAGGGTAGAACATGGGAGGACTCCTTGTAAAACCAGAATCCGTTCTTTATTTGGCAGTGAGTTGTTACTGAAATGATAAAATGGTGGAGGGACCGCTGTGCCTTCAGTTGCTGATGTCATGGTTGCCTAGAAACGGGAAACAAACATGGCGCTGCCTTTTCAAACTCTGCCCGGTTCCTCAAACTGTTTAAATCAAAGCCAGACGGGAGCAGGATGATGCGGATCCCTGACTGAACATCCTGATTTTTCACTTCGTTCAGCACATTTAATCTGCTCCAGTTAAACACCTGGACTGGGTTATTGGTTAACTAGGAGCACAATATTTAAAACCATGTTTGTAATTTGTGAAACCTTAATCTCGATCTTCAATAAAGGTTGATTTCACCACTTTTTACAGGATTCATATCGGTCATGGGAAACCTGGAAAGTCATGGAATTTAATTTTTCCCATTTTCGAGACCTGATAAGTTATGGAATTTTAATTTCAAGTCATTGGAAGTCATGGAATTTGCTTATATGGGCAAAAATGCGATTTTTTTTCTGTGGTTGTCCTCTTGGACGGACCCATTCGGTCTCGCTGTGGACATTGAGGACTCCGGGTTTTATTTCCGGACCACTGTGGAAATGTCTCTACCAGCATACTGTCCACTTTATTTGTCAGTATTCTTGTTTTCACTGGATGCAAAACATACCGATTAAAATCCAAGCATAACGCGACTTACTAATGACGTGTTTCTGTTTCCGCGCCTTTAACTCCCACGCGGCGCTCTCAGACATGCGCAGTTCGTCTTGGAGCGGGAGATGACGTCCGTCTAATCGCCCGTCTTGTGCGAAAGCATCAGGGCGTAATTCAACAGAACCACAGTCCCTCTCCGCTTCTTAAACGTTAGCCTTGCTAATAGCGGCTCTACGGCCCACCAGAACCTGGATCTGTGTCTGATCTTGCGCCTGCGCAGTCAGAGGCGGTGGAAGCTCGATCTTCGTCGCTAGTCGCAACCATGACGGGATAATCCGGGCAGCACTGATCCTGCGCTTCGGGTAAAACTGAAGAGTCCTTGTGGCCTTATTGTGCTGAAGAAGCGGGGAGCTGTCCAAACATGGATGTTAATTTGATTTGAAACTAGCCAAAACCCCAAATGTGTCCGCTTTGAAAGCTCCAGGCGGTGAGTCCATCCACACAGGCTCAGTTTTCCTCTGTCCACCGCGGCTGAGTTTTGCTTTGCGTGTCGTATTTCTAACGATGCTGAAAGTCAGTGACGGTTTGAAACGGGTTTCCTGCCTGGAAACGCGCAACAACGCGTCGAGGTTCGAACCGTTTGGAGCGTTTGACGCATCGAGCGCATCCGACGCTCCACATACACATTGAATGTAAACCTGACGCTCGTTTGGTTTGAACCACCAGCTGGCAGCGGCGGGAGGAAGTGGCCCAAAAGGTGTCCTGCTCTGCCCCGCAGATGCAGTCCAGTCATCATTACATACAAGTTTTGACCAGGTTTGGCTTTCAGAGGGGAAATCCTCAGCCCGTCTATCTGAGCTTGGTAGGAAAATAGACCTGATAATTACAGAGAAAGATTCAGTTGATAAAAATTGAAAGGGAGACAGATATGAGGGATAAATATAGAGGACGAATAGAGAACGTTGTCAAGTTTTTCTTCTTAGGAATGTTCCGTCGAATATGTGACATTCAGGACGGGCAAGTACTTCTCTAATAACTACTAAATGTATTTTCATTGCAATAATGGTTTTTATATTGATTCATCAATGTTCTGCAGAAAGCAGCACTGCACTGATTGCAATTTTCTAGCCAATCACCGATCTTTAAAAGACCTGACCTGCTGATTTGTGGGTGTGTGTGGGAGGGCGGGGGGGGGTGGGGTGCGGGGTGCGTGTGTAGGGGTGTGTGTGTGTGTAGGGGTGTGTGTGTGTGTAGGGGTGTGTGTGTGTGTGTGGGGGGGTGGAAGTGTGTGTGCAGTTGGGGTGATTGTAGTGTAAACTTTTGATTTGTTGGAAATAGAGAGTTGACCTGGTTAGCCCTCCATCATGGCAGAGCAACAGGAGGTGGTGGAGGGCCCCACACTGGCCCAGGGGCCCACGCCCTCCTAAGTCTGGCCCTGGGTCACACACACACCGTACTGTGACATTCAGGAACGAGCCGAGTCCTCTGAACGGCTCTGTACTACAAAGGTAGTAAAGAGCTCTGCAGTAGCTGTTCTGTTTTATTAAAATATATTTAGTCGTCAAATAAGACCAGTGGTGCCGCAGTGTGTTCCTGTCTGTCAGTTAGTTCTACATTCATGTACAATTCTGTTTACATTCCTGCTAATATGTTTATGACATCACATGATTCCTGTCAGACACTTTTCAGTTCATGCCTGTTTGTTGGCTTCGTTTCCACATTTCCTCCCCCTCTGCCTGCTGATTACATGGTTCCACTTGGTTTCTCAGTCTTCATGAACCTGTTGGTCATGGAAAATTATTCTGAAGGTCATGGAAAAGTCATGGAATTTTTTTCTAAATACCAGTGAGAACCTGTTTTTCTGAACCTCGGTCCCACTAGAACTGCTTCAGCTCCAAGCCTTCAAACCTGATAGTTCTGCTCTAACAGCAGATTATTTTAATCCATCACCAGAGTTTAGATTACTATTCACAGGCTCCAGGATTTGTTTTTCAAATTCAATTCCAATTGAAAAACACTTTACTAATCCCAAAGGGAAATTAAATGTTGGTGTAACTCAATAATTCTTCAAAGAATTATTGATGTCTGTTGGAAGGAAAGATGTTCTACAGCGGAATGTACCATAACTGTAGCCCCGACATCCCACAACATGAAGGTCCTGGAAAGGTTTTGGACGGGGTCTCGCCCGGACGGGTCAGTCTGTGTTGCACTGAGAATTAATGAGTTACACCAACATTTAACTTCAATTTGGGTTTAATAAAGTGGTTTTGAATTTGAAAAGAACTGCATAGAACAAGTGTGACCAGTAATCTGAACTCTACTGAAGTTTCACAAATCCGATAAAGGTTGAACAGACATGGTGGTAAATAATCTGCTATTAGTCAAGAATAATGTGGACCAGGTTTGAAGAGTCTATGTGTTTTAACTGGAGTAGATTCATTAAAACTTCCTCCCACAGTCCAAAAACATGACTGGCAGGTTAATTGGTTTCTCCAAATTCTCCCTCTGACAGTGTGTGTGGGGGTGTGTGTGTGTGTGTGTGTCCTGCGATGGACTGGCAACCTGTCCAGGTGACCCCGCCTCTCGTCCAAAATGTGTCGGTGGGCACCAGCCCCTCCAGACCCCACTAGGGACAAGGGCGTAAAGAAAATGGATGAAATATGCTGCAGGCGGTGGGAGATTCGATGGACTCGGCCTTTAGTCATTTCCTGAATTGGAAACCAACTTCATGTTCGTCCTGAACAGCAGAGAGACTGAAAACGAGGCCAATTTAAAAATGTCGGCTGACCTGGTGGGACGTTAGTGACTCAGTTTGTTGCTGTGCTGTTCAGTAGAATATGGTTTGATTGTCTTGGATGCTGAGTTTCAGCAGTATTACTGTCTAATATTTTTAGTAGGTTGAACTGAATTAACTTTACATGTTTTAGGTTTGTAATTAGGAATGCAATTTGTTATGGACAATGCATATAATAAAATCATGCCAAATAGTTAAAATATTATTGTTCAAGGCAAAATCAGAAAAATAGCTGTGTGAAAAAATTTGATCTGTTTTGTATTTATTACATATTCAGAAAATAAGTTTCTGAATATGAACAATAGTTGAAAAGATGATTAATTCAAGTAAATTGATGAAAAGGTATTTACATGTAATGTAAACTGACTGACTAGACCAGGAGTGTCCAAATGGGTCCTGGACCAGAACCAGAACCCCACATCCTGCATGTTTGACAGGTCCATGTTCCAGGACCAGGGAGAACTGAAACCTGCAGGAAGCTGGGCCTCCAGGACCCACTTTGGGCTCCACTGAACTAAAACTAAAACCATTATGAGGATTAAATTCAAGTCAAAACTAAACATTTGCTGTCGAAATGAACACTGGCAGAAACTAACTACTATTGTATTGATTATTCTGACGGTTAGTCAGGTTAAATGGGCCGTTCTGCAGATTTCTCAATTAACCACTTGAGGTTATTTTCACAGTAGTAGAAATACTTGAGAATGCAAATTATTTTAAATAAGAAAATGTTTTATTGTCTAAAGGTCGGTGAATTCTCATTTGTAGCAAATGATAAATCTGCAGATAAACAATTGGATAAAAAATTAGATAGAAAAAGATTCTTGAATTAGTTTATTTATTTGCAGGTATGGAACCAGGTGAAGCCAGAGGTCTGTATAAATATGTTCTAATAAAAAATCCTCAAGTTGAAAACAAGCTTTTAGTTGTAAAATGTTCATTTTCGGGTCAGTTTCTGCTCCAAGGTTGTTTTCCATCAGCTGGTGTGGAGTCTGCAGCCTCCAGCTGGCCATTAATGGATTAATCGATGCTGTGAAGCATCACGATTCATCATTCCAGCTCTGGGACAAGAAGCATCCATGTTGGGTCATGTGATCAGTGACTTGAGCTGTGGCTGATGGGTAACCGAGTCCAGTTGTGTTTACAGGTGGAGCCGACCACGCCCATCTCTCCCAGCACACCTGGAGTCAAACCGTGGAGCTCCGCCCCCGAGGAGAAGCAGGTTCCAGCGACCACGCCCAGCCCGGCGCCGGCCCCCTACCGACCCGCTGTGTGAGTGCCCCGCCCCGCCCCGCCGCGCTCCCCCACCGGGGCGTTTGGTGACTGCATGTGGGTTGTCGTTCCAGGATCTACTGGGATCTGGACATCCAGACCAACGCGGTGATCAGAGAGCGCTCGGCAGCCAATCACCTGCCGCCGCACCCTGAGATCGAGCTGCAGCGGGCGCAGCTGGTCACCAAGCTGCGGCAGCACTACCACGAGCTGTGCCACCAGCGAGAAGGTAGGCGAGCGTCCACTGACAGCGCCTCGCTCCCACAGAGCGCGTCATGTGGTGCGTGTGTCCGCCGCAGGCATCGACCCGCCGCGGGAATCCTTCAACCGATGGCTGCTGGAGAGGAAGGTGATCGATAAAGGCCTGGACCCCCTGCTGCCCAGCGAGTGTGAGCCCGCCGTCTCGCCGTCCATGTTCCGGGAGGTCATGAACGACATCCCCATCAGGTACCTGGACCCTGGCCCAGATCGGGCAGCGGTGCTCAAAGTGGGGCTCGTGGGCCATCCACGGCCTCTGGGAAACCAGGGACATTAGTTCTGGATCTACAGTCCTGTTTCTGTAAAAGCATTGAGAACTTTGTTTAGGTGAAATAGTTCATGTTTAATTTACTGTTTAGGAAAAAGACTCATATCAGCATTTTGGTCATTTTAATTTTTAAAATAATTTTTTTATGGCGCTGAGTATTTCTGGCCTGACGATTTTGACTTGCGTGACCAAAAGTTTGTACACCCCTGGTCTATGCGGCTTGGTGTGGTTCTGGCTGCTGATTGACCCGGTTCTGGTCCATTTGTGTCCGTCAGGTTGTCCCGCATCAAGTACAAGGAGGAGGCCCGGAAACTCCTGTTTAAATACGCCGAGGCAGCAAAGAGGATGATCGACTCCAGGTGAGCCACAGCCGACCAATCACAGGGTGGGACGGCGCTGTGGGTGTGGCTAATGCTGACCTTTGACCTGTGCAGGAATGCGAGTCCAGAGAGCAGGAAGGTGGTGAAGTGGAACGCCGAGGACACGATGAACTGGCTGCGCAGAGATCACTCCGCCAGCAAGGAGGACTACATGGTAACGCCTCAGCATCACTTCCTGTCACATGACTTCACCAGCCAATCAGGAGCTGAGCTGGAGCTCATCCAAACTAGAACCGATCCAGCTTAGAAATAAACTTTTTCATAATGGATCCAATTTTAGATTTTGTTTTCTTGCTTTAAAAAAAAAAAGACAGAAAATATTTTCAGAAAGTGACTCATTTTTTTCAGTCATCCCTTCTGTGAGTTGGTCGACGGTGCATCAGGACCAGGCGACAAGAATTTTAGTTTAATTGCAATAAACAATATTTTACAATAAAGTTCTTTATTGTGTCTTTGAAACAGACGAAGTTCAGCTGCTGCAAAGTTTAACTTCACAGAAACTTTCCTCGTTTAAGCCTTTATTTTTAGTGTAGAAGTTCTCATAAATGTATTTTATTCTCCTAATATTACAACTTTATTCTGCACATTTTTTATTCTCTGAATTAAAGTAAAAGTCTGGCCCTGATAGATGTGACCTGATTCAGAAGTCCAAATAGACAAGATGGCCGCTCTGAGCGCTGAAATCACTGAACTATGGAACATTTCTAACTGAAAGCAGACGCTCAGGCCCCGCCCCCTGACAGGTTCAGCAACCCCGATGTCTCACCTGTGCCCGTGTCTGCAGGACCGCCTGGAACACCTGAGGCAGCAGTGCGGGCCGCACGTCACGGCCGTCGCCAAAGACTCTGTGGAAGGAATCTGCTCCAAGATCTACCAGCTGGGCCGTGCCGCGCTGAGGCAGACACTCTGTGGAAGGAATCTGCTGCAGGACCTTCACAGGTACACACCTGGGCCGAACTACAGCCCCCTGCTGCAGGACCCTTCCACAGGTACACCCTTCACTGATCACACACTTTTTCATGGAAATTGGGCCGTTTCTGATTGGCACACCTCTACTTTAGACTTATTTACCTTAAATGAGAGCAGCAGTACATTCAGAGCCACTGGCTGAATCTGGACAATGCCGTCCAATAAAGCGTCATTAACTCATCATTTGGTCAAATTTTATGTCAACCTTTAACATTTTTAACACAAAAACCCCATGAACCACTGATGGCCGCTCCGACGTGGCGCCCCCTAGCGGCCGGCCAGGTAGCGGTCTGGGGGAACAACCGATGCTTCTCTGTGGTGGACTTTGTGCTTGACCCTGTTTGACCCTGTGGCTGCAGAGACGTGTGCGTCGCCGCCCCAGTCGCGGCTCGTCTACTGCTACCCGGTCCGGCTGTCGATCCCGACCCCCGCCCTGCCCCGCGTGGAGCTGCACTTTGAGAACGACGTGGCCTGCCTCCGCTTCAGAGGAGAGATGGTCAAGGTCAACCGAGGACACTTCAGCAAGCTGGTCAGTTCTGTAATCCGGATGCTACTGAGAGTAATCTGATTACTCTCTCGTCATTAATTGTGTTTCTGGAATTTAAATCAACGATGGGGTGCCAATACTTTCTGCCTCTGAACAGAAACTGAAGTTACAACAGTTTGGGGTTTTTCATTAGAGTTTAGTTCTAGGCAGTTGGTGTTTTCTCATTAATTACCGTTTTTAAACTAAACCTAGAGTCTTGACCTTAAAACCAGGCCATAAATCTGGGAGTAGTGATGACCTCTGACCTGAACCTTCAGAGCCACAAAAAGACGGTTCCGAAGTCGGCCTCCTGTCACCTGAAGAACGTTTCCAGGATCAGAGGACTAATGTCCGCTGTTCCAGAACGCTGCTGCTCGGGTTTTCACTAAAAACAGGACTCTGTCCTCACCTGTCCTCACCTGTCCCCACCTGTGCCACCTGCAGGAGCTGCTGTACAGGTACAGCTGCATCGATGACCCTCGCTTTGAGAAGTTCCTGGCCCGAGTTTGGTGCCTCCTTAAGCGATACCAGGTGACTGTTGTCCAGCCGGTCTGGTTCCGGTCCAGTAGTTCTGCAGTGACAGCTCCGTTAACCAGGTGTGTCTGTGCCAGGTGATGTTTGGCAGCGGTGCTAACGAGGGCAGCGGCCTGCAGGGGGCGCTGCCGGTGGCGGTGTTTGAGGCGTTGAACCGGCAGTTCGGCGTCACCTTCGAGTGTTTCGCCTCGCCGCTCAACTGCTACTTCAAGCAGTTCTGCTCCGCCTTCCCCGACATCGACGGCTTCTTCGGGTCCAGAGGGTGAGGCGCTCACCTGGCCAGGTGATGTGGGCGGGGCCTACCGGGGCGGCGCTGACGCTGTGTGTGTTTCAGGCCGTTCCTGTCCTTCAGTCCGGTCAGCGGCTCGTTCGAAGCCAACCCGCCGTTCTGCGAGGAGCTGATGGACGCCATGGTGACGCACTTCGAGGTGAGAGCCGGGTCGCCGCGGGCCAGGTCCGGGCCGGTTCTGGACTCATTGGTCCGTGTCGCCATCAGGAACTGTTGGATCGGTCTTCCGAGCCGCTGTCCTTCATCATCTTCGTTCCTGAGTGGCGCGACCCGGTGACGCCGGCGCTGACCCGAATGGAGGCCAGCCGGTTCCTGCGGCACCAGCTGAACGTCCCGGCCTACGAACACGAGTACCGCTCCGGGAGCCAGCACATCTGCAAGCGGTACCGCTCTGGTTCTGATGGGTCCAAGCAGGATTAGCAGAACAACATGCTCAGCCCAGATTTATTCATACCCCCAACATAGAGCTGGATCAAAACAAAATCAACTATTTCTGATTTTAATTGCATTTTTTTCCTTCTTCACACTAAGAAAGAAATGACAAATAACAGAACATATTTTCAAAAAGTATTAGGGCCAGGCTACAATTAGTTTTTCCATCATAACGTCATAATATCAGCAGAATAAAGAAGCATTTTTACCAGAATTGAAATTAGAAGAAAAAAATCTCCTGTTTACCAGGGCCTGACCAGACAGGCTCAATACTGCCACCCAGTGGTCAGTTTGCTCGACAATTCAGCGTCTGATAATTTTATGCTGATGTTAAAAGTTGAAGTATTTCCTTTTGTGTAAAATCAGCATCACAAAATGCTCAACATTCCTCTTATTATATGTGTTTATATATATTTAGTTTTATTTTCTTGTATTGGAGTTCTCATAAAATTATTACTTTATTCTCCTAATATTACAACGTTATCTTCGTAAGTAAAAATAAAAATCGCAGCTGGGCCATGTCGTAGAGTTGACCTGAATTTAAAGTCTAAATACACAGAAGATGTAAAACACATCCGTCTAACAACATGGCCGCCCTGGCATCAATCTGAATGATAAAACGGTGAAAAAAAACATATCCATATTGTCCAAAAATTAAAGAGAAAAGTTAGAATTTGGAAAATCGGTTTAAAAGAAACATTTTAAGGTTTACCAGGATGTTTTGTTGATCAATAAAATAACTGGAAGTAACTGTGTGGTTCTGTAGCAGTCCAGTCAAAGTCCTGGACTAAAGATTTTGAACTTTGCGGGGTATGAATACTTTTGGACTACGCTGTCCCTGCCTCTTTAGTTCCTGTTTTTCAGGAAGCGTGTTCTCACCTGGTTCTGTTTCCAGGGACGACATGTACTACCGGGCCGTCCACGGCACCGCTGTGCTCTTCCTCCAGAACGACGCCGGCTTCGGGAAGTGGGCTCCGACTCAGGAGCGCCTGGCGGAGCTGACGGCGGCGTACCGCCCCTCTCTGTCCCGCACTTCCTCCCTGTCGTCCCCTGGCCCCGCCCAGTCCACCCCTGGAGACAGAGACTCAACCCCTAAAGCCTCTGATAGGACACAGAGCACGATGATGTCACCTGGCGGCCATGACAGCAACAACAACGGCAGCAGCAGTAGTAGCAGTAGTAGCAGCCCTCAGGACAAGCTCACTGCTATGTAGAGGGGCGTGGCCACTGCAGGCCACGCCCCTAATGTAAATGTGTGTTTACGAACATCACCAGTCCCTCACCAGCACCTGTAGCACATCCTCACCTCTTATCGGTAATCTACCACCGCCATCAGGGGGCGAGCCTCATTTAAACTTCACTACGTCTCTTTAGTCTGTTGGCTCTTCTGATTGGTTGAAGCTGAGTGATGTCAGCGTCTGAACTGCTTCAGAGTTCCAGCAGTAAAATGCACCTGAGGGGTGTCCCCTGATTGGTTGTTATGGCAGCTATCATTTCTGGGACCCGGGCCCTATAGCAAGGGGCGGGGCCTTGGCAGCAGAGGGGGCGGGGCATCAGGTAATCCTGAAACTGTAAGGAGTAGTCATGGAAACGATCTTTCAGTCCCAATCCAGTTCTGTGATTCACACGAGATTAGAAAATAGGAGCTGTTCAGGTGAGCTTCAGTCTGACCCAGTTTTAACCAGATTGATCTGGTGTGAATTGAACCAAATTAATCCAGTTTAATCTGGTGACCTCTCTAATCTAGTTTGGTTCAGTTCAGCATTTTTTTTTTTTTTTATTTAATCTGTTTTGGTCTCTTTGATTCATTACAATCTTGTTCGGTCCGGTCTGACCTTGTTTGATTTGTTTGGACCTGATCTAATCTGGTTCATGTTCCTTACATCCAGTATGTACAGACTTAAACCAGATAAATCTGGTATGAAGGGATTAGGGTTCTGCTGGGATGGGATATTAACCAGATTAATCTGGTTTAATCAAGTGAACTCAAATATAATTTGGTTCAAGTTATTTTTTTTTTTAGTATGTTTTACAACCTGATCTAGTTTGATTTGGTTGGACCTAATCTAATCTGGTTCATGTTTGTTAGATCCAGTATATTCTGATTTAATCCAGATAGAAATGTTCTGAAGAGCTCTGGGTTCTGTAGGGATGGGTTAGTCTGGATTAATCTATATAGATCCAGTTTTGTCTGGGTTAAATCGATTTTGCCTGCTGTCTCCATCTTTAATGGGAAAAATGTTGACTCCTCCCACTTCTGAGTGCTCTCTGATTGGCTGGTGGTGGACCTATCAGGCGCCTGTCTGTGTGTAGATAGTGTACAGCTGGACTGATCTGAGGTCTGTTGATGTTTTGCTGTTGATCAGTTTTTATTTGGTCTAATTTAACCTTTTTAAAGAGATGAAATGTGTTTGTGTGTTTTAACTGAACCAAAGTGTTTATGATGTATATGAGTGTGTACAGTAGAGAAGCGTATGACAGCTGGGCTCCTCCTGCTCTGCATGAACCTGTTGGAGGAAGTTCAGACCTGGACTCGGTGGTCTCCTCCGGGGTCCTTCCAGCTTCATTGTAAATTCAGTCTGTCCTTCGTACTGCCTGCAGAAAACCTGCAGCTTCTCTCCTAGTAAAACTATATCCAGCCCAGTATGACCAGTCACCTCGTCCTTCTGCACACACGTACAGACAGTCTTTCTATCTTCCCGAGGACTTCCGTTCATTTTTCATTTATTTATCTAGCCTGACCCCTGACTCAATCAGGCCTAAGGCCTGGCCTCATAAAACCCAGAAGTTAAAGTTTACCTCAGTCCGACCCGGTTCGGTTGTACATCTAAACCCAGTTAAATAATAGAGTTCTATACAAAAAAAAAACCGGATTTATGCCATCATTCTGTCATCCCATACTGAGCTTTTATTTTGAAACCTGGAGCCGGAACCTGGAGCTTCTACTTTGACATAACTGGCCGGAAATTTACTAGCTTCACTTAGACGGAAATTATGGTGTAACTTCCTGGAAGTAAACATCAAACTTCAGATCGATTATTGATCAGCAGCAGGTTAAAAATAACATTTTCACCTGCGTCCAGTCGGAGAACCAAATCTGTACCCGAACCACGTTAAGTTCCGTCGGTCTCTGCTGCTGTGGCCACTGTTAGCCTAGCTGAGTTAACTCTGTCCAACCCGGAGCTGACTTGACCGAAACGAGCCGCAGCAGAACTTCTGTGCGGGTCCAGCATGGGAGCTCATCGCAGCGAGGGAGGCCGGGAGTGGCTGGAGCAGGTCGGAGCGGAACATCCGGACCAGAACCCGGTAAGAATCCGGCAGCTAGGCGGGTAACAGAGCAGCTAGCGGCGGCGGGTAACAGAGCAGCTAGCGGCGGGTAACAGAGCAGCTAGCGGCGGGTAACAGAGCAGCTAGCGGCGGGTAACAGAGCAGCTCCCATTTGGCTTAAAATAGTAAACAACAAATGTAGATTTGTTACTTGCAATATTCTTTGATTAAATTGCTGTCAGTTTTTAGTTTCCAATAATTTTCTGTTTTATTTCATTTTCTTATTTTGTTCATAATTTTTTTCACCTTTGGTAATTTACGTATTTTTTGACGTATTTACTTTGAATTTTATTATTTTACTTTAAGCAAATCGAGCTATAATAAAACAAATGTTATTTTATAAGGAAGCCTGTTTCCACCATTCTGGTACAAATACAATATATGATTTCGAGATACTATCTTGAAATAATGAGATGATTTAAGGTTTTTTTTGTTTGTTTTTTTTACCAGAGTGGCTTTCTTATTTTTGTTTCAGATTATTGACTATATTTATCAGAATTTTGGTGCAAATTGAGAACTTGTAAATTCTGTTATAGTTAATGTGACCAGCAGGGGGCAGATTCTTTTAAGAAGTTATGTACAAGATGCACCGGAACACAAACTGAATAGTACGCAGTATTATCAATTTTCTTAAAACATTTCTCTTTTTAAAAACATGGTTACTACTCGGTCCCTGAAAAGAAAAGGTATAATGTGAGGACAATTTAATTTATTCCAAAAAAAATAAACAAAACATGCCATGCAAAAAAGAAAGCTAATTAGTAAATCAAATCAAAAAAGGAAAGCAAACACATTAGTAATTCCAATACTAATGTGTTTGTGTAAAATAAAACACACACTTGAAGCAATGGAACAAATTGTTGTCCAGTTTCAAATGCCCTTCATCAGGGCCAGAGGAGTCATGCCCCGCCCACTCAGCCTGCGGCCCAAACCAACACCAGCCAGACAGCAGAGCGTCCAAACAGCCGCAGCTCCAAAACAATGCAGACAGGAGCGGAAACACAGCCTACCCAGGGAGGGAGCGCATCAGCGGGCGAGGACTAGATGGAAGCCGCAGCCGGTGACCACAGCAGAGCAACGGGTCCTAGATGAGCAACAAAAGCCACTCAGGCAGCCGACATGTAGCGGGAGAAACAAAGACACACCTTGCAGCGGCCATCTGCCCCCCAGTCCATCGGTTTCCTTCTGGCTGCTCCTGGTGTGGGAGGGGGGGGGGGGGGGCAATTAAAACGTAATGAAATATTTATTTGAGCTTTGTAATATGTTCATTAACTTGTTTCCAAACGGATCAGAGGAAACTTTGAGCTTCATTTAAAGTTTATGAATTATAGTTTCAGATCAACAGAACTGAGTATGAGAGACTCTGGTTCTGGTATCTGGTTCTCTTCTGGACCACCAGAACATTTGCTCTGGTCAGGAAATGACGATGGGAATCTACATTTAGTATCCATGAGCTCAAAATTATTCATACTTCTGGCAGATTTAGATTTATTTTGTAGGAAATACCAGATGGAAAAAATAAACATTTCCCTATTTTTATTAGCAGAAGAATGACCAGGATTATATTGATGATGATGATGACACTGAACTGGCTGCTCTTCATCATCTAGAAGCCGTGGAACCTGATGATCAAACATCGACATGTCCAGAGACGAGGACGGCGCTCACACACTGCAGTCAGGTGAGTGCAGCTGGACTGTGGTTCTGATGGTCCAGTTCTGACCCGGTCCAGTCTAATCCCGTCCCGTGTTCCACCTGTGAGCAGCTACACGGATCCCCAGGTGTCCATGGACCTACTGAGGGCCGTACTTCAGCCCAGTTTCAACGATGACATCATGGCAGTTTTCAGGAAATACCAGAAGGTCAGAGGTCACACTGTGTGACGGGGCATGTGCAGGCAGGTGTGGAGGGTGACCAGGTGCGTCTGTGTTGCAGTTCTTTGAGAAGGCAGCGGACAATGTGAAGGAAAACGTCGGTGAAGACGTCCAGACCGACCAGCTGATCCGCGAGGCCTGCAGGAACGTTCTGGAACATGTGAGGTCACTTCCTGTTTCCTCCCATAGCAGCCCAGTCTACCTGCACTCACCTGGTTCGGTAATGTCATCACCAGGCCAAACAGCTGTTTCCAGAGGTGGAGGGGAAAAGAACAGGGTCAGAAGTCACGATGAAGGTACACGCCCTCTGACTGACCAATCAGAGCAGGCTATGACCCAAGTTGGTTCTGACCCGGTTCTGTTTGTCCTGCAGAGATCCAGAGCAGCTGATGAAGACTTTGTGATCAGAGGAAATCTTCTACCTAAGAAGGTAGCGTGTTAGCCAGGTGTGACCTGAACATGTCCATGATTGATGTATGACTAGGCTATGTTATCTAGCTAGCTGGCTAGGCTATGTAAGCTGGGTAGCTAACACCTAGCTAACATATGTTAGCCGCCTACCTATGTTAGGCCGGTTGGCTGAACGCCGAATCAGGTGAGGTTGATGTCTGTTGCCTTCATGTGATTGGTCCATCTCTGTCCTCAGAGGAAAAGTCGTCCAGGTCCCGTCGTCTCCTCGGACCGTCCCGCCAGCTACCCTCTGTGAGTACCTGACCAGGTGACATCATCAGCATCCAGGCAGACCGCAGCACCTCATTGGTTTGACTTTTTCTCCTCAGAGTGAAGCCGAAGGCGGAGCCTGTGAAGAGGGAGGGGCCAAAGGTGAGTCTGTTCTTAAACTCTGACAGGTGAGTTTTGAAGGTGTGCTGTTAGCTGGTAAATGCCACCTGGTGGTCAGGCTGGAAGGACGAGCCACCGCTAATGGAAATCACCTGTGAGGAAGTTCACCTGTGTGTGTGTGTGTGTGTGTGTGTGTCTCAGTGGGATCCGTCCAGACTCAACGACGGCAGCACGTTCGTTCTTGGCTCCAGAGCCAACAAGTGAGTCATTGGCCCCAATCCGAAACAGGAGTGATGTCATGGTGATGTCATGAGATCCACTTTGTTGAGTCATTGGCTGCTGTGATGTCATTGCAGGGCGTTGGGGATGGGCGGAACCAGAGGGCGGATCTACATCAAACACGCTGACCTGTTCAAGGTGAGTCCAGCTTCCTGTCACATGACCTCTGAGTGCAACATGCTGCTGACCTGCGGGGGGCGCTGTGTTTCAGTACGCTGCTGACGCCAAGGACAAGCAGTGGCTGGCAGAACGGCACCACATGAGGGCAACAGGGGGCAAGATGGTGAGAACATTCTAGTACCACCAGAACATTCTGGTTCTGGTGGTGGTTCTGCAGAACCTCTGGTCTCTGATTCTGAGCCGGTTCTTTTCAGGCCTATCTTCTGATTGAGGAGGACATCCAGGATCTGTCCCGCAGCGACGAGTACAGGTGAGGTCTGGTTCTGTTCCCCAGAACCGGCGCTGTGCATTCGGGTTGGGCCAGATGAAATCTGAACAAACAGATCAGACTGAGTCAGCCGAACCGATCCAAACTCCGGACCAGAACCTTACAGCATCCCGACACTCTAATGGTTTTGACCCACAGCTTATTGACCTGGATCAGAACCAGACGGGACGGTGGCCGGAGCCCGTTCTTCCTCTCCTGTTTGGGTTTCATGCTGTTCCTGCTGATTTCCTGTACAGATCAATAACAGGGTTTAGTGAAAGGGAGTAAATTAAATCACGGCCAGTAAAACGTCTTAATTTGAGTAAGAAGTAACTCAGTAGTACGTTTTTCATCGTCCCTTCAAAACCTTTTCCATTGATGCTGTTTTAAGTTTGTTTTACTGAAATCTGTATAAAAACAGGTGAGGACTGATCTGTCCCTGAGGGACTCCAGGCTGCTGTGTGCATGTGTAGTGCTGCAACCGCCTAACGAGACTACATGCTCATTTTATGATTCGCCAAAAGTCTCAACTTTGGCTCCATGATCCGAGATTCAAAGCAGGAAAAAATGTCAATTTGACTTGGATCTGGTGATCCAGTCAGACTGACCGGTGATCCAGTCAGACCGACCGGAGCCTCCATCGGGGAGCAGATCCTGTTTCAGCTTTTGATGCTAAACGAAGCGATGCAGCTGCAAACTGAAGCTCAGCTACGAGCAGCGGAGCCGCCAGAACTTTTACGTGTAGGTTTATCATTTATTAGCTGGTAGCATTTAGACTCGTTTCATGTTTACATCTGGAAATTTAGCGAAAGCAAAGAAACGATTCTTTTCTTTGCCAGCCGCAGCAGGTCCCGTTAAACGAAACCTTGTTCATTTAACAGTAAATAAATCATAAAATCATCACCCCCCCCTCTCCGTATCGGCTCGCTGCTGAAGACTCGTCGCCATAGCAACAAACGGCTCCACTATGTGTAATGTAATTTACATTTACAGAAACGTTTCCCACACAAAGGGCATTCAGTCCTGAACAGTTTGATGTTTCCAGGCTGGATGTTGATCAGCTCATTCAGACTGATTGATTGACAGACTTGGTGTCAATCATTCATTAGTTAATTTCAACTTTTCAATGACCTGTGAAATACGATACCCTGGAACAAACTAACATTCTATTGGGAATGTCATTACATTTTACTGATATTCTTTTAAAAAACCGATATCTTAAGTCTTGTGGATTTAGGATAAGCACTGAATGTTGCTTTTTGTTTTTGACGTGAAATAAAGTCACAGTTAAAGCTTCAAGTAAACAGGACAAAGTTTGTCTTAGCTGAGCCGTGATCTCACATGGGTCAGGGCAGCGATTGCAGCTTTCTCACAGCAGGTCCAAAGATTGGCACAGACGAATCAAAAAAATGGTCTGTGCCATTTTTTGATTGAAATGTGGCTAAATATAAGAAGAAAGTCTGTGGTTGCAGTGGGGTCAGCACTGATAACTACCAGCTTGGTCAGTCCACTGCAGGGCAGGAAAACAGCTGATTGTTTTACCTTTGCTGAAGTAGAAAAGATCAGAGGATGAGATCAGCTTCACCTAAACATCGGCGCCAAATTGGCTCGATTTTGTGTTGGTAGTAAAAATGATCACTGATTATATTGTTGAGCAGGAACAGATTTCTCTAAACCTTTTGAAAACACAATGGTCTCCATGGTAACCTGCGTGTTTTCCAGGGACTGTCCGGACGTGCGCATGGACGAGCTGAAGCCGTTCGGCGTTCCTCCCTGGATGGTGGAGAAGATGCAGCGCGCCATGGAGGCTCAGAGGGACAACGACCCCTGAAGGTCACATGACCCCGAGGCTCTGATCATGCGACCCTTTCATTATTATTTTTATTATTATTATTATTGGATGTTTCTGGTTTTGTTTTTCCTGTTGGAAAAAAAACCTAATAAAATCTGTTTTGTAGACGATGTTTCTTCTGTCTCCCAGTTGTGACATCACTTCCTGTGATCAGCTGACCTTTGGTTCTAGCATACATGAAGCTCAACCAAACGCTCTACAGGATATGATGTCACATTTTTATTAGAAAAAGCACATGTGGAGGGGCAGTGAGGTCAGCAGAGGGGGCGGGGTCACTCGATTCCTTCCTGTTTGTCTTTAATGGCGACCCGGAAGCGTTCCTCCAGCAGTGACAACTCACTGATCAAGTCTGTGATGGCATTGGTGAATGCTTCCTGGGGAGGACATAACATCACTTCCTGTTAGACACCACTTCCTGTCAGCAGGGATGCATCTAAGCTGGCGTGTGCATGTGAGTTACCTGGGGACTGTAGTCAGGTGTGGTCTGGACCCGGATGACGATCTTATGCTCCAAGGGGTGAGGAACTTTATAACCAGCGAACAGAACCTGAGGGTCCTTCAGCAGCTGACTGGAGCACGCACGCACACACACACACACACACACACCTGGTCACAGGGACAGCCCACCTGCTGGACCTCTGGTATGTTTGCATTCAGGTAACATCAGTGCATGAAAACTGAGAAGCAGCAAAAGCGAAGGAGGTGGATTAGCAGCTGATGATGTATATGGAGCTGCTAGCATGTTGAGATTGTTACACAGCAATGGTTTTCAGTCAGAAGCCTCTTTAGAGACACTGTAAGACTGACTGCTACTGGAGATGCTTCCACAGCATCACTATTCTACAAAGACTGTCTGAGTCTTAATATTTGGTTTCCTGTTGGGATAATGAAGGATTTTTTATTTACTGACTCCTTTCATTCATCGGCAGTAATCCTAATGACCTGCAGCATCGGCTTTAGACGGTTTTAATATAAAATCGATTTCATCACACATTCCAGATATGTGAAGCTGGTTTAGGACCAGCCGTATTAGTGAATTAAGATATTTCTAATTATATCTAGTCGATATGAAATAACTATTTTAGATGTATTTAGTTAATTACATACTTAATGGTATAAATGTCAGTTTTGATTCGAGATGTCTGCCATTAATTCAAAAATATCTGGAATAAACCTTCAGCTTTGATCATTTTCACATTGAAATCTACTTGGTTCTTGGTTCCGGACTCGGTTCAGGACAGTTCGGGTCTGGGTCTGCCGGTGTTGTGTGTGAGTTGGTCTCACGCTCGGATGATGTTGCCCAGCGTGTGGTCCTCCTTGTTCAGCGTGAACAAACAGGCGTTGGGAACCTTCGTGTCTTTGCTGATGCTGATCTTCTTCTCTCCCTCAAACAGCAGAAATGACTCGAAAGCTGGAGGAGCGTTCATCTTTCCGTCCGAACCGAACCTGGACCAGAAGTACCGCTCAAAAACACTTCCGCTCAACTGCTTTTCTTCCTCTTTAATTTTTACCAGCAGCTTGTTGCACTAGTGCCATCTACTGGGTTTTACGTCAGTTCATTTTCTTCTTCTTTTTAGGGCGGTTGGCAAGCAATGAAGTGATGCGCATTACCGCCACCTGCTGGAGTGGAGTGTGGCGCGGGATGGACATGATCCCACCCCCCAAAATATTCTCTGTTTCCTTTCTATCAATTACGTCTTAAGGTATTTAAGGTAAAGAACAACAACATTCGGAAGTATAAAATGTATGTTGTTTATTACAGTTATGGAGTAATCTACATTCTAATTCACTTCTCTCAACACAATATCAGAACAAAACAGGTTTTACTGTCTCTTCTTGAAAACAAAAATCACATTTTCTTTCCTGAGATTCTTCTAAAGGGTCAGTATTGCTCAAAGACCTAAGCCATTATTCAGCTGAGCAACCACATTTACAAACTTGAGTTCCCAATTTAAACCTTTCAACGGTCAATATTAGGCCCAAATATTTTTCTGCAGCTAATAAAAACATATTCTGTCCTTTTTGCAGCAATTACAAAGTTTTTCCATTTTAAAAAGAGTGCTATTCACTTCTTATTCTGTTTATAACTATATCCTCCCTCCTATTTATTCCACCAATTCTTGTAACATCAGTTGTATTTTGCATTCCACATAAATGTTTTGCTTTTATCTTATTATCTCATTTTTCGTAAAATTCTAATTTATTTCCTAAATTAAAAAACTATTTTCCCTTCAGATTTAGATAATTTTATCAGCAGCTTCCAATTGACAACCTGAGTCCACATTATTACTATATTTTGTAATCTCATATGTATTGGTGGATGCTTCCCTTTTCAACGCTTAACAGGCTATAATAAATCCAGTCTCATCTAAAGCCAACAACAATGCGCATAAGCCTACTGTATACTAAAAAATGCAGGGTTTTTATGAAAATGGACTTATTGATGCTGGAAAACAAAAAATAAGAATATTTGTTTTCTTACGGAGTTTCTATTAAATGTTGAAGATTTTTTTTAAGCTCCTTATATGTGACGTCAAACTAAAAACGTAACTTACGCAGTTTCCGACTTTATGTCTAAACCAACTTCTTCTATAACCAGCCGTCTCATTGGTGCGTTTTGGATTATTTGGGTTTGAAAGTCGGACGCTGATTGGCTGCTGCCGAAGGAAAGTCTGTTTAAACTGAGGGGCGGGAGAAAGTTCAGTTTGTACTCCGAACCGGCAGCAGCTGCTACTGGATTGAAAGCGAGCTGACACCGAACCGATACCCGGTGAGTCTGATGTGGACGGGTCAGCCAGACGGGTTTACCTGCTAGTGTCACGTGCTGTTTGTTTGTTTATTCCGGGTCTGAGGAGACAAGCAGGCTAACGGCTGTTAGCATGTAGCTAACGGATTGATCAGGGTGTCAGGGTCGGGGTTCTGTAGCTTTGACCGGGTTCGGCCCGGTTCATTCCCTCTTTCTGTCCCCAGCACGGACCGAACCGAGAGAACCCATGGCTTCCCAGAACATGGACCCCGCAGCGGCTGCAGCTTCCTCCGCGGCCGCCCTGAAGGGCAGCGAGAGCGGCAGCAGCGCGGCCAGAGGCTCGGTGACCAAGCGGTGAGTCCCGAATCGGAACCTCCAGAACCGGTCCAATAAGCAGAGTGGATCAGTCAGAAGCAACGAAACGTCATTTTGTTACCAAGGTAACGGAGGAACGTGAACTGCAGCAGACCCAGTAGCTCTGAGTTCCGGGTCCAGAACCTGCTGGATGGACTGATCACTGATTGGTCGCTTCAGAACTGCCCGTCTGGGTCCAGTTAAAGTTCTGGTTTTGGCTCTTCTGAGTTGAGATTTAGAAACAGTCTGTGTGTCCAACTGGTTGGTCTCACACAGGAGCTCCACAGGGCTCTGGTCTCTGCCCACTTCACACTTCCAGTACAAGTCTGACTTCTGTCCTCTACAGAAATACTCAGATTACAGAAATACTCAGATTACAGAAATACTCAGATTACAGAAATACTCAGATTACTCTGCAGCTGTTGGTTTATCAGAGCTGGTGGGGTCGTTTTTTATAGGTTTAAGGCCTCAATACGTGGCTTGTGCTTTGCCCCTGCGCCACCACAGAACCCCAACAATCACATAATCTTAAATGTGAACAAAACAAAGGAGATTATTGATTTCAGGAGGAACAGGGTCAAAGGTCAGACCCTACTTCCATCATGGGAGAAGAAGTGGAGGTGATGAGGGATATAAAAACCTGGATGTTCATCTGGACGACAGACTAGAGACACAGCAGAGAGGAAGGAAGAGAAAACCCTTCAGGGTTTGGATCTGCTGCCAGTCTGGTGAGACCAGAACCAGAGGCCTAAAAAGGCTCCACAGCCCGAATAAGAAGGCTGGTTCTGGTTCTGTTCTGGTTCTGCTCTAGAGGCCGTGGAGCCTCTGCAGATGATGATGCAAAGAAGGATCAAGAAAGTTATGGCATGGCCAGTCCTGACCGTCCTCTTCATGTCTTCAGTCAGAGTCTTCAGATTTAGTGCAGCACAGACTGCTACAGGAGAGCTTTGCTGCAGCCAGTGACTCTTGGAGGAATAAAGTATTTTTGAATTTCTCTCTCTTGTCTTCAGGCTGCAGCAGGAGCTGATGACCCTGATGGTGAGTCCATTTCCTTACTCGTTTTTTCTTCTGTTGCCATAGTAACTGATGGCAACAGTTGCCTGGGCGACGCCTGAATTGGTTCGGAACCCTGGAGAAATGTATCAACAGATGACTCTGATCAGAACCGGGCCCAGGTCCGGTCCTGCTGGTTCAGAACTTCAGACGCTAACATGAAGAGCTTTCTGAACTCTATCTGGACCGCTGGATGACATCATCAGAACTCTTGGTACTGGTGGGAGGAGCCAGCAGAACCAAGAGTTCGGCTGGCTCCGGTACCAGAACCGTCCAATCAGACGCAGGAACTGATGAGTTCTTCCTCCTGTCAGGTGAAGTCGGGTCGTCACCAGGCGATCCAGAACCAGATCAGAACCGACCCTTACCACTGGGGATGAACTGGTTCTGGTCACCTGACATCGCTTCACTCTGAGCATGCTCAGACTCATCTGTGGTCACATGATCACTTAATGTGACCTCTGAGCCGGGTCGTGTGACCCCTCTGTGACCTCTTGCTGCAGATGTCGGGTGATAAGGGCATCTCGGCGTTTCCAGAATCCGATAATCTCTTCAAATGGATCGGAACCATCGATGGAGCTCAGGGGACGGTGCGTACTCGCCTGTCTCTGTTTATGGTACCCCTGACCCGGTTCTGACCCGGTTCTGCTTCCAGGTGTACGAGGGGCTGCGGTACCGGCTGGCCCTGGACTTCCCGGCCGGCTACCCGTACCAGGCTCCCCGGGTCCGGTTCGTGACGCCGTGTTTCCACCCCAACGTGGACGATCAGGGCGGCATCTGCCTGGACATCCTGAAGGACAAGTGGTCAGCGCTGTACGACGTCCGCTCCATCCTGCTGTCCGTCCAGAGCCTGCTGGGAGGTACCAGAACCGCCAGAGCCGGTTCCCATCGCCCTCCATCGGGTCGCTAACTTGCTGTCTCTTCCCAGAACCCAACAATGACAGTCCTCTGAACACAGCTGCCGCAGAACTGTGGGAGAACCAGGACGGTAAGCGAACCAGAACCTCAGGCAGTTTAAAGCTGGGCGGACCAGACGCTTTCTGACCCGTTAGTGACCTGAAGTTTCTATTCGTCACTCTGATCAGATCAGCTGTCCCTCTGCAGCCAATCAGCGCGCAGGATCTCTGATCAGAGCTGTGATTGGTCAGTAGGCCTTCAGGTCTCTGCCGCACAATTCAGATTTTGGCCCGGTCCAAATCTTCTCCCTCGTTTCTCCTTCCTGTCCTTCAGATGCCGTTCATGTTGAAGGTCAAAGGTCACAGGGTGTCCCTCATCCGCCCATTCGATTTCCGCCCTTCTGCATTCTTAACGTTAAAAATGGCCGGAATAAAACATGACATAAAGGTGGATTTATGGGATGTTTTGTTGTTTGTCCCGTATTTATAGAAAATTAAAAGGAAATATCACAACAAGTAATAAAAAGTTTGATTTGATGAACTGAGCAGAAAGAAAAAGAATCACAGGAAAGTAAAACGATGACAAACTTTACACATGATTCTGAAATGAATAGCAGCAGGAAGCCGTTTGGTTCTTATCCTGATTTTTAAACAAATGTGTTGTAGAGGAAACTCATGAATTTATTGTTACATTTTGGTTCATAAAGTCAAGAGTTTCTTTTAAAAAGGACATTTTTGCTCCATTAGTCTTTTTATTTTCAGATGCAGCATCAGACTCGTTATTTTTATGTTTGACTTGATCTTTGTTATTCGCTCCATTTTATACCAAACTAACTGTGACCTGCATGAAACGGATGGTTTTACGGGTAAAATCATGTCTGTTAGTCAAATAATTGATAAACTGATTATTAGAACATTTTCCTGTTTCCTTCCAACTGTGGCAGATTCCCAGAGTCCGTCGCAGAAACAGAATAAAATCAGTTTTCAGACGTATTGAAGTCAGTAACTTTTCACTGCATGAGCCATTATGGAGCATAAACGGCTCCAGCAGTGATGGGGAAGCAGAAACGCGTCACTGTACCTTTAAAATAATCTGTTTTGTTGTCGTTTAGCAGCAGATGTCAGGGGTCACAGAGGGTGCAGGGCCTGTTTGCTCTGAGCAGCTGTTGTTCTGCAGTGCATGATGGGAGTTGTTGTTTCTCTTGCAGCCTTCCGGGCTCACCTCCAGGCCACCTTCCAGCACTGAAGCAGCTTCTCCGTCTCATTGTATCATATTTTTATGTTTGTTCGCCTCTCTGTGTTAATAAAAGGTTCTTAACTCAAACCAGACTCTGTGTCTATATGGGGACCAGAACCAGAACTATGGAACCGCCACTGTAGAACCAGACCCAGAGTCGTTTTCTGCCTCCTGGGGTTTTAGTTGTTCTAGAAAGTTAAACTCCTCATGAATCACCCCAAGGTGATGTATTTCAGACTGGGGATGAAAGCCCAACATGCAGAGACTCAAACTGAAATGTTCATTTCAATAAACAGATTTTCTGCTGCAGAACCTTCATGACGACCAAAGGTTCTGGTAGACATGTGAACTCTGGACCCAACAGCAGATCACCTGTTGGCCCAGGTCATGGTCGTCTGCTTCTTCAGATTGCAGGGATGGGCACTTCTTCCTTCCACTCAACTTTCTGAGTGCTATAATTTTCACATTATTCTAATTCTCTGCTACGTTCTGGGTTAATATTTCTATAGAAGATTTCTGTTGTATTTCTGCTGAACCACTTCCTGCTGCAGCAGAACCGATCCGGGTCTATCCCACCCAGCAGCAGAACCGATCCGGGTCTATCCCACCCAGCAGCAGAACCGATCCGGGTCTATCCCACCCAGCAGCAGGGTCCCTGGCAGCAGGCGGGCAGCTTGGTGCCGCCGCTGGACGCCACCTCCATCAGGTCCTCCAGGCTTTCCTCCGGATCCTCGGCGTGGCTCAGAACCTCGGCCCACGCCGGCTGGGTCGACTCCACCGACCAGAACGCCACTGGGACCTGCAGAACCAGAGAGAGCTGAGCCCGGTTCTGCAGAGCCTGGTTCTGCAGAGGTTCTGCAGGTGGACTCACCCTCTGCTGCAGCTCACTCAGCTGGGCCTCCAGGCCTGCGATGTGATTGGTCAGATCTGGACTGGGCTCTTCCTCCAGAACCAGCCAGGGGATTTGGACCAGCGCCACCCGGGCTGCCAGACCCACCGGGCCGTCAGAACATCCTGAGAGGAAAGGGCAGAAGAAGATGCTCCAGTCTGCCCTCTAGAGGGAGAACCCTGCAGGTCACTTGAGGAACAAAATCAGATTTTTTTTCATATTTGACCCAAATTTAATCTTTTTTCTTCTTTTGTAGAAAAGAAATTAGTGAAAATATTTTCAAAATGTGGATTTTGTTCAGTCATCTTTCTGTGATGGATTATTAAGGCTCGACTACAAGATTTTTTTTGTTTAATTATGAGAACATAGACATAATATGAGCCAAATAAAAATGCATTTTTACCAGAACATTTTAAAATTAAAAAGATATTCACTAATAATTTAATACTACTGTTAAAACATGAAGCTTTTCCTTATCTGTAAAGTTATAAACTTACCAAAGTATAAGTTGACAAGATGCTCAGCATTTCTCTTTATGATCTTTTTAGTGTTTAATTTTACAACTTTATTCTGAAGTTTAAGAGAAAAAACAATCACAGCCAAGTCCTAACATTCTGTCTTAAAGACCAATCGAACAAGATGGCCGCCCTGTGCGATGACATCACTCTGACCTACAGAAGCACTAGCAGAAAAAAAATCCAGATTCTACACAAATTAAATAAACCAAATTCAATTAATTTCTAAAGTCAGTTTATCGCCCAGCCAATCAGACGCTGGAGGGCGGAGCCAACAACTCACCTGTGTTCACCAGTGAGCGTCTGCTGGAGCGCTGGGTCAGAGGGAACTGACCAATCAGATGTTTGGCCCTCCGGAGGTCAGACAGGAAGTTCTCCACTGCAGACAGGAAGAGAACCCAGAGTCGCTCTGAAGCATGTCTGTCGTCCAGGCAACAGGGGGAAGCAGCACAGGTGAGTCCAGCAGGACACAGGCAGCACAGGTGAGTCCAGCAGGACACAGGCAGCACAGGTGAGTCCAGCAGGACCGGTGTTACCTGAGCAGATCTGAGTCCAGCAGGACACAGGCAGCACAGGTGAGTCCAGCAGGACCGGTGTTACCTGAGCAGATCCGGTGAGCCAGCGCTCTCGTCTCGTCCATCTCTTCCCGTAAGAAGCTGCTGTCGGCTGAACTTCCCAGCGACGCTGCCAGTTGCTGGAAGCAGGAAGTGACCCGACTCAGAGCGTTCTGAGCGCGCTCACACTCTGCCTGCTGCCGCCGCCGTCCTGCCGTCAGCTCGTCCACCGAACGGCGCCACCGACTCATGATGGGACACTGCTGGACAGCCAATCAGAGTTCAGTGTCTGCCTGTGATGTCATCAGAAGGTCAGCGGGAAACAGCTCTGGTTTGGGTTCAGTCGGGTTTAGATAGAAAACATCCCGGTACTGGTTCTGATTGATGGTGATCACCACAGCCGCTCCTGAGAGTTTTCAAAATGGCGATCAGACCAGGTCAGTAAAAGTGTTGGGGGTTACAGCGAACTGAGGGGAACCGCGGGGAACCGGGAGGAACCGGGGGGAACCGAGAGGAACCGGGGGGAACCGAGAGGAACCGGGGGAACCGAGAGGAACCGGGGGAACCGGGGAAACCGAGAGGAGCTGAGGGGAACCGAGAGGAACCAAGAGGAATCGAGGGGAACCAAGGGGAGCTTTGGAGACTCTGAGATTTAAAACAAACTGCTGACTGACGTTAAAGTCCAGAAATCGCCACAAACTCATCCAGGAGTTTTCACAGCTGAACATCAAGATGATTCAGTGACTCAGAGGGAAAACGGCTTGTTTTCATCTGCTGAGCCGTTCAGAACTGCAGGTCCTTTACTTTGCATTAATAATCTCTGCATGTATTGAAATATTTCAAGAAAAATTTTATTTCAATCAGATAATGGAGTTTTAAGAGGTTTAAAAATCAAAAGGAATATTCACTCTAAAAATTTAATCTAACATTTTGGTGCAACAAATATACACTCAACAATACTGAATGGATTGGAAACCAGCCGGATCTAAACCAGCCGGATCTAAACCAGCCGGATCTAAACCAGCCGGATCTAAACCAGCCGGATCTAAACCAGCCGGATCTAAACCAGCCGGATCTAAACCAGCCGGATCTAAACCAGCTGGATTTGCTGTATCAGTCGCACATCAGCATGAATAATTGTAGCGCGAACACTTAACAGATAAATTAATGAATTTAATTTATAAGTTTAAATTAACAAGAATAGCAAAGTTAAGTGAAAACCACATACTTAAGATGTTACTGAAATATTTAGTTGCCACTGATAGAAAGAAGGCGGATCAATATAAAAGTTAATTTACTTCATTAGTTAAGCTCCAACCTGCTGCTACCTGATCAATCGCTCTTCTATTAAATAATTAAGAACATTATTATTAAGCACATGTTGGGAGATTTACCTGAATCGTCTCACCTGCTGCTGCTCTCACCTTCCTCTGCGGCAGACGCAGGTTTCTGAAATCACTCAGGTTCTGCTGCTCCAGGGAGCGTTAGTGTTTTTAATTAACAGGTAGAACAGCTGAGTCCGGATCGCTCTGGACTCCCAGAGGCCCGCCCCCTAAGCCTCACCTGTCCAGGTGGAACAGGTACGCCGTTTCCATCCAGCAGACGGAGCGTAACCTGGTTGCATCACCCGGTGAGTCAGGTTTTCTGTTCCAGCTCAGGTCGGACAGAACAGGAAATAAAGCAGTTTTTTACATTTCAAATGCAAACTGAAAACGTTTTTCAGTTTGTTCAGATCTGCACCTGCAAAGCATTGCAGGTGCAGATCTGAAAACGTGCTGGTAGGAAAAATCAAGGTGTTGGACTGTTGGACTTTAGTGCTGCACTTCTTTCTGAAACGAAGACACAGGTTTGAGTTTTGGTGACGTTTAATTTTCAGCAGCTGCTCTTCCACCTCATCAGCAAACAGCTTCACTTCCTGCTGGAGCAGCTCAGCTCTAAACAAATCAAACTGGTTTCATTTATTCGTTTCTTTAAAGTCGGCGGTCCGCATGCAACACGGACTGGAAGTGACACGAGGTCCAAATCGCCACCATTGACACGATTGAGAAGTGATCCAGTCAAACGTTGGCACTTCAACAGGAAATCAAACTGATTAACTGCAGAGCTACAGTTAGCTTAGCTTAGCACAAACACTGGGAACGGTAGCGCAGTCAGACAACAGAACTGCATTTAGCATCATGTCAGGAGAAAACAGAAACTTTGCTTCTTTTCTTTGCCCATGGCTAAAGTTCACTTTTCACACCAAGCTAGGGTAACACCTTCCCTTCCCGTCATTTTGCTAAGCTAAGCTAGCACTTTCACTTTTCATACTTAGCTAGCGTAACACTTTCACTCTCAATGATTTTGCTAAGATGGAAAGACACATAATTCCTAATTTCTATGCTAAGCTACGGTAATACTTTACCTTCATTTCCAGTATTTATGCTAAGCTAGGCTAAGCTCTTCTCTGTCTTTCCAGTCTTTTTGCTAAATTCTACAAACACATTCTCTCTGTCTACCATTTTTGTGCTAAGCTATGCTAATGCTTTCCTGTTTTTACTTTCTTCATGACAACTCAGTCCCAACCATTTACCAACATTTCTTGTGTTTGCCTTGTGTTTGCGCTACATTAGCCTAATGTCCATTTTCACCAGTCTGTGTGCTAGGCTAGGCTAGCATGTTTCCAATGTTTTGGATTATTTTGTTAAACTGGGAATATTCCTGGCGGTTGCTGGCTGATGGGCTGTCAGAAGGTTCACTGATGAACAGAATGACATATTTACATAAAGAATGTCACCCAGCATGTTATTAGCAACATGCTAACAGCAGCTTCCAGCCGGTCCCTCTCTGGCTGTGACGATGAAACTTCCTGGTCCCTCTCTGTTTTGGCAAAGTAAGCGATGCTGGTGCTGAAAAGAGGAGGGGTCTCTACCGCTGAGAGTTCAGGTCTGGTGGTTCTGTGGCTTCGCCACTCTCGTGTCCTTGTTGCCATGGCAGCAGCCTTCGTCGTCGTCATGGCAACCTGCGCACAGCGATCGCCTCCCTCACCTCGTGACAGATGCACTGGCAGAATCCGTAGAGAACGAGCAGCAGCAGCGTGGACGGAACCAGGCTGACGAGGACCACGCCCAGCAGCAGCTGGCCCATCATCAGCAGGTAGATCCCCAGAGGCAACGAGCTGAAGTACACCTGGGGTCAGGGGTCACACACCTGAGTACGCCCCAGTACTCACCTGCGGCGTCATTAACATTTTGTGTTGCTTTTCACACAGAAACAACGTGTAAAGAATTCTACGTTCAATCGTCAGCTTTAATTCTAAAACGCTTTAACTGCAGCACATGTACCTTTCAAAGTAAATTAGGAACACATAACACAAAATAACTCAAAGACAAGTTAAGATGAGAACATATTCTAACACAAAATCATAATTTCGACTTTCCAAAACAGCCAATTTTGTCATTTTTCAGTAGATATGCTGTCTTGTAGGAGATTTAAAGCGTATTCCATCTGATCGGTCTAACCAGTAAAACACTGATTTTTCTCCTTTTAATGGATTATAAACAAATTGAGTAGTATTTCAGATGCAGTTTAACCAATTATGAAATTCTATTTTGTGTTTCTAATTTACTTTACATGTGCTTGTTCTGTATCCTGTCACATCATGTTTATGTGCATGTTGTACTGCTGTGTCACTGGGCAATGTGAGTGAGTTCTTGTGTAAGCAGCCAGTTGTATGAGAGAGAATAAGTTGAGAAGCTAACGTTGCAATAAAGAAATCACGCTATCTGAAAGTTGGTTTATTCAGTACTGAACCAAACGCAACATTTGAATCTCATAATAAAGTCGAAATTATGACTTTGAATCTCATAATTATGACTTTAAAAGTCGAAATTATGACTTTCTGTTGGTCTTTTTTTTCATGGCAGAAATGGGCTTCCATAGGTTTCAGCCTGAATTCTGGTCTCAGTTGAACTTTTTCTGAAGGATGATTTTGTGTCCAGAGATTCATGATTCATTTTATTTGTTGTCTCTGTTGTTTTATTTACTTTTATTTTAAATCTAAATGTTCATTAGAATTTAAAGTTTGTTGATCTGAGAATGATTTCTTGCATTATTGTCACATTTCTATTATATGACTGGAAATGATCTCAAAACTACAATATTATTGTTTATCACAAAAACTTCTGGGACGATTCATCGTCCAGCAGCATTTGTCATCAGGACAGGCTTCATGCGAGTGAATGTCGGTTTGCTGGTTGTACTGGTTCTGATGGGTCCGGGTCCACTGAGGAGGAGCCGCAACTGATTTAGTTATTGATCGATCGGTTCATCGTTGTGATGGTTAATTGGCACATTCTGCAGGTTTTCCACTTACTTTATTAGTTCTGGGCAGAACATATTCACTGATACCGGTCTTTATCTGAAATGCAAATGTTTGTATTTTTTGTACAAAATGTTTTGTTAAAATTACTTTTTTAAATCTGTAAACGATTTAATCAATTACTAAATTAATTGACAATTATTTTAATAATTAATCACATTAGATTACTTGTTTTAGTGGAGCTACTGATCTGTTCGTGCTGGCTTTGTGTGTCACTCACCATACACAGCGCCCCCAGCAGGCAGCGTGGAAAACTGCGGGACGTCCAGACTCGACACTTCTGCGTGGGAAAGCTGCAGGGCAGTGAGTCCAGGCTGGGCGGCCGGTACAGACCGACCACGTTGATCATGCTGACCGAGTCCGAGGACGGAGACTCGTCCGGCAGCTCCATGATGGTAATGACCAGGCAGTCCGAGGACCGGAGGGACGCGTCTGTCCCTCCGGCTGCTGCTGCAGAGCAGAGAGTCAAACAGAGACACAGAGACAGGGTCAAACAGAGACAGACTCACCTTTCAGAGCAGTGGGACTCAACACCACCTCTGATCCGCCCCCATCTTTAACTGCTGATCCCTCCTGCTGGGCTCGGTCCTGACAGGACAGAACCGCCATGATGTGCCGATCGTCTTCCATCAGCCACACCTGGAGCCACGGAACATGGAGACAGAGTCCCAACGTGGACCGGAGTGATGGACAGACCACCACTTCCTGCTTCAAATCTGATATCACCAACCCGTCTCACCTCCTCCTCAGGGACGTAGGTCTCGTGGCGGCAGAACGGGCAGCTGATGACGGTCGGTGAGGAGTCTCCTGAAAGCCGGGATGAAAGCTCAGCACACCAGGTCTCTAGATGGAGCAGCAGCAGCAGCACACCTGGCAGGTGAACTCACCCATGTCCACCATCTTCTTGAGACACTTGGCGCAGACTCGGTGCAGGCAGCCCAGCAGCTTGGGTTTCCGGCTCCGGGTGTTGTATCGGTTGTAGCAGATCTTACACTCCAGTTCCTCCACGGTGTAGACCAGAGACTGAGCCCAGGTCTGAACCTGAACACAACACGGAACAGGCTGTGGGTACCTGAACGCACCATGATGGCTATAGGACGTTCCTCACGGTCCAGAAGACCCATCGGGTCAAGCTCTGGAAGCAAGGGATGATGGGAAATCTCACCTTGCCTTCAATCTCATGGCCAAGCTCTGCCTCCATCAGCTGGTTCATCTTATTGGTCATTGTTTGAGGTTGCGGCCAGCTGAGCGGACGTCCATCTAAAGAGAGACATGTGAGCCAGAGACAGGTCAACAGGAGGACAAGTTCAGAGAGACGCCTATAATCCATCCAACGGGTTTATGGACACAGCTGAGCATCATCAGCACAACATTTACATGAGATTCTGTCTGACGACTCCATGGATTAGAACCAATTATAGAGTACAGAGGGCTGGGCCAAGCACCCAGGAGAACTCTGGTACCTCAGGGAACCACAGGGTAACACAGGGAACCACAGGGTAACACAGGGAACCACAGGGGAACCACAGGGTAAAACACAGGGAACCCCAGGGGTCAGGGTAACCAGGAACCTCAGGTAACACAGGGAACCACAGGCGAACACAGGGAACCTAGAGAACACAGGAACCAGAACAAAGAACCACAGAACCACCTCTGAGGCCAAGAGAATATCAACAGTAGAGCTGACCCAGAACCATCTGATCCAAGACTTTAAATCACAATCAAGTAATCTTGATCCAAAGGTTCTGAAGTAAAGGTTTAATTACCTTTTCAAACCTGTGGTTCTGATCAGTTGGTTCTGATCAGTTCACCAATGGTAGATTAGTAAGACCTGAGAATATTATTATTGATCGTTTTGTCCAGCAGGTGTGCACCAGAACTTCTGGAATAAATGGGATGGACCTGGCAGCTCAAATCAGAGTCTGACCAAAGAGATTCTGACCGAAAATGGATCAGAACCAGCGGTTCGATGACAGAACCTTCATTTACAGCCTCCTGCTGATCTCTGGTCAGTTCTCCTCTCAGGTGATGCAGCAGCAGCAGCTCACCTGCTGGCCTGCGGAGATGCTGAGGGTCTTCCAGTCTCAGGGGGTTCTGGACTCCGCTGGTTCCGGTTGCTTCGCTGGTTCTGGTCTCAGTTGCTCTAATAGTTCTGGTTGCTGCAGGCTTCCGCTGGTTGCAGCAACATGTTGGCCTTCAGCATCAACAGTTCCTGTGGTCCTGAAGGTTGAAGGCAGTCCAGCGGTTTTGGGTCTGACGGAACCGGTTCCGCTGGTTGCAGCTGTGGCCTCGCGCTCAGCAACAGTGTGTCCTGATTAGTGTCCCAGCGACACACCGCTATATGTGACGTCACTGCGGATCTCGGCCGCGGTCGGCCGGACAGCAGACCTCCGGCGGGTCCCGGTGTCGGGTCCCGGTGTCGGTCTGTCTATGGGTTCTGGTCGCGGCTGGTACCGCTCCGTGTTCGTCGCGCGCTCCCGGAGCAGCTCGCGGTGACTCACCATCCCTCCGACTCACTGCGGCGCGCGACCGGCGGCGGGAACCCGGTCACCATGGCAACCGCTCAGGCGGAAAGAGCCGATCAAACCGTTCTGTGGGATCCACAGCCGAACCCGGTTCAGATCGGTCCAGTTCGTAAAGGCACACTCAGATCAGGTTCTTGTTTAGTTGTGACGCGAGGGGAACCAGAACCGAACCGAACCAGAGTAATAGGAGATCTAGTTTACTATGTGGCGCCCCAACGGGGGAGCGACAGGAGGGGCCATGGCCCCCTCTGGAAAAAATTTATCATTTTCATTTTCTTACAGTATTTATGTGTTTTATTGATGCCTCTAAAGTCTTTTGACTGTGTGAATCATCAACATTTCTTCTGCAAGTTAGAAAGCAGAGGTGGACCTAAATATGTCATTAGAATGATTGTCTACTGGTATAATCATGGGGTAATACAATGTCTGACTCATTTAATGTTATAACAGGGTAAGGCAGCGAAGTACACTGTCCCCTACCTTTTTAACATCTTTATGGATGAACTGTCAAGGCGTCTGAATTGTTGTAAAACAGGCTGTATAGTTGGTGACCTCACAATCAATCACATAATGTATGCAGATGATTTGGTAATCCTATGCCCATGTAGTGCTGGCCTTCAACAATTACTAAGAGTCTGCTCCCAAAATAGTTATGATTTTGACATCAAATATAACACAAAAATACAATATTATGATTATTAAAATAGGGCTGATACGCATCTGATAACCCCTGACTTCTCTATCTGGTTTTGTCCTCAACATACGCAATGAAGTTAAATATTTGGGACATGACATAAATGATGGCCTGTCTGATGATCGTGACGTCCATAGGCAATATCATAAGATGCATGCACAAGCTAATGCAGAAAGTTTGGTACATCTTCATCCTCTCTTTTTAAAGCTTTTTGTACTTCACTATACACTACCCATCTGTGGCAACAATACAAAAAAAGTAGCCTGCAGAAACTTTATGTGGCCTACAATATCAGCATGAGGCTACTACTCAAAGTGCTAGCCATATGTTTGTACCCACATGTGGAGCCGAGCTCAGGAATCTTATGTACAAATGCATGTGTAGATTATCTGAGTCAAGCAATAATATCGTTGCAATTTTATTAAATCCTGCTTTTAGTACAGGATTTACTAAAGTGAGATTTTCTTCAAGATTGTGGAATCATTGGCGTCATCACTTATTTGTGACTCAGTGAATAATATTATGTCATGTTTATTTTTATTTTTCTCTTATTTTACTTGTTTTACCTTTTTACTATGGACCTTTTTTATGTCTGGAATAAAGACATATATCTCTATAAAATATATATATATCTATATATGTATATGTTTTTTTTTCATTTCACAATGATGAAAGACAAGAAGGAATGTTTCGGTATTACTCAAATTTATTAAAATGCAGCTGTGCCTTTAATCTCGTTCTGTTGCGAAAATTTAATGGGAATATTCCATGAGAATCTGAATGGATTTATTTTTTTGCCCTGTAGGAACTCTTGATCTGCCGTGTTTCCAGTCGGGAGCTCCGGGTTGCTGCACTACTTCCTGTCCTTTGTAATATAGGCCCGGCGGCACAGCGGGTCAGTTTTTGGTATTAGGTTCGGTGAATCCGGGGCAAATCGGAGCCATCAGAACCGCAAACATGGTGAGTGTTCCCGAACCGGGTCTTTGAGACCCGGTTCTTCTGAGACTGATCAGAATTTTTAGTTTTTAACGCGATAATTTGAATATGGCGGCTGTTTGAGGAGACGTTGGCGGGACGTTGCAGGCGAGGTCCAAATGGATCCGAACCGGATCAGTAGAACGGAAACTGGTCCATTGGCCTGGTTGTGGTCCACTTCGGTTCGGTCTTACAGAATATGACAACAATAAGCAGAACAAACCGGGCCCGATCCATATCAAGCTCGGTTCTGGAGTGTAGATACCGAACTGGGTCAGGTACCAGAGACTGTGAAACGAACAATAGAACTAGAATAAGGACCCCGGTTCTGTGTTTGCTCTCAGTTTGGACTTTCAGGTAAGCTGCTCAACTCTGGTACCGGAACCGGTCTGAACTCTGCAGTGGTTGCAGTTCCACTCCACACCAAATGTTCTGGTTCTGCAGGGTTTGGGTCAGCGCCGAGAACGTCATGGAAGGTTTAATCCAGAACCGGGTCGGTAAACTCACCCGGGTTCGGAGATGGAGACCCTCAGATCAAAGTTCTGGTCCACTTTCTCCTCCTGGTTCTGGTTCAGACATGTTTTTATTGTTTAACACTTAAAGGTCCAGAACAGAACCAGAAGATTTATCAAGTCTGATAACAGTCTTGAGGTAAACTGAGGAAGTTCTGTTCAGGTTCTGCTTCCTTCTTCTTCTGTGGATTAATTCTAGTAGATTAAAACATGGCTGTTTTCCTGATGTTCTGATATTTAAACGGACCTTAGCTCCAAGTTCTGCTGGTTCAATCTGAGCAGAAAAGAGAAAAACCTTTTCCGTCCAGAACCCTGATGTAGGTAGCAGAACCGTGTTGTGATGTAGCGATGATGTCATGCTGCTGCTTGTCTCTGATTGGCTGCAGACGGTGGGGAAGAGCAGCAAGATGCTGCAGCACATCGACTTCAGGATGAGGTGCATCCTGCAGGACGGCCGCATCTTCATCGGAACCTTCAAGGCCTTCGACAAACACATGAACCTCATCCTGTGCGACTGCGACGAGTTCCGCAAGATCAAGTAGGTCTGAGGCCCAGGAACCAGAACCAGAACCGGGCTTTCACTGCGTCACATGCAGCTGAGCTTCGATTGAACCCAGAATAGAACGTTGCTGTTTTACTGACCTGCAATTCATTAAGCTAGTAAACAAAGTATTTTATTTATTAGGGCTATAATAAATAAAAGACTTTATTATGATTAAAGTGTTTAATGTTTCTGAAAATGGAACATCTCAAGATAAATGAGAAAAGATCTAATTCAGAGTTGAACACGTTATAAACCTCAACTTAACCATTTTATTACATTCAATCCAATTATGAAATATAATTTCTGACTTTGAGTTTTTCTTTTAACTGTATTATCTCTACTGATCTGTTTTATGGAAGCATTGTTCTTTTCAGAGTTTCAGTTCAAATCACAGAAACTCCTCGTCTTGTTTCACACCAACTTCCTGATCAAAGGACTTTAAATCCAGATCTTCCAGAAGTTTCAATAATTTGGGCTGCAGCTATGTTCAGTTTTTATTTTGAGTTTAATATGAATCCTTCATGTGTTTTTGTGTAGCTATTAAAACCTCCTAGTGATAAACTCAGGGAAGCAGTTTGTGTTTCCAGCAGGTAAAACATTTTGCTAGTCGACAATCGGAGCCAGTAGGAAACACAACCAGCGACGATTCTGTTTAAATGACTGAGAGGAAAACGATACACAGAACATTTATTTAAAATCATTATTTAAGATGCAACACTTGATCAAATCTGGTCAGTTTACATAGAACAGAATAGAACCAGATTTTACTGTCCAGCTGGAGCCTCAGATTCACCCAGAAAGTAAAATGTTAAAAACAATTTACAAAGAAATATTAACAAACATAAAATGCAACACCAGACTATAATAGAAAATGCTGCAGGTTTTAGAAATAAACATATTGGATGTGCAAATATATAAAAAATTGATATGACAAAATATTTACAATGCAGTGCAGAAAAACAAGTGGACTAGCTGGAAATAAAAATGAGTAAAAGGCGTGAAGTAGGCCTGTCACGATAACAAATTATGCTGAGCGATTAATTGTCTCAAAAAATTATTGCGATAAACGATAATATTGTCTGAAGACCTTTTTCCACTGATTTCATGGAAATGACATAATAATGTAGCCAAATCCTGCCAAAAATAGATCCATGTTATTTTCAAAGGACATTTAATGCTGGAACTGAAACAAAGAACCAAAAATAAAATGAACTCTGTCTAAGTTAACAAAAAGATGCACTTGAATAAAACTAAACAACATAAAGTGGAAATAAAAACTACAATAACCAGAGAGTGCAGATTATGAAGTCTGTATAATATATTGCCTCCAATAATGATTAGATTTAAATAGAGCAGCTGATGCAATAGTTCCCTCAGTTCACACAACATGATTCATGACCATCTAACAACCTTCTAACATGTCGCTAAGGTTTCCTAACCGATCGTCCTGTAGCGGGTCGTGAATGATCGGGTCCAGTCGGTAGAACCTCGTGGCTCCGATCTACGGGGTTTCCCCGCAGGGAGCGAGAAGCAGCCTGCTGAATGTGGCAGGCAGCCAATCAGAACGCAGCCTGCTGAATGTGACAGGCAGCCAATCAGAACGCAGCCTGCTGAATGTGACAGGCAGCCAATCAGAACGCAGCCTGCTGAATGTGACAGGCAGCCAATCAGAACGCAGCCTGCTGAATGTGGCAGGCAGCCAATCAGAACGCAGCCTGCTGAATGTGACAGGCAGCCAATCAGAACGCAGACTGCTGAATGTGACAGGCAGCCAATCAGAACGCAGCCTGCTGAATGTGACAGGCAGCCAATCAGAACGCAGCCTGCTGAATGTGACAGGCAGCCAATCAGAACGCAGCCTGCTGAATGTGACAGGCAGCCAATCAGAACGCAGCCTGCTGAATGTGACAGGCAGCCAACAGAACGCAGCCTGCTGACTGTGACAAGGCAGCCAATCAGAACGCATGCTCGCATGTACAATGAAACTGTGAGCAGGCAGCCAATCAGAAGCAGATTCCTCTCGAAGCAGGAGGGAATCAAACCAGCTGCTGGTGAGGCAGCAATAGAGATCAGGAAAAATCAGCTTAATGTATCAGCAGGCCAAACCCACAGAAACACAGAACGCAGCCACTGAGATTGAAAGCCATAACTACCAGCGACAAAGCTGCTAATGATATCAGCAGCTCTGAACAGCCACATGCACTCGTGATTGAAGTTGATAATCAATGACTTGTCGCCATTATTTGGTGCCCATTGTTGGACACTGATCGGCTGGTGTTGGTCTCTCAGGTTCTGAACATGGCCGACAATCAGCCGACAGCTCTTAGATCGTGTGGTGTGAGCTGGGCGTTACGCTAAAGATATGAGGGATGGAGGGTCAGTGGAGGGCAGGAGTTGATCTCATCCAGTGTCATGGAAACATGCAGGGAGAAACGATAATGAACTCGATAGCTGTTTTTTAATCGTCCGATTAATTGATTTATCGTTTATCGCGACAGGCCTAGCGTGAAGTGATGGTTGGTTTTAACGGCTGCTGGCGGAACAAGCAGCCATAACTAAAGTTTTATATCAGAAGTTTCCAGGTTTAGCTGATCTGCTCCGTTTCTCCTTCATAAGAATTATTAAAAATGTAATTTTCCAAACATGACCAGACTTCAGTCTGCCACCGTGCCATGACCTTTGACCCAAAACTTTATGTTAAATCTGGAATAATCGCGTCTCCTCATGGTACCAAACACGCTTCTGTGACCCGGTTCTGATAGAATCAGGGTTCTGATGGATGTTCCGTTTCAGAACCGGGTCAGAAAGCCTGATCTGGGTTTTCTGACCCGGTTCTGATTCTAGTTCTGTGGGCCAAACTTGTTTTAACTCTTTGTGACATCATCAGCCTCTGGGGGCTCTGATTGGCTTGAAGATGGCGGTTGTTTCCATGGTAATATCTCCAGATGGGTGACCTTTGACCCTGTTCTCTCTTTCAGGCCGAAGAACTCGAAGCAGCCAGAGCGCGAGGAGAAGCGGGTTCTGGGTCTGGTTCTGCTGCGGGGGGAGAACCTTGTTTCCATGACGGTGGAAGGCCCGCCCCCCAAAGACGTGAGTGTTTCCTGCTGAGCGTTGCTGTGTGTGTGGTGTGACCTCTGACCTGTGATCTTTCCCTCAGACCGGGATCGCCCGGGTTCCCCTGGCGGGCGTGGCGGGCGGGCCGGGCGTGGGCCGCGCTGCGGGTCGGGGCGTCCCTGCCGGGGCGCCGATGCCACAGGCGCCGGCCGGACTGGCAGGGCCGGTCCGAGGAGTTGGGGGGCCTTCCCAGCAGGTAACCATGACGACGTGGCTGGAGCGGGTTCAGCGGCAGGTTCTGGTTCTGACGGATTCTGTGTGTTCCAGGTGATGACTCCGCAGGGCAGAGGCACGGTTGCTGCGGCAGCAGCAGGCGCCAGCATTGCCGGCGCTCCGACGCAGTACCCCCCTGGGCGGGGAGCCCCGCCCCCCATGGCCCGAGCCGCGCCCCCTCCAGGTGAGTCCAGCTCAGGACTTTGATGGCTGTGGATTGCTCTCTGGTTCCTCATTAGCTGCTGTTCTCTGGCTCCACGCCCACAGGTATGATGGGCCCGCCCCCAGGCATGCGGCCCCCAATGGGCCCCCCGATGGGAATGCCACCCGGTCCGGGCCGCGGCGCCCCAATGGGAATGCCGCCTCCTGGCATGAGGCCGCCGCCCCCTGGGATGAGAGGTCAGCTGGCCGTCCAATCACATCGCACCTTGCTTTAGCCAATCACTGAACATAACCTGATCATGTGACCTCTTCTAGGACCGCCCCCTCCTGGAATGAGGCCGCCGCCCAGGCCATGAAGAAGCTCCGCCCCCTCAGCCACCTGTTGTATAGATGTTTTTGTTACTTTTTAATAAAGTTTTCTCAGTTTGGATTTCTCTAGTCTGTTTGAACTGTTTCCATGGTAACGAGGAACGTCACGTGAATGTGAGCCGACTTCACTGAACTGATTTTAATTTCAGATTTTAAATCCCTGGAAAACTCGATGGAAAGAAAACCTCCGGAAGTCTAATAGAAATGATAAACGGCAGCTTCATGTGAACAGGTTCCTAAGACATTACAGCCGCCAGGAATGCAGCTGCTGTTACGCAGCGTCATTTGGTTGATGACAGTTTTAAGGCAAAGTTTCATTTAAAAGTGTCATTTACCAAGTGACGCTTCATAACATTTGTAAACACTCATGCATCGCCTTACAGCATCCACCTGCATTTTTAAGATAATTTTGTACATTGAACATTTTTAAATGTAGAACTAATATGAGGAGTGGCGCAGTGGGTAGAGCTGCTGCCTTGCAGCAAGAAGGTTCTGGGTTCGATTGCCGGCCCCGGTCTTTCTGCATGGAGTCTCCATGTTCTCCCTGTGCATGGTGGGTTCTCTCCGGGTACTCCGGCTTCCTCCCACAGTCCAAAAACATGACTGTCAGGTTGATTGCTCTCTCTAAATTCTCCCAAGGTGTGTGTGTTTCGTCCAGACGATTTTTCAAACGTTTTATTAGAACTATAATAAAATGTTATTTCTGATTTTGTTACCATAGGTTCAGAACATTGTTCTTAAACCGAAATCAGAATCAATCTTCCTTTAGTAATATCACTTCCGCCCAGAAGGGGCGGTAGTGAGCCAGTGCCAGAACAGGTGTTTCACAGATTCAGAGTAATTCATTAAATGTTTACAGCAGCGAGCTCACCTGACCGGAGAAACTAGAACTATATGTGCATTTCTTTATTATTTTCTTTACTGGAGTTAAAAATAATTAATTCTGTGTCGGATGTTCTTATTAAAACATCTGTTCTGGAGGGAAGCTGCGTTTATACATGAAAAACGTTTGTTTATGAAAATTCGACCCAGTTGGTGAACCAGAACCAGGAAGTCCTCAGCTGAACACGTGACTTTAACCAGAAAACCTGAGTCACATGACCGGCTTTCGTCAGTCACATGACCCGCAGTGATCAGAGCGACTGCAGCGCGCGGACAGGTGGACTCTGAAAGGTGAGTTTTTCTTCATGGTGAGGTTCTGGTTCCGGGTGGGTTTAGCTGGTTTGACCTGTCCTGGACGACCCCCCCCCCCATTCTGGTCCGAACTGACGTTGTTTCCGGGTCTCTTGGTGAATTCTGTGTTTCTTTCGGTTTGAATCTGGATCCTGACGGTTCTGTTTGGGTTCTGACTGTCCCTTCTGACTGATGGGAAGTTCTGCTGGTTCTGATCAAAGTAAGGCATGTTTGTCTTAGAGTTTAATAAAGTTCCCTCCTGCTGAAGCGGAACAGAACTTAAATAATGGGTTCTGGACCGAAACTGTTCGAGGCAGCTGACTGAAACCGACAGAACTTCCTGGTAAGGCCCGGTTCTGCTTCAGAGCCCCCTGGTGGTTTGTTTGTGATCAGCAGCTTATTGATGATGGGATGGATCTGGATTGGACCGGATCTGGGTTCTCCTACAGTGAAACTTGCTCACTAAGTTCTGCAGGAGGCCCAGAACAGGTGGTCCGGATTGCTTGTGATCATGGAGGTGTTCTGTTGCTATTTTATCAACATGATGAAGATGTGGACTAGTTCTGGAGCACCAGGTACGGACCGTGAAGTCAGATTACAGCCTTCGGTTCTGATCCGTTTACCAAGGCTAGGTTAACATGTAAAATGGCTCTGGTAATGTAAGGGAACCCGTCGACTTCCTCCTACTGGAGCAGCAGGTCCAGTTACAGCCGGACCCGCCTGAGTCCAGCCGGTCCAATCAGGGAACACGTCATTCTCTAAAGGCTCTGATTGGATGAAAAAAAACAAGGAAATGCATCAATCAGAGGAGCAACTATCTGACAGGTGTAGTTGGTGAAGTCACTTCCTGTCCAGGCCAGTTGTGGTTGGTGACGTCACTTCCTGTCCAGGCCAGCTGTGGTTGGTGAAGTCACTTCCTGTCCAGGCCAGTTGTGGTTGGTGAAGTCACTTCCTGTCCAGGTCAGTTGTGGTTGGTGACGTCACTTCCTGTCCAGGTCAGTTGTGGTTGATGACGTCACTTTCTGCCCTGCCTCAGATGCAGGTGTTCCTGTGGTTTCTCCTGACGTTCCTGCTGGGCGCCGGCGCCGCTCCCTCTGCAGATGAGATCAGTTTCCTTCCTGGGCTCCAGAAGCAGCCGAGCTTCAGGCAGTACTCTGGATACCTGAACGTGGCTGATGGGAAACACCTTCACTACTGGTCAGTACCTGAGCTCCTGCATCTCAGCTGGCTGCTGCTGCCTCACCTGAACTGGTTCTGGCTCTCAGGTTCGTGGAGTCTCAGAGCAAGCCGTCGTCCGATCCGGTGGTTCTGTGGCTGAACGGCGGTCCGGGCTGCAGCTCATTGGACGGACTGCTCACTGAGCATGGACCCTTCCTGGTAGCTAGCCCCTGACTCCGCCCACTTTACCTGTGTGACATGAGTGCGCACTGTTTGATTTCCTGTCCTTCAGATCCAGGACGATGGAGCGACGCTGCAGTACAACCCGTACTCCTGGAACAAGGTAGGCCGTGGGCTGGGGGGTGTGGTCACAAACTGAGCCTGAAAGCTGATTGGCTCATTGCTCATCTGCAGATTGCCAACATGTTGTACCTTGAGTCTCCAGTGGGCGTCGGCTTCTCGTACTCTGACGATAAGAATTACATAACCAATGACACCGAGGTCAGTGATGAGCTTCCAACGCTGCTTCTGATTGGTTCACGGCTGCCTATGGACCTGAGGCTCGGCCTCTGATTGATTCTCAGGTGTGTGAGGCGTTCTGTGTCTGCAGGTGTCCATGAACAACTACCTGGCTCTGAAGGAGTTCTTCCGGTTGTTTCCAGAGTACAGCAGCAACGAGCTCTATCTGACCGGAGAAAGTTACGGTGGGATCTACATCCCGACGCTCGCTGAGCGAGTCATGGAGGACTCCAGCCTGAACCTGCAGGTTCTGCTCAGCTTCTGACCCCTTCTGACCTCAGCCAGCCTCTGTGTGACGCCCTGCTGACCTGTGTTGCAGGGCGTTGCTGTGGGCAACGGGATGTCGAGCTACGAGCTGAATGATAACTCTCTGGTTTACTTCGCCTACTATCATGGCCTGCTGGGCAGCCAGCTGTGGGCGGAGCTTCAGATGTACTGCTGCAGCGGCGGGAAGTGCGACTTCCACAACAACCAGAACCCCAACTGCACTGAAAAGGTGAGTCTGAGCCGGGAGGCGACTGGACAGTTTACCTGTGCTGTTGATGTCAGGTATAGTGCAACAACAGAGTCTGCTTTTTTTTCCGATCAATTATTTTTATTTTAGTTGTTTGACATCCACAAAAACATGTACAAAACAGCACAGTTACAATAAGTGGAATAAGACATAGAAATATAGAACATTTGTATAACTCCCCACCCCTACCCCGTTCCCGAAAATCTCAAAGTAATAACATTTATGGAAGTGGACAGTTGAGGATGAAATCATCATTTACAGTTACATATTAAGAGGTTTACATAGAGTTATGTTGCACTCTTTCTTTAACCAAAGAATAAGCTGCATCCCATGCTCTCATTGTTTTCCGATTAGAGCATGCAGCCGTGTGCATCCTGGCTACTGATCTCTCCATCATTACGACATCTAGGAAGGAGTTAGCCCATTGTTGCCATGGTAATAAGTGTGGTGGTTGCCATCGTAGTGCCAACATCCTCTGAGCTGCAGTGAGGCCTGCCCACAGTATGCGCTGTTGAGAGGAAAGTTCTAAAGTGGAGTCATCATTGAGTAGGAACTGGGGAACTGCCCCCGAAGTCCATGCAATGCTGCAGAGTCGTGTGAGCCAACACAACCCTACAACATCCAGAGCCTTAAGGATCTCATCCACCCCCGGGGCCCTGAGGAGCTTTTTAACCACCTCGGTGACCTCGTCCCCAGAGATTGGAGAGCCCGACCCAGAGTCCCCAGGCTCAGCTTCCTCAATGGAAGGCATGTTGGTGGGATTGAGGAGGTCTTCGAAGTACTCTGCCCACCGGCCCACAACGTCCCGAGTCGAGGTCAGCAGCACCATCCCCACTATACACAGTGTTGGTGCTGCACTGCTTCCCCTTCCTGAGACGCCGAATGGTGGACCAGAATCGCCTCGAAGCCGTGCGGAAGTCTTTCTCCATGGCCTTTCCGAACTCCTCCCACGCCCGAGTTTTTACCTCAGCAACCACCCGAGCCGCATGCCGCTTCGCCGCCGGTACCGCTCAGCTGCTTCGAGTCCCACAGGCCAAAAAGGCCCGGTAGGACTCCTTCAGCTTGACGGCATCCCTCACCGAAGGGGTCCACCAACGGGTTCGAGGGTTGCCACCGCGACAGGCACCGACAACCTTACGGCCACAGCTCCGGTATGCTGCCTCGACAATGGAGGCACGGAACATGGTCCACTCAGACTCAATGTCCCCAACCTCCCCCGGAACGTGTTCAAAGTTCTGCCGGAGATGGGAGTTAAAGCTCCGCCTCACAGGGGATTCCACCAGGCGTTCCCAGCAGACCCTCACAACACGTTTGGGCCTGCCAGGTCTGACCGGCATCCTCCCCCACCACCGGAGCCAACTCACCACCAGGTAGTGGTCAGTGGAGAGCTCCGCACCTCTCTTCACCCGAGTGTCCAAGACATACGGCCGCAGATCAGATGAAACGATGACAAAGTCGATCATCGAACTGCGGCCTAGGGTGTCCTGGTGCCAAGTGCACACATGGACACCCTTATGCCTGAACATGGTGTTCGTTATGGACAATCCATGACGAGCACAGAAGTCCAACAACATAACACCACTCGGGTTCAGATCAGGGGGGCCGTTCCTCCCAACCACGCCCCTCCAGGTCTCACTGTCATTGCCCACATGAGCGTTGAAGTCCCCCAATAGAACGAGGGAGTCCCCAGGAGGGGCACTCTCCAGTACCCCCTCCAAGGACTCCAAAAAGGGTGGGTAACCCGAACTGCTGTTCGGCCCGTAAGCACAAACAGTCAGAACCCGTGCCCCCACCCGTAGGCGGAGGGAGGCTACCCTCTCGCTCACCAGGGTAAACCCCAACGTACAGGCGCCGAGATGGGGGGCAACAAGTATGCCCACTCCTGCCCGACGCCTCTCACCGCGGGCAACTCCAGAGTGGAAGTATGTCCAGCCCCTCTCAAGGAGACTGGTTCCAGAACCAGAGCGTCGAGGTGAGACCGACTATTTCGAGTCGGAACCTCTCAGCCTCATATTGGGCAGGTATTAATAAAACCAAGTTGGTTATCGACTGATCATCAAGAACGTAACGGCTAAACAGGTCAGTCTCAGTTATTGTCTATTAAACCAGCCTGATGAGGGCTGAGATGACTGGTGTCTAATGTGAATATGGATGCTTAAAGTTTGTATTGGAGGTTTGGAAATGAGGCCAAATTAGCTTCAAGTAAAGATGGGAGTAGATTTGGTATTTAGTAGATGTTCCAAGAACAACTCAATGACCTTTTGGACAATCGATTCTTGGTCTATTGACGAGCCACAGTGATGGATCGAGGTTGGGAGTTTGGGATTCCAAGATGGCAGTTTAAGCTTTATTTATTTTTTTTACAGTTCTTAAGCCCAAACACCATAAATAATATTAGTTGCTAAAGCCTTAAATTTAGTTTTGCGATTGTCTAACTGATTAGAACAGGTGACATGTTGGGATGCTGCAGGACGGTTTTCTGCAGCTTTTATTGACAAGAGAAGGAAAGCAGACAAGCCTGTTAGTCAATCGCAGATTCTTCTACTACAGAATTGCTAAGTAAAAGTCGATAAAATGTTCACACTGCCAACACTTTGAAAAGTATCGGGTACGATTTAATTCCACATCAGGAAGTGGAACAGATCTGGGGGTGTTGTGGTGGCGCAGGGGCAAAGCACAACCCACATAGGCCTTAGTCCTCATGCCTGCAGTCGCAGGTTCGATTCCCGGCCTGCTGACATTTGCCGCATGTCTTCCCCCCTGTCTCATTTCCCTATTTCCTGTCAAGCTACTTTCAATTAAAGGCCACTAGAGCCAAAAAAAAAAGGAAGTGGAACATATCAGATTTTTTTTATGTTTTGGGGGTCAATCAGGATTGTGCTATTAAGACAGTTGTGAAAAAGTTGGATCACATCTGCCTGGAATCTATAATTCAAAGCTTCCTTCTACAGAATTCTGAATAAGTCAGGTTCAAGGCTGCTTGGACGGACGACAGTTTTCAGGTGGATGGTTCTTCCATCAGCCTCCTGTACGTCAGGTCTTCAGTCCAGGTGTTCTCTCTCTCCAGCTGTCGGACGTCCAGACGATTCTCTACAGTTCAGGGCTCAACATTTACAACCTGTACGGTCCGTGTGCGGGTGGAGTCCCTCACAGATTCAGGTAAGCTGTAACCTGGTTGACCTCACCTGCAGCAGGTGAGTTTTGGATGGTCAGCCTGGCTGATGGTTTCTGGGTTCTCAGTGTGGATCATGGGCAGCTGGTGGTCAGAGATATGGGGAACATCTTCATCAACCATCAGGAGACCCACCAGTGGAACCAGGTGTGTGAACTCACCTGCTGCCTAATTAAGATGGGCTCACCTGTTCTCAGCTTCTCGCCTGCTGCTCCTCTGACTGCAGAAGCTGTTAAGTCTGGCCGCTGTGCACCTGTCCGTCCGCCTGGATCCGCCCTGCACTAACTCCACGCCATCCAGACTCTACCTGAACAACGCGTACGTCAAGAAAGCTCTGCACATCAGTCCCGACGCTCTGGACTGGGTCATCTGCAGGTAACCGTCTCACCTGTCTCATCGGGGGACATGTCGGCATTTCTCTGACCTGTCTTGTCTGCTGTTGTAGTTCTGAGGTGAATCTGATGTACGGCCGGGTCTACATGGACGTCAGGAAGCAGTACCTAAAGCTGCTTTCAGCTCTGGTCAGTGATTTTGCCGCAGCCCTGTGACTTCCTGTCTGAGCAGGAAGTTGCATGCAGTGAGGGTTCTAATTAGTGATTGGGTGCAGGTGTGATCCAGGTTTGGTTCCAGGTGTTCTGTGATGTGCTCTCTGCAGAAGTACCGGGTCCTAGTTTACAACGGAGACGTGGACATGGCCTGCAACTTCATGGGTGACGAGTGGTTTGTGGAGTCTCTACAGCAGCAGGTAACGATCACCTGACCAGGCTAATAAGAACATTTTACAGGATCTGGGACGTATGTAGCTAAAATATTGACTACAGTGTACTTTGGTTACAAGTCTGGTGCCTGGACACTGCTGGTATACTTGGATGCTGACTGGGAAAACGTTTGATGTTTAAACGGTGCCTGAACTCAGCCTGGCGGCCCGTTAGCCTGGTCTGGAGCAGGTTAGCTGCACAGAATAAATCACCATGGTAACTTATGTGCTACTGCTTTTTGAAACATGCTTAATTAAGCCTGGATATTCGGAAAATCCGGCTTAACCTGCTGTCCTGGTTTTATGGAAACCTTCACAAGTCCTCAGGTGTGTTTACCTGTGTCTGTGTTTACCTGTGTGTGTTTACCTGTGTGTGCTAGGTGGAGGTCCAGAGGCGTCCCTGGGTCTATGACGGTCCGGATGGTCATCAGATCGGAGGCTTCGTCAAAGAGTTTGACAACATAGCCTTCCTCACAGTGAAGGTACGTCATCATCATCATCACTGAGGTCATGGTTCTTGTTGCTGATTGGCTGGTTTGTGGTCCTGCAGGGCTCTGGTCACATGGTTCCAACGGATAAGCCTGTCGCCGCCTTCGCCATGTTCACCAGGTTCGTCAAGAAGCAGCCGTACTGACCTGAGGCCCGTTTGGACCTGCCCAGCTGCCGTACGCTCAGGCTGTTTTTCTTTTTTATATCGCTGTCAAAATGGGTCTCTTGTAAAAAATCTTAATCAAATGTCTTCTTTGTGTTGGCTCCATATCTCCATGGAGACGAGCATATCTCCGTGGAGACGAGCGCTGCTTGTTGATTTTCTGACGGTGAAATGTTGGTTTGAAGGGAAACGAAAATAAATTCAGATCTGAACCAAATTCTGGCTTCTGTTTCTATTTCTTTACGGTGGCCCGCAGGGTCCAAACGGTTCTGACAGAGTCCCAGCAGAACCAACCAGCTCGGTGGGTTACTCATCAACCCTCTGAGCCTTTTCTCATTCACCAGTTACCATGGAAACAGAACTTACCTGCAGACAACACCTGAAGCCCTCAAGTTTGAAGCTCCACCTCCCAGAAGATGAAGAGGTGAAGCAGCCAGCCGGACCAGAACCGGGCCTGGAAGTTAATGTTTGCAGTAATCAGTCAGTGGCAGTCAGGCGGCGCCGGCAGGTCCGTTTGGGCCGGAGCTCCATGTTCCGTCACAGCAGGGGGGGGAGGGGCTTGTTGACTGTAAACTTGTTGCTGCTCAGCCTGCCAGTCAGCGCTCAGGGAGAACAGGAGGCAGAACTTCGACCTTCAGAACCAGAGAGGACCGGCTGCTTGACCCGGTCCGGTCCATCAGGCAGCGACTCACCTGAACAGGTAAGAAGGTTCTGCTGCTTCATCAGATCAGAACCAAAGCAACAGGTTCCTTCATCAGGTCCATTTGGTTCTGGATGGTTCTGTTCAAACTGGCTTTCTGAGAAGCTTCAGTTAACATCCTGTACTCTGGTAAGAACCATTGTACTACGATTATTAGAACTAAAAGTCAATTGACTACTATTAGTGTACTTTGCTAAGAACCATGGTATTTTCTAAAAATAATTGGCACTAATGTACTCTGAATAGAGCTTTAGTTGTCTGATTACCTACTGCAGTAATCTGACTACGTCAGACTAACCCTGCTGACAGTGATGGACTAACTGAGCATCCTGTCGTGATGCGTTCTGTTTCTGTGCCACAGCTCACCTGGGTGAGTTCACCTGTAGTCAGTCTGATTAAACCAATGCTCATTAACGCCTCATAGTGAAGGATTGCTCCTGTTCTAATACCACCAGAACCAACTGGACCGAATGCAGATGCTACCAAAAGCTAGCCGCAGGATTCTGGGATGTTTGAGCTGAAATGATTTACTGTCAGGTAGCGACCGGTTTACCTGTCTGTTCCAGGTGAGCTGTGATTGACTGGTGATGGACCAGTTCCTGAAAGGCCAGGTGAGCGCGCTCAGCAGTTTCCCGCCTGCTGTGGGCAGAGATGTTGCTGTTGCCGTGGTGAAGCCCCTAGCAGCAGGCCTGGGAAACCCCAGCACCCGCAGCCTGCTGCGTACTGACCGGCAGGTAAACACCAGGTGTGGCAGTGGGAGGAGCAGACAGCAGGTCGACACTGATTGATCACTGATTGGTCTATGATTGATCACTGATTGGTCTATGATTGATCACCTATTGGTCCCTGACTGATTGACCAGTAATGAAGATCTCTAATCTGTAAGTTTACATCCTGTCTCCTGAGCCGACGGTGAAGGTTCTGGTTCTGGTTCCGCTGTGATTGAAGTTTCATCCAGATCCTCTGGTTTCAGTCCAGAAACGCGTCAGGTAGATGTTGATGTCTCTTCACACTCAGGTGAAGTGGACCATGGAGGCCCTCTGTTACGGTTTGACTCTGCCATCGGACAGAGACACTGTCAAACTCTGTGTGGACGTCTACACTGATTGGATGATGGCCCTGGTGTCCCAAAAAAGCTCCACCCCTCCACCAATCAGCAGAGACCCTAATCTGTATGTCCAGAGGATCCTTCGGCATCTCTACATCCTGTTCCTACCCAGGTACTAGGTTTCACCTGGACCTGAAACCAGACCAGACTATCCACATGAAGCCTCAAAACGAACCCAGACCTCACTCAGACCAGAACCTGAATCAAACACCTGATGAGATCTTAACTGCTTTTGTCCCGCCCTCTCAGGTCAGGCCAGGTGAGGCCGGTCTACCCGTCTCTCTGTCAGCAGGTATTGAGTTCAGCTCAGTTTCTGGCCAGAGAGAGTTCAATGATAAGCAACGAAACCTGGCAGACTCTCCTGCATTTCCTGCTGCGCATCAACCACATCCTGTTGGCTCCGCCCACTCCTGCAGGTGAGACAAAGTACCTGCTTTTGTGTATCATACCATCTGTCCTCCACCTGTGCATCTCACCTATGGACAGGAAGCTTGTCAGACCTTTCTGTGGCAGTCCTCCTGGAGGTGTGGCTGCTGGCATGTTCTCGGTGTTTTCCGTGCCGCTCGTTGTGGCAGACGTTCAGGCAGATGTTCAGCAGCTGGAGGCATCAGCCTGTGGTGGTGGAGCAGTGGAGCCGGGTCGCTGCAGGACTAACCTCCAGGTCCGTCTACAGCCTCAGGATTTCACCAGGTCATGTTGCTGAAGTACTGAAGGTCCAACACTGCATTGGACCGGTGAAGCTCGTCCAACGTTGGCCTTTGTTCCAGGCGGTTGTCTGCTGTCTTAGAGAGTCTCTGTTGGTTCTGTACTGGTTCTGTATCAGATCACTCTGTCCCAATCCTAACCTCTATACTCCCAGGCTCCTTCCTCTGATGTTTGGACCTTCCTTCCCTCCCTTCGAGGTTCCAGATGAAGATGCTTCTCTGGTTCCTCCAGACATGGAAGGCGAACGTGTTTCTCACGCCTGGTTCAAGTTCCTCCACCTGTTCAGGTAACTGCTTGATGCTCCGCCCTCTGGCCTGGAGACCTTGCTGATGGGTCTCCTGTGTTCTGCAGTAACCCAGTGGATCTGACTGAGCCATCAGCTGGTTCCTCCCTGGACGAAGATGTTCAGCTGCCAGGAATCTTCTTCAGGGCCATGAAAACAGTCAGTGATCTGGTCGACGCCTTCCTCGGTACAAAGACTTCAACAGAACCAGAACTTACACAGAATCAGCTCAGTATGGTCCAAAGCCTGTTTGATGAGACCACAGCTGTCTTCTCAGTGAGGTCCATATTCTTCACTTCCTCGAATTACTGAGCTGAGGAGGGAATGTTCAGGTGTCGCCACCTGCAGTTCAGCCTCCTCCTTGTCCTGCATCTGAATTTGGAGAGGAAGATATTAAGAACAAAGAGGAACCTTACAAAGTTCTGCTTCGTTCTGACACCATATTTGTTCTGTAAAGTTCTCCATCTGGTCATAAATCAGTGGAAGATCTCATTTCTTCATTCTTGGTTCAGATGGGTGTCAAACTCCCCTTAACTCCATGATGAAGAACAGGCATATAATGACCCCACCTCCTGAACAGAGAGGCGGAGCTAAGAGTTTGGCCCCTGTTCCATTGTTGGATCTCATTCTAGCCAGTTAATGTTTGGTTTGGTTCTAGTCAACTTGGATCTGCCTCAATTGCAGTCTTTTCCACCACAGCAGCCAAAACTTGGATGCCTGTCCAAGTTCAACACCTGCCTACTTCCTATTGCCCCTTGGCTCATACACTTATGCCTACAGCCCCATCTAGTGACCAAACAGGGAACGTAACACATATTTGGTTTCTATAACCCAAACAAACATTATGTAGTTCTGGTGTTTTACAGACCGGCACCAAACTGTAACTCCAACAGAACGTTGAGCAGAGCTGCGCTGTTAAATCAGAAACGCAATGACTGTTAAATCACGGTCATTCCACTCCTCCAAACTGAGCAAGTCTCTGATAGCTGAGGGCACGCCCACCGCCCCCCAGGTGCTTGAGATGTTGTTTGGAGTTTCCAGTGACATAAATCATGAGCCAATCAACAAATGTAGTCTGCTCTCAATCAAACCGCTTGCGCACCATGCAAGCGGTTTCATGGCTATGAAAAATATGGAGGAAACGCGCAGGATCTGCTGGAGGAAACAAATGTGGCGAGTGCGGCAGAACCGGTTAAAGCTGCTCCAGTGGAAAAGGGGCTTTTGAGGTTGGGCGAACTGGGTTTGAATGTTTTCTTGTCTCTGCAGGTGTGACTGTGAGGACCTCAGAACAAACAGAGCATCTGCTACCAAACACAGGTAGACCCAACTTAACCTCATTGCAGAAATGGAGACAATAGTTCTTCCAGTGACTTCACACTTTGCAGGTGCAGCCAGGCGATTGGGGAGATCAGTTCAGGTGGCCTCACAATCGCATCTCTGATGTGATGTGATTCTGTTGGCTTCATCAGTTTGCTGATCAGTTGAAACAGCAGGAGAAAGGACCAGTGCCTCCAAGAGTGAGACTGAGCAGGAAAAGGGCAAACCCTGGCTTGAGGAAGAGGTCTTGCTCCAGGTGGAGGAGTTTAAGTATCTTGGGTTTTTGTTCAGAAATTAGGGGAAAATGGAGCGTGAAATTGAAAGACGATTGGTGCTGCATCTGCACCGGCCCATCGTGGTGATGAGAGCTGCTCTTCAGGATTGGTCTATCTACACACCTACTAGTCTCGGCCAGGTCTCTCTTGAAAAAGAGATTTTTAATCTCAATGAGACATGCCAGCTTAAATAAAGTTACCTAGCCACAAATATGGTCACCAGTTCTGGGTAATGACCAAAAGAACAAGACGACAGATGCAGGTTGTCAAAATGAATATCCTCCGCAGGGTGTCTGGGCTCTCCCTTAGTGTTAGGGTGAGATTCTTCTGGGAGGGATTCAGAGTAGAGCTTCTGCTCCTCCACGTCGAGACGAGCCGGTTGAGGTGGCTCCTGCATCTGGTTAGGATGGGCGCCTCCGCGGTGAGATGTTCTGGAAGGAGACCCACACTGCAGAGATGGACATTAGTTCATCTGATTGTTCACAGTAACGAACAAGAATCCATCTGCTGGATTTTCACACCATGCTCCTTGAATCCCCCATCACCTGAAACATTTACCTGGAGAACCAGAATGGACTTACAGGAACAGGGAAACTCACTCATGGTTCTGAATTCAGGCTTCTGTGAGGAAGTGGGAGTCTGATGATGCTTTTTGGGCTTATGGACATGACCAGGGTTGTTCCAGAGAAGCTACATGAGAACATCAGTATCTGGTTAATGGAGGAAGACTGGAGCAGATCATCCATGAAGAAGGAGAACCGACCCTCGTTCTGGTGTATCCAAGAGAAGACCATGGAAGTCTCGTGGCCTTTGGGAAGTATTTCCAGATCGCATGAAGGGATGAAATGTGTCTGTTGCTCTCCAGTTTGAGAAGTCCAGATTTAACAAACACCTTCATGTTTAACCAGAGCAAAACTGATGCTGGTTTCTTTGTTTCTGCAGAACTTGATGCCAGAAGTGGATCCAGAGACAGACTGCCTTCTCTGGGTAAACAGCCTCCTCAGTCCACTGACCCTGTCCATCAGAACTCTCTGTGGTTCTGGTTCATCTCCCTGTGATCTTCCCTTCAGGTTTCTCTGTGAGCAGAAGTCCGTTTAGAGACCGCCTCCCATCGTATGGTAACCTCTGCCAGATTGTTGTCGTTGTCTTCAGTGAAGACCGCTCTGTGGTCCAACCTTTTTCTTCTTTGCAGGGTTTTCACGGCCTCGTTCTGGAAGCGCCCCGCCCACACCTGTTAACTTTCCCTCTGCACTTGAAGCCCCGCCTGTTAAAAGCTCCACACCTTTACGTAAACAACAGGTAGAACCTGGATCCAAGCTGATCCAGAGCATTATGATTTTTATTGGTTCAGGAGAACAGCTCTGTAGGTAATTAACAGATGTCCCCTTCTAGTCTAACGAAACCTTTACCTGTCCAGGTAAATGACCTCAGCAGGTCCATCTGGTTGTATCTGATGTTGGAACTTATTGGCCTCCATCTTCTGTCTTCTCAGACTCCTTCATCCCCCCGTCACTGGAAGTCTTCCTCCCGTCTGCCCCCTTCCTGTCCTCCTCCGAGCTCCGCCCCTCGATGCCCCGCCCACCCTCTCAGGTGTAACATGGATTCCCTCCTGCACCTGTTTGGCTCCTGGCTGTTTGAAGCTGCTCTGATAACTTCAGGTCTGTCCTGTTAGCATGTTCTGCCCTGTAGGACCTGCTCCTAGTATACACCATACTCTGATACTCCTGGACTCACCTACACACCTGTGACACCTGTCTCCAACAGGTAAACGAGTTGATGTCACTGGGATGTCAGAGCGATGGGCAGCAGGGAGAGCAGAGGCCTGCGGGACGCTCTGCAGGATTTTCACCTGCAAGAAGACGGCAGAAAACATCGAGTCCATCTACCTGTCCAGGTAACTGTCTGTCCATCTGTCCCGGTCTGTCCATCTCACTGTCTCACTCCTGTCCCTGGTGTCCTCTGTCAGGTTCTACCTGGTTCTCCTGCGGAGCCTCCAGGACGCCTGTCCACCTGTCCTGGTCTCTGTCCTGCTGAACTCCACCCGTCTGTTCTGCTGCGACCTGAGAGGGGTCAACCTGCTGCTGCCGTCCTTCGTCTCCGTCCTGGAGACGGTGCTGCTGGACAGGTACCAACACCTCCGTGTAGAAGGTGTTGGGACTCAGATCAGGTTGGGAGCGTTTCCATGAATGTTAGAATGTGGATCAGGTTTTGGGCCTGATTTCAGATCGCAGCTGGTTCCTTCGGGTCTCTGGGTTCTGGATTTGTTGTTTCCACACAGAAAACAGAACAAAAGGCTTGTAGTGAACCTAGAGAACCTCCTTACTTCTGATGGAGATGGAGCTTAGAGGGGACAGATACCTGCACAGAGGAGCAGAGTATCATGGGTATTGTAGTAAAACTGAGGGCAGGACCAGCCAGAACCGTCGGGTCCAGACCAGATAACAGGATCCAAACCTGCATTTAATTTAATCTGGTTTGAATCATGAAGCTTTCAGATCCTCAGATGGTGAAAAGTCTTGCTCTGGTGTGTTTGTGTTGTCCTCTCTGGGCTCCTGTAGACGGGTGAATAAATATCTTCCTCTGAATTGAACCAAACATGATTGTGACCAGGTAACTTCCTGTTGATGCTTCCAGGGATCTGATCCGGTTTAAGGGCCTCGTCAGTCCTGTGGATTTAAGGCGGTCCTCCATCGTCATCCTGCTGTCTCTGATGCCCCTCCCCGTGCAGCTTGGACCGGTCCAAATACAGGTAGCCCCTCTGTAACCATGGCAACATCTGAGCAGGTCTGACTTCACACCAACATTGGCTGTGGTTCTGCAGAGCTCTGTGGCTTTGCTGATGGGCTGTGAAGACGGCACAGCAGGTGACGTTCTGTCTTATAAGCCCCGCCTCCACAGCCTTCTGATTGGAGCTTTGCAGACAGAGACAGACACATGCAACATCCAGCTGCTCCTGGGTCAGTTTATGCTTCCTGATCTTCTCCACGGCTTTGCCTCATGGACATTAATCACTTCTTTGTCTCTGCAGCCGCCATATTGAATGTAGTCCATGACTCGGCTGCAGCAGAGGCTCCTCCTCCCTCACCTGATCCTGGTCAGGTAAATTCTCCAAGTCAAGCTTACTCGTTGTTTCTGACTGGTGAAAGCAACATATTTCGTTTATTTTACAATTAAGTGTTTTAGTGAAATGCAGCCACCAAGGGACACCATGTGTCTTTTTTCTGTTGGTCTAAAGTCTGCAGAAATGTCCGTTTAAGAATGGGCATGTGGCATACAATTTTTCCCAAATCTAACATGCTAGTCAAGAACATGATCTCCATATTGGATTGGTGGAGGTCTGGGTTAACAACGACTGCTGTAACCAACAGGGTACCGATGGAAATAGAACTACTGTTGATCAGAGAAGACATGTCGACAGAGAGAGAAGAGAAAGAGCAAGAGTTTAGGACTGAGAGTAGGAACTTTGACTGTTGGGACTATTACAGGGAAAGCTAGGCAGTAGGCTGACATGATGCGAGGAGGAAGGTGGACATATCGTGTGTTCAGGAGACCAGAGGCCTAGCAGCATGGCTCAGGTTCTACCATGGTGTAGATGAGAAGAGAAATGGTGTGGGGCTTTTCAGGAACGTTTTGGAGGTAAGTGTGTCAGGTAGGTTTGGTAGTCATGGTTTCATGTCAAGAAAAGGAAGTGCAGATGCAGTCTGCACTTCATTGATAGAGAAGTACAGAGAATGTCAGCAGGAGCTTCAATGTGTTTTCACAGGTCTAGAGAAAGTATGTGACAAGGTTCTGAGAGGAACTATGAGGAAGTCTGGAGTCGTAGCAGCATTATGGTGGCGAGTCGTGGTTGACGGATGATGTCAGACAGGATTATGATGTTTGCACATGAAATCATGATCTTTATCCTGATCTTTGGTGAGAGGAGAGAACAGGTGAAGGAAGATCTCAAGAGAAGGACCCAGATGGAGACATGAGGTTACAGGGACAAAGAGGGCAAAGGATTTTAAGTGCTTAGGCTCAATAGTTCAGAGCAACAGCGAGTGTGAAAATGAAGTGAAGAAACCAAGCAGATTGGTAGGTGTGATGAGAAAATCAGAGAGAAAGAAAGGAAAGGTGTACAGGACGGCGGTGAGACCAGCGATGCTGTTGGAGAGGAGGCAGAGCTGGAGGTAGCCAGAAGACTCAAGTGGGAGTGAAGGGATGGACACACAGGAGGGATAGTAAGTAGATTGGTAGAAGGATGGAACTGCAAGGCAGGAAAACCTTAGAGGAGGTTTATGGATGGAGTGAAAGAGGACGTGAAGGTGGTTGGTGTGAGAAGAAGATGTGGAAGACGGGGTTAGATGGAGACTTTTTACCAAACATGTTGTCAGGTAAACTCTTCATTTTCAGTCCAGATGGTCTGACCATCAGAACCAGGAGGTCCAATTCAGGGTGACCAGTGGAGCCAGCAGGACCAGGACACCAAGTAGGATATAAAGGACTGTCTTCCTTACTGTTTGGGTGTTGGTGAACTACCACTGATACTGTGTGTGTTGCCATGGTAACCAGCCACCCAATCGGAAGCAGCGGTCCTTTGGGTTCATGTTGTCCGTCTGCTGACTCAGCGTTTGACATCTCAGTGGAGAAATGACTCAGCAGTTTGTCTGTCTGCACTGGAAGTACTGGGAGGGCTGGCCAAGGTGGGAACACACACACACACACACACCCACAACCCCCCCCACACACACACACACACACTGGCGACAGTCCAGTTTTATTGAAACCGGGTCAAACAGGTTCTCAGCGTCACCGTCTGGTCCTCTTGTCATTTGATTTGGTTCCGACCCAGATCAGTCCGTATTTTCTGTGGTCCGGCAGGTGGAGGTCCAGGTGGAGGCCTCAGAGCGGCGCCGGGCCGTCGGTTCTGTCTGCACCTACATCGTGTTCCAGTGCGGCCGCCCTCCTCCGCTCCACTCCAGAGACCTGCACTCAATCATCGTTGCTGCTTTCTGCTGCCTGAACACCTGGCTGACCCAGAACCCGGATCTGCTGCACCAGCAGGTAAGTGAACTAAAGGTACCAGAGGTTCTGATTAGAGTCTGTACATCGGGTTAGTGTTCTGGAGGTCCGGTGGGTCGGTTCCTGTTCTCTGGGTGAATGCCTCTGTCCCTTCTGGTACCACCAGGAGTGTCTGCTGGAGGTTTTGGAGATTGTGGAGTTGGGGATCTCAGGCAGCAGGTCCAGACAGGACCAGAACTTTCTGTGGAAGGATGACAAAGATCTGAACCCGGCCTCTCTGAGGGTGAAGGAGGCTGCGGAGGCAACGCTGAGCTGGTGACTAAAACACGGTCCTGGTTCTGATCCGGTTAGAATCCAGGAGCTAACTGTATCAGAACCAATTTCAGTTAGAACCTAGGAGGAGCTAAGTACATCTGGTTCTGGGTTCTAACTGCAGCTGGTTCTGGTCCAGTATCATGCAGGTTTCCGGAGCGGGTCCAGGTCCGTGGCTCAGAGACAACGCTCTGATGTTGGATGACAGCAGCATGAAGAGGTCCAGATATTTTGTTCTGGAAGGTTCTGTGATTCTGGCCACATTGGAGCCAACACCAGATCAACCTGATCAAGGTAGATCCAGAACCAGGCAGAACCTCAGCCCAGAACTGCAGAGAGATACCGATAGTTCCGGTCCTGTTGCAGAGCCCAGTCCGTCTCTCCTGCTGATCTTGAGGGGACCGTCGGGACATCACAGCTGGACTCTGCAGCTCCACCTGCTGCCCAAAGACGGCCGAGCCATTCAGGTGATCATGTGACCAGGTGATGCTGCTGCAGTGCCTCAACCAGCCTCACTGTGGCGCTGCAGTATCATTTGGTCAGGTTCTGCTCTGGACTCTGTTGAGGTTCTATCATCACCACAGAACCAGAATATGATTGGTCCGCAGAACGAAGGTCTTCAGGTGAGCTTTTTTCTCCTGGTTAGACGCAGACGGCGCTAATCCCAAGACAGCCGCGTCTCGCCGCCGAAGACGCTGGACAGAGACGGTCCATCAACCACCAGGTGGTTCCGGAGCGCATGGAGAGAGTTCCTTCAGTCGGAGCAGATCAGAGCATCCCTCCTCTGATCAGAACCGGACCTGCTGACGTAAGACCTGGGTCCACCAGAACCAGAACCAGAATCCATTCTAGACGTTCAGAGCTGTCACAGATCAGGGGCCAGGTGTGTCTCAGGTGTGGACATCTGTACTTTAGGACCTGCAGCAGTTGGGCCATCTGCGAGTAACCTTGAAGACCCAGCAGGAAATTGAAGCTCAGCCTCAGCTGAGCGGCCACTCAGTTGCTATGGCAACCTGCAGACCACCTTCTCCTGTCAGCTGCTTCCAGGTGACCAGACTCTTCCTGTCCCACCTGGGTTTGCTGACTCCGGAGAGTGTGAAGGTAGACATTGGGACAGGACTTGTTTTATCTGACTTACCTGACAATCATTCATCTGTCCTTCCCTCACCTGACTGTCTCACCTGTCGGCAGGATCCAGGTGTCAACAGCATGCAGCCTGCGCTCTTGTCTCTGGACTCGTCTCTTCCAGGTTTCTCAGATAGCCTGAGATGTTTGGACCAGCTTCCATCCAGAAACAGTGACTGTGCGTTTGTCTTCTACATGAGAGCAGGACAGAAGACACCCAGAGAGGTATTCCTCTCCTCTCCATCTGAGCCTCAGACACCTGAGAGGCTCAGATGTCTCAGATGGTTCTGAGTCTGTCCTGTCTTATCAGTCCATCTCCCTGCAGATCTTGGGGAATGTTGACAAGCAGACCAGCGTCAGTGGTCCCTTCTTGGACTTCCTGTCGTCTATTGGGTGTCCTGAAGAGGTGGGCGGAGCCTGTCGTTCAGGTGAGGTCTCTGTTTGAAGGTTCAGCTGTCAGAACTCTGCGGTTAACGAACTGGGCGATTCCTGGTTTCAGAATTCGCGGCTGTTCTGGGGGACAGTGGAGGCGGCGTGTTTGATGGACGGAGGTTCGTCCTGAAGTTTGCCGATGCTTTGACTCAGATCACCTTCATTGTTCCTTCATCACACACCTACAGTCAGTGCTTGGTGATGTCACTCTGACATAACAGCCAGTAACCAATCACACACAAGATGATCAATTTAGACATTTGTCTTCATTTTCCAAGCAGCTGATTGGCTGAAGAACTATGATGAGGCGGGGCATGCTGCTGCGTCTTCATCCAACCAGAAAAGAGCTGAGGTGAGGCTCCGCCCTCAACCTGCCCTTTACATTAACATACAAGGTGTTTTCTGTCTCACCTGTCCCTCACCTGTGTGTCTGTTCAGACCCGTCCATCAGAAGACATGCGGTCCTGTCAGAGTGTCTCAGCATTTTTCCGATCAGACTCAAAGCTGCTGATTGTTTGGGTCGAACACTTTGAGGACATTGGTAACTAACTAGCTAATAGTCATCCTTAGCAGGTTTTCTGTTATTTGTTTGACTCGGGTGAGATGATGAGGGATGATCTCTCGACTAAGAGATGAAACTGAAATCCGTGAAGTAAGTTAATCATTTTCAGATCAATCAATAGAATCCACAAATACCTTAAGAAACGGGATGCAGTTTTTGATGGCTGTTTCCCTCCTGATGGCCCAGTCGGCCCGGTTCTACTGGACCCAGAACATCTGCTGCACCTCCAGCTGCTCTGAACCAGCCTGTTCCCCTCCTGGCCTGTGGGGGCGCTGCACCAACAACCACTGAAGGAAACGACACAAAAACCTCTGAAGACGCTGAGAGCAACTTCCTGCTTCACCAGATGAAACAAGATGGAGGCGTCAGATTGTAGCGGCTGGAGGATTTCTCTTTAGGCTAAAGACCAGGAGCCATTTCTGCTGCTAGCGCCAGCAGAAATGCAAGAGGTCAGAGGTCAATTAGCAGTCACACTCCACCAACTGACCCAGACTTTATAGGCAAATGGACTGGAAGCGGACTGAACAAGACAGTCCCTGGTGGCCGTAGGCAGTATTGCACATTCAAAATCAGAGAAAGTAGAAGCTCCGCCCATTCTCTGTGGGACACGCCCACTTTTCACGCTAAAATTGAAGGCCACATTTGTAGCGGAGTGAGTCTGGTGGCCCATGTTTTTCTGATCTTTGTATTTCAGAGAGGTTTCCTCTGACCGATCTGCTGCTGGAGACGAGAGCGCAGACAGAGACCGGGTGAGTGGATCTGGGTCGGTGGTTCTGACCGGTCCCACCCGAAGTTCTGCTTCAGTCGAGCCCAGCATGGCTCTCCAGGTCTGACAGACTGTCTGTCTGTCTCTTAGTTCCTCCAACATACAATTGATCTTCATCCATCCTCTGAAGACTGGACTCTTCAGGATCTGTTTCCATGGAAACGCCTCCACCAAGCTGGGATTGGTCGTCCCGTTGGTGAATGGGATGGTGACCAGCAGTAGGTCTCTGGGTGAGTACCAATCACAAGATGGCTGCTTGGTTCTAAAGATCCATTGGACGGTAGTTACACCTGTCTCTGTCTCACCTGTCTGTCCTCTGCAGGGTTCCTGCTCACAGAGATGGTGTCGAACTGCTCTCACCGCTGTCGCTTGGAGAGTGACTCCGCCCCTCCGCCTCACATCAGAAGGAAACACCTGATCAATGACATCATCCTCTGCTATAAGAGCCGCTGCTCTGAACCCGCCTTCTACTCCGCCCTGTTCCAGCTTTGATCTGGAAACAGGAAGCTTACATCTCACCAAACTGATTAAAGCTTTTAATTATTTAATAATGTCCATGTAGTTAATCATTGACAGCAATAAAAATGAAAGAATATTTAAGTCAAATGAGATTTTTTTAATGGAATTTGAATGTTTTCTTTGGCTGACCTGATCTTACCTTTGTTTTTCTTCTATTTCTTCTTCTTTATACCTCTCTCATGCTGTTATAAAAATCGCTCTTATGTCTCTCAGACAGAAAGCCTGGTAGCCAGAGAACAGATTGCCAGTTGCTCTTTGTGCCAGTGGGGCTCAGTACTGCCCCCTACTTGTGAGGCCTGGTATTTTGTTTCGTCCCACACATTTTCACTGCACATTTATGCCCGATGAGAAAGACTAGCTATGTCAGTAGCATTCATTACATATATTAGACAGAACATCTGTATTAACCATATTGGCGATAAAAGACAGTAATGAATGAGCCTGGGCCAACTGCCACGGTGACACAGCGCCCCCTGAGGTGAGGGACAGCACTGCACCGCCATTTCAACAGCATCTTGGCAAACTTTAAGAATTTGATCATAACAATATTATTGCCAATATAAAAAAAAACCTAATTCATAGAAATCTTAGGCAGACAAATAGATTTTCTCTCATTGTTGTTGGCATCTATTTCAGTTACTGTGCCTGTTCTCCTGATTGCAGGTGAGGCAGTGCCCTACCTGTAATCACTGCTGCCTGATGAGGTGACCTTAAGTTATTTACAAAATGATAGTTTTTGTTTTTCATTCAGTGTGAAATTGATAAAATGACCAAAGCAGCTGCCAGGCATCGGCGGTGCTTCCTTAATACTTTATTAATCTAAAATCAACCAGTCAGTTCTCAACAAATCAAATTATTTTCTTTATTCTCTGCTGACCAAAGCTTTTTATGTTCTTGATTGAAGCGTGCTGAGAACCTTGATGTTTGTGCACCGTTAAGATCATCTCTAAAGACCAGATCAGATGAACTTGTAAAAAATGCAGTAGAGGTATATTGGAAATAATTCACTGATTATTTATTTTAGGATCATCTGTTGGTTCAGAATGTTGAGTTGAGACTTGATCCGGTTGCAGGAATTAATACAATATTTTACTCTTTAAACTTTCTTTCTTTTGTATGGTTAATCTGTGAACAACCTCCTGGCCTGAGCTGAGCCCGGTTCTGTTGGTCTGGATGGTGACTGGATCATGTTGGAAGGATTTGATTCAGCAGAATCATAAATAAATAAACATAAAGCAGCCAATCAGAAAGCAGCCTATCCTCCTCCACTGCGGTTCCCATGGTAACCACCTTCAGCTGGTCCAGTCCTGCTCAGACTGATGATCAAACATCTATAATCAATAACAGTCCCTCTGAATCGCCTTGGATCTGTGACGTCATTCCGTCGCTTCACGACGCAGAGGATGAAGCTCTGCTGATCTGCGGCGCTTCTCTCCCTCTCTGCGGGTTTTTCTCCTCCATCTTCCAGCAGCGATGCTCCCGCAGCCCGCGCCCCGCCTCGCCGCTCCGCGCGCGGCCAAGCTGTAGCTCCGCAGCTCGGTGCGCGGCCCCGCCATGGTGCAGAAGCCCCGCAACGGCGGGGTGTTCCCCGGAGCGCAGGCCGAGCAGAAGAAGCTGAAGGTGGGCTTCGTGGGTCTGGAGTCCGGAGGGACGGAGTCCAGCAGGGACGGAGCTCTGCTCATCGCAGGTGAGCTCATCCACGCGCACGCGCACAGAGAATGGCAGCGTGCGCGAGATCGGTGAGGGTGTTTGGGAATAAACAGGTAAGGTGGTTCTGATCCAGATGTCCCCGGACCCCAGGGTTCGGTAAAAGATGTTTACTGGAGAGGCCGAAGCGATGCATCATGGGAAAAGATGAGGAACATCAGAATGAGGTTCTAGTGGCTCAGAACCGGACCAGATTCTTTATGGATCTATTCAAGTTTATTTATAGAGAACATTTGAAATGCTTTATAGAAAAACAACAAAATGATGAACCAAAGCCAAAACAATAAATAAAATGAAACATCAAACTGGAAGATAGAGAAGTTATGATCCACCATGATAATCAATATGATCAATATTATCAAAATCATCGTGCTGGATGATATTGATTAGCATGACAATCAATATTATTAATCAATTCTAACCAGCGGGTTTTTAGCCTGAAAGGAGCTCAGGGTTTCAGCTGTACGTCAGTTTTCTGGAACTTTGTTCCAGACCTGTGGTGAAACTGAATGCTGCTTCTCCATGTTGGGCTGGTTCTGATGTAGAGCAGAACCAGAACCAGCTGCTTGATCCAGCAGCAGATCTTTAATCCGTTCTGTGATTATAAACTACCGGCAGTTTATAGTGATGGAATGTAAAACCGAGTGGCGTCTCTATCTTCCTGGTTCTAGTCAGGACTCCAGCAGCTGCAGCGTTCTGGTTGGTTGGTGTTCTAGTCAGGACTCCAGCTGCAGCGTTCTGGTTGGTTGGTGTTCTAGTCAGGACTCCAGCTGCAGCGTTCTGGTTGGTTGGTCAGTCAGTCCTGTGATTCGCTGCTGCAGCGTTCTGGTTGGTTGGTCAGTCAGTCCTGTGATTCGCTGCTGCAGGAATCGAAGCCACTAGAGAGAAACGCCTGATGAGTTTCTCTGATCAGAGACTTTAGTCCTCTGGTCCTGGAGGTTCTGGTAGAAGGTCGACTTTGGAACCGGCTTTATGTGGCTCTGGAGGTTCAGGTCAAAGGTCAGAGGTCAGCCCGATCTCTAGTTTCAGGCTGGAAGAACTGAAACTAGAGTTATAGAGTCTAGAGTTATACTATAACTATAACTCTAGATTGTCCAGAGATAACTTCAGTTTCTGCTCAGCTGGAAGAGGTTTTGGCACATCCACACAGTGGTCAACCAAATATCTTCCATCTTTTACTGTTTTAAAAACCTGAATGCCAGGCTCCTGACCTCTTGGTGCAGACGTATTCTACATCACTCACAGTAAATCAGAGTAAGTCAAATCTTTGCCATATCTGACCTGAACTCAATGCTCTCGCTGTCCAGGTTCAGACATTAAAAAGTTATGGAGGCTTTGAAGTGAATCTGGTGCAGCTGATAACTTGCAGGATCATTTGATTCCTTGCTCAGTCTTGATGACTTCTGATGGCTTTGATCAGAAAAATGTTCTCTGATTTCAGCCAAAGTCAGGATGTCCACTGGCATCAACCAGCCTCAGTGGTTGGTGTTCATTCAGCTTCTTGCTGCTCGGTCAGTTTCTGTTGGTTACAGTTTGAACATAATGAAGGGAACATGGCTGCTGTTTGTGGTCTCCAGGTGGGGACGAAGGTCCTCGGCGTCAGCGCAGCAGCGTCTCCGGAGGAAAGAGACCTCCAAAAAGAAACGCCCTCTACAGGCGGCTGCAGAACTTCCTCTACAACGTTCTGGAGAGACCTCGCGGATGGGCCTTCATCTACCACGCCTATGTGTAATCACACACACACAGCTGTCAGATGACGCTGCTGCTTCATGAATTTATCATTTAGTTTTAATGCGTTTTGATTATTGAAGAGTTTTTACGGCTGCTCAGAGATCCCCGCTGGCGTTAGACCTCAAGGTTCTGACCAGCTGATCTCAGCTGTGATGGGTTTGTTGGCGTTCTGTGTCCAGGTTCCTGCTGGTGTTCTCCTGCCTGGTTCTGTCCGTGTTCTCCACCATCAGAGAGTATGAGAAGAGTTCAGAGGACGCCCTCTACATCCTGGTAAACACCAGAACAACACGCCTGCTTCTGGGCCCAGGGAGGAAATCCCATCTCATTATGGGGGGGACGATAAATAAGGACATTTCTTCAGCGTAATTTTGGGGGGTCAGAAAAGTTACAGTGAAATGCAACATAGTTTAAAAAGTTTTTAATGAGTTCAAGCTACAGGACCAAAAATGACGTAAGTGTTAAAGTACAACAGACGTGTTTTTCTCAGTAAACAAACTGTTGAGAGCCACAGAAGTCAAACTAAAATTATAATGTTTAGATTCAGTTTGGTTCAGAGTCGCTGATCTAAGCTCTGCTACACCTTTAAAAAATGTAAGACTCAAAATAAAAACAAGTTTTAATGAGTGACTCCACTTAATGACATTCCTCATGAATATTTATTTATCGTAGTGGCTCTCAGTACGAGTCACGTGTTATTATAACTGTAAGTTATTATAATTATAACTTAATTGCTTTACTTTTAGCAATTAACCAGAGTCTGGTCCGCATTGCCGGCAGTAAGTCGGGCTCATTCCCGGTGAGAGTTGGACTCCGCCAGGGCTGCCCTTTGTCACCGATTCCGTTCATTACGTTTATGGACAGAATTTCTAGGCGCAGCCGGGGAGTTGAGGGGATCCGTTTTGGTGGTCTTAGGATCACATCTCTGCTTTTTGCGGATGATGTGGTCCTGTTGGCTTCATCAGAGCGTGATCTGCAGCTCTCACTGGAGCGGTTCGCAGCCGAGTGTGAAGCGGCCGGGATGGGAATCAGTGCCTCCAAGTCCGAGGCCATGGTCTTGAGCCGGAAAAGGGTGGAGTGCCTTCTCCGGGGGGGGGGGGGGGGGTGTCCTGTCTCAAGTGGAGGAGTTTAAGTATCTTGGGATCTTGTTCACGAATGAGGGAAGAAGGGAGATCGACAGGCGGATTGGTGCAGCCTCTGCAGTGAAGCGGGCGCTGTACCGGTCCGTCATGGTGAAGAGAGAGCTGAGCCAAAAAGCGAAGCTCTCGATTTACCAGTCGATCTACGTTCCTACCCTCATCTATGGTCATGAGCTTTGGGTCTGAAAGAACAAGGTCCCAGATACAAGCGGCCGAAATGGGTTTCCTCCGCAGGGTGGCTGGGCTCTCCCTTAGAGATAGGGTGAGAAGCTCGGCCATCCGGGAGGGACTCAGAGTAGAGCTGCTGCTTCTCCGCATCGAGAGGAGCCAGTTGAGGTGGCTCGGGCATCTGGTCAGGATGCCTCCTGGACGCCTCCCTGGTGAGGTGTTCCGGGCACGTCCCACCGGGAGGAGGCCCCGGGGAAGACCCAGGACACGCTGGAGGGACTATGTCTCTCGGCTGGCCTGGGAACGCCTCGGGATTCCCCCGGAGGAGCTGGCCCAAGTGGCTGGGGAGAGGGAAGTCTGGGCCTCCCTCCTTAAGCTGCTGCCCCCGCGACCCGACCCCGGATAAGCAGTAGAGATGGATGGATGGATGGATGGATGCTTTACTTTTAAACCTTTTCCATGTCCTGATGGCTGAGAAGCTGGTAGGTGAAGATCTGGGAGTATCATAACTTCCACTTAATGCTACAGGTTTTTATGGAAAAATATTCAGGTGTTATTGTGTAGTTTTAAAGGCTTTGCGTTGAAGATAGTAAGAAATAAAGACACTTTATTGTTTTACTGCCAGCTGCTCTGCAGTAGCTGCTCTGCTCCCGTACGGAGCTATCGGTTAATGCTAACGCTCAGCCGCTCCCGTTTCAGACTCTTCTTATTAATGTAGGAGTTAATATATATATTATAAGGGCTAAATATATAATTATATATCTAATTAGATATTTCCTACCTTTAACAAAAAAAGCTAAGTCTATAAAGCAATGTAGCCAGTTTGGCTGGTTTTGATATGCAAGGAACAATGAGGCAGTTTATCATTCAGCCAAAGTAATGAAATAAACTACAGTCTGATTTTTACTGTCAACATGTCTCTTCCTATTGATCAGTGAAAGTAAATAAAATGTGTAACATGTTTTTTGCTGCAAGTTTTTACTTACTGGAGGGTTTTTTGTTTGTGCTGCAGAGCCACCCGTATTTTTTCTTCAATGAAAGGCAGATTTATTTCATTGTTTATTTCTTTAGCCTTTTCATATATTGTTAGTTATCAGCTAACGATTGAATGATAAGCAGCCATTTTTAAAAAATTTGCTGAATTAAAAAAAAACACCATTTAGTGTCAGTTATATTAAATATTGTAAAATTGTTTTTCTCAAATTATTAAATATTTACAAAAAACAAAATAGGAACCTGTTAGGTTTCTGAACAGAAAAATAAAAGATGAAAAAAATTAAATATGAAAAGAATCAAATTATGTGAAACTCTAATTCTCCCATGAATAGAGATGTTCATACAGAAAACTGTCTGCGTTGTTAAAACGATGATCATCATCATCACAGCTGATGATGATGCTGTGCGTCTCCACAGCATCATCATCAGCCTGCTTTATTGCTGCCATGTTTTCCCCCATCATGTTATAATTTTCCTGCGTCTTTCCTTCCGCTTTTCTGTCACCACATCCTGGACTTCGTAGTAAATCAGTAATCTTTGGATGAGAAGAAACTTGTCTAGTGTTTATATTCCTAAACAGAATCGCATAAAATGCATTTTTTATCCTCTGTTTAGATCGTTTCTTTTTTCTGTTCTGGCGTGGCGGCCATGTTTGTTTCTGTCGCTGGCTCAGCTTAAGGATGACCAGCGCCGCCCTCTGCTGGATGGAGGCCAAACTACAACACTAAAACAAGCTCTACTCTAAATGGACCTTGTTAGTTCATCGATTTGAGCTAGCTTTATCCAATAAACCATTAATTAACAATTAATCGTAAGTCGGTTAGTTGTTTGCATCCCTATCCAGAACATTTCGAGGCGCAGTGCACATTAGAGAGATGTGCAGGCTCCTGTAGACTGACTGGAGGCTGCAGCTCTCTGCTAACGGCTGTTGGTCTCCATGCTGCTCAGCTGAATGGGCGATATTAACTGCACAGGAAGTGGTGACCATCGTGGTGTTTGGGGTGGAGTACATGGTGAGGATCTGGGCTGCAGGATGCTGCTGCCGCTACCGAGGATGGAGAGGGCGGCTGAAGTTCGCCAGAAAACCGTTCTGCGTCATCGGTGAGTCTCCAACTGCTTTCATCATCTTCATCACACAACCAGAGAAAACGGAAAGAGAAGAGATCAGGTTGTTCAGAACCATTTAAACATAGAACCAGCATCACAGGTCAGCCGGGCTCCAGACCGGTTTAACGGGGGGCATCGGCTGACTGTGGGGGGCAAAATGAATCTATGTAGCAACAATAATATTACTCAAGTAAAAGAAAAAGGTGCATTGCAGGAAAACTTGTCTTATAAGGACATTATTTCCAAAAAAGTTACTCTGGTGAATGTAACAAGTGATACCCAGTTTTGAACATAGACAACATTAGCAGCCTACAGGCTGCTAGTTAACCAGCTTACCGGGCTGTACTGGGGTTAGTTAGTCATCATTTAGCTAACATTACCTGCAGCTTCTCTCCACCCAGTAGGGCAGTTTGGGGCAAAAACTGTGCAAAGTTCTTTACGTTTTGCTGGTTTGCTGCCATGATTCAAACACACAAATTAAACAGTTTTAACTGGACTGCAGGGCAGACTGTGGGCGGGCCAATACCCTCCTTACACCCCGCAATACCCTCCTTAAACCCCTAATGCCCTGTAAAAACCATCTGAGATGTTTGTCCCTCAGTGCATCTTCTGTGTTTGACCTTTGACCCTTCTGCAGACATCATGGTGCTCATCGCCTCCATCTCTGTCCTGGCTGCTGGGACTCAAGGAAACGTCTTCGCCACGTCTGCCATCAGGTCGCTACGCTTCCTGCAGATTCTGCGTATGATCCGGATGGATCGACGTGGAGGAACCTGGAAGCTGCTGGGATCGGTGGTTTACGCCCACAGCAAGGTCAGGGGTCACGATGCTCTTGAGAACAGATAACATTCACTCTGAACCAAACCTAGAACAAACCAGCAGTTCTGATGAGACCCGATGGTTCTGATGATGAAAACTGATCCGATTGGTCAGAAAAGTCCAAACACTTCCATTCTGGCTGGAGGTGGGCGGGGCATCTCAAGGTCAACCCGACCCTTTGGAAACAGAGAAGAAGAAAAAGATCCAAGGAAGAAAGACTTTACTCTGTGTGTGTGTGTGTGTGTGTGTGTGCGCGCGCATGCGCTCGCTGCTGGTTTCATCTTTCATACATCTGATGTCACTGATCTTCCTCTTATTGATCAGAAGTATTGATCAGCTCTGCGGTAGTTTCTTCCAGTCAGTTTCTGAAACTGAAACAAATATTGAATGGATGTATGAATGGTTGGATGTACGGTTGGATGAATGGGTGGATGAGTTAAATGAATGGTTGGATGAGCAGTTAAATGAACGGTTGGTTGTACGGTTGGATGAGGGATTGGATGAATGGTTGGATGATTAGTTAAATGAACGGTTGGATGAGCAGTTAAATGAACGGTTGGATGAGCGGTTGGATGAACGGTATGCTCTCTCCACAGGAACTCATCACTGCCTGGTACATCGGTTTCCTGTGTCTCATCCTGGCCAGCTTCCTGGTCTACCTGGCAGAGAAAGAAGACAACGAGCAGTTTGAGACGTACGCCGACGCCCTCTGGTGGGGACTGGTGAGATTACACCACACACAGCCAGAGACTGGTTCTGGTCAGCTTCATGTTTGTGGAGAGAGTCAGAGAACATCAGAACCAAACTCTACTTTCATAGATCAGGGTTACCATGGGAACAGCATAGCTATAACTACAGCACATCACAGGTGAGTCAAGGCGTAGTGCTGTCGTCTCCAGGCAACAGGACAGTCTGACCAGTCTCCTGATGTCTCCTCAGATCACCTTGACGACCATCGGATATGGAGACAAGTTCCCCGTCACCTGGAATGGACGCCTACTGGCTGCAACGTTTACTCTGATCGGAGTTTCCTTCTTCGCTCTGCCAGCTGTGAGTAACTTTATGGTTTACCTGCGGTCACCTGGACTCAGCTGGTCTCACCTGGACTCAGCTAGACTGACCTGGACTCACCTGGACTCAGCTGGACTCACCTGGAGTCAGCTGGACTCACCTGTCTGTTTCTGTCCAGGGAATTCTGGGCTCTGGATTCGCTCTGAAGGTTCAGGAGCAGCACCGACAGAAACACTTCGAGAAAAGACGGAACCCCGCAGCTGGACTCATCCAGGTAAGTGCTGACATCATAGCTTCTTTGATTGGCCGGATGAGTGAAGGTGAGACTCACATGGCTGTGCAGCACAACAACTTTCTGGAGCTGTGGTGTCCTGCAGGGATGAGCGCTCGGTCTTTAACTAATCCACTTGCTGACTCGTCATGTCTGATGATAAAACTTGATGTTTGGTAAAAAATACAATTTTTCAGCTGCTGATTTCTAAAGCATTCCTCAAGGCCATTTTCCATTTGTGTTTGTGATTTGCCTTCTGTTGGAGGAAAGACTTGCTGAGGCAAATACCTCAGGCGAAGGCTTTAAAAATGAATATATCCTGTCTTTATCTGTAGTTATCTCATAAATTATTTAAAAATAAAGGAAAGATGAAAATAACATAAACAAAGTTCAACTCTGGCTGTTTTTTGGACATTAGGTCACACAAGTCTAACTATCTTTCCTGTTGGTCAGAAAGTGAACCAGGCAAATGGCATCCAAAGCACGTTTAGTGGCAGCTTGCTGAAAAAACACAGGGCACTCTGCTTGGGGCCCCATACAACTGGGACCGGTCCTGCTCAGTGATTTATGATTTTATGGACTGTTCTTTGAACTCACATCATCTTCCACTGTGATCCTCAGGGGATTCCTATCATGAGATCTGAGTCATCTCCATGTCCTCCATCTTGTTAAAGTGTCGCACCTCTGATCTCGGACATGCTGGACCCAAACTTTGGCTGCTTTATCTAGACCTTTGTAGATCAAGAGCTTTCAGAAGTTGTTTTATTTTGAGGTTTCTCATTCAGAGTGTCTGCAGGCCGCCTGGCGGGTCTACGCCACCAACCTGAGCCGGACCGACCTGACCTCCACCTGGGACTACTACGAGAGGACGGTGTCTGTCCCTATGTACAGGTGAGCCTCTGCCCCACGCCGCCTGCAGCCGTCTGCAACCGTCTTACCCCGTCTGCTCGTCCCCAGGCTGATTCCTCCTCTCAACCAGCTGGACCTGCTGAGGAACCTCAAGAACAAGTCTGGACTTTCGTTTAGGTTGGTTGTTCATCCGTCAGATCAGCTCCAACCACAGAGAAAAACTGTTCACCCACAGCAGGGGTGTCCAAAGTGCGGCCTGGGGGCCATTTGTAGCCCTCGAAGTAATTTTGTCTGGCCCTTCACCAGAACACAAAAATGGCACCAGCTTATTTTTGAAGGTTGATGCTGTTAAAAAAATATTTCAGTAAAATGTTCAGACTTTCACGAGACAAAGCTCAGATTTAATTAAATTTCAGTGGCTTTTACTTTGACGCATCCTTTTAGCAAACTCCACTAAATAAAGCAAAAGTTTATGAAGCGACCCATAACCTGTAACCCATAACTTGTAACCCATAACCAGTAACCTATAACATATAACCCATAATCCGTGGCCCATTCCTGAGAATAACACAAAAATCCACAAAACACAAAAATGAACAATGTTTTTGTGTTTTTAGAATTCTTAGATATTATTTAGGGAATTAAATTAAACATGTGATATTTAAGGCCTAAAAAATTAATTTTATGTGATAAATCCCCTTTAAAACAATCAGATGTTCAGAACAAAACCAGAATTACCTCGACCCAAACAGGAACACAAAGCGGTCATAATGTTTTGCCTCATTTTGTTGATCGATAACTCTGTCTGTTTGCAGGAAGGATGTCCAGCCGGAGCCTCACCGAGGTCAGTCCAAAAGCTTCAGAACCAGATATCTGAAGCTGGTTCTGGTCACCCTGTCCAGACCGGGCCAGTTCCACCAGAACTGCTCAGATACCTGATGTCTCATCTGAACCTAGTCTTCAGGTTCTGGTTCCTTTAGTCTCTATCATTCAAAAATACTGAATTGATCTCAAATGGGTCAAGTCTGTCCATCTGTAGAAGTCAGTGGCGCCTCCTGAGAGGGGCAGCTTTACTTGGGTGGGAGTCTGTCCCATCATGACAGTTACCATGACAACCGCATCATGGACATCATGTTTGTTGGATCATGGTTGCCATAATGCAACAAACATGTCCGCCAAACATGGTCGTCATGTTTGTCAGGTCTGACCGGATTTTTTCTCTCTCTCCAGTCAGAAGGTCAGTTTGAAAGAGAGAGTCTTCTCATCTCCACGGAGCTCCGGAACCAAAGGGAAGAGTTCTCCTCAGCACGGTGGGTTCCAGAACCAGAACCAGAACCTGAACTAGAATCAGAAACAGAACCAGAACTAGAACCAGAGTCAGAACCAGGAGCTGCTCTGTAGTCTTCAGACGCAGCAGCTTGGAGGAGGAGCTGCGCCTTGGAGGCGGGGCTCGTTCCACCCAGGCGTGCAGCTGCGTGGTTGCCATGGAGATTAAAGGATATCTCTTACGTAAAAGAATCAAAGCAACACTGCAGGTTTACTGCTATCAGGCACGTGCAGGGGGGTGTAGGGGCTTTGAGCTCCTGCCCTTTTACCCTTGATGCCCCAGGTGCCGTTTAATTTTTGTTGATGATTTTTAATCTGTGTGTCAGGAGGCCGGCTTGTGCCCCTCAACAATAAAGTTAAGCTAAATAGTCTGGCTGCCCTCAGTCTAATAAAGATTCTCAGAGCCTCCGTGTGGTTCAGACAAGGGGCCCCCGGTGAGGACGGGGCAGATCTAACTACCAAATTAGGGCCAAGAAAATGATTTTCTTCATAAAGTGGTTTGTGAATAAAAAAGTTGTTAGAAAAAGTGTTTCTATTTATTTTTGGTAAAATACAGATATGGTTCAGCTGGAGAGAAATTATTCTGTCCCAGTGCAGCACTAAATGCCCACTGCAGCACTAAATGCCCCACTGCAGCACTAAATGTCCCACTGCAGCACTAAATGCCCCAGTGCAGCACTAAATGCCCACTGCAGCATTAATGCCCCAGCGCTGCACTAAATGCCCCAGTGCCCCCATTGGCACCCCACTGGCCCCCACCCTGCAAAAGGTCCTCTGACTATTCATAAGGGAAAAAGATTAAGACACAATGAAAAGATCAAAAAGTTGATTTTATATTTTATCCTCCTTTAAGTACAGATACATAAAAACTGTGCAGTAACAAAGCAGCTGCTACGTCCCACCATGTGTTTCAAATGATCAGAGGGACATGTATGGAGTGAAAATAGTCTCAAAAGATTCGTAACTCGTAAAAAGGGTACCGGTCCAGTTACGACTGCAAATCTACTTTTGAGACTCATTTCAGCCTCCCTGATTTGTGTAGATGGTGCGTTCACTTGCTAGTAAAAGCTCGGACATCTGAGTTTACTTCGGAAATAGTTTTTTCCATAGTTCAACACGTATTTCCCTCTCTGCTTGTCTCGTCTCGTGGCTAAGACATATTTTTGTGAAAAATATATATGTCATTAGACCCACATCTAATTTTTATATATGTTTATATACGATTCCTCGTTTGTGACGTGTACAACTGTAATTACATGGGTTCCACCACTAGGTGGCGGAAGTTTATTCTGCTCTGGCTGGGAGAAGCCTTCAGTCAGACAGTCCAGAATGGCGGGTCGGGTCGGAACCAGTACTTCTGGTCTACCCTCAGAAGGGTAGGCCGCTTACTGCTGAGGGTAAAACTAGCAAGTTTTAACATCCACTTACTTCTGCAGCGACAGAACGGACCTGTCAGCGCCGAACCGCACTAACAGAACCTCTAATTTTACAAGTAAACCGGATAATAATGGGTTCTGGAGAGTCCGGGTCACAGATCTGAGTGATCCGAACTACACGAACTAAGGTGATATTTCGGCTGCAGGTAAAACTCTGAGGGGATGGGTCCATCGGGTCTCGGAACCGAGACAAGGTGACCGAACTGACGGGTTTAACACTGGAACAGAGCCGTCCTGCTGCTGCGCCTCCAGAACCGCATGTCCCGAACCACAGGAGAACTCGGCTGCAGGTAGAGCCATCCGGAACATCCACTAACGTCTGGGGGCCAGAAGATCACCACCAGGATTACTGGTTCCGACCTGACCCGCCATTCTGGACTGTCTGACTGAAGGCTTCTCCAGCCAGAGCAGAATAAACTTCCGCCACCTAGTGGTGGAACCCATGTAATTACAGTTGTACACGTCACAAACGAGGAATCGTTTATAAACATATACATATAAATTAGATGTGGGTCTAATGACATATATATTTTCCACAAAAATATGTCTTAGCCACGAGACGAGACAAGCAGAGAGGAAAATACGTGTTCAACTATGGAAAAAACAATTTCCGAAGTAAACTCAGATGTCCGAGCTTTTAGTAGCATGTAAACGCACCATCTACACAAATCAGGGAGGCTGAAATGAGTCTCAAAAGTAGATTTGCAGTCGTAACTGGACCGGTACCCTTTTTACGAGTTACGAATCATTTTGAGACTATTTTCACTCCATAGACATGCCGCACTTTTCAGGTTGTTTTCCGTCACAGAGTCATGCAGCTTTGCTCTGCTGTCTGCAGTGGTTCCTCCGGGCGGCGTGGCTCCCGGCATGGCAGTGGGTCCCAGCACCCCGGGGGGGGTCCAGGCCCTGCGCCGGTCTCCCAGCATGGAGCCCAGTCTGGATGACAGTCCCAGTAAGGTTCCGAAGAGCTGGAGCTTTGGGGAACGCAGCCGGACCCGGCAGGCCTTCAGGATCCGAGGAGCGGCGTCCCGCCAGAACTCTGAAGGTGAGACAGGTTGACCTCAAACTGCTGCGCACCGAGTGACCACTGGGGGGCGACAGCTGCTATTATCCCACAGTCACCGTCTGAAAAGCTACACAGTGAAAAATTTAAAGAAATATTTTCATTTATTGAGCCTCTCATGGAGAAATAATGTGTTCATGTTGCAAAGTCATATTTTCATCATGTTATTCATACATTTATAAATGACAATGTTCCAAACTAAATATTTAACACAGCTTTTACTTTGACATTCCACTTCCGTTTGTTAGCAGGCTGCCAGTTTGCATATTAGTTAAATACTTAACCTGGACCTGAAGATTTAGCTCAGAGCTAAATATTTAACAAGCAACCTAAATATTTAGTTAACAAGTAAACAATTTGTTTTAAAAATATATATTTTAATCTGAAATTTAAATGTTTAATTTGAAAATAACTATTTTGTTTACTAAATGTTCAGTTTGCATACTAAATATTTAGCTTCCTAACTGCTAGATGTTTAATTTGCAAATTAAATAGTTATTAGTCTAAATATTTAAATGGTAACTCTCATATTTAATATTATTTATTTGTGAATAACATGGTGAAAATATGACCGTGAAAAATTAACACCCACATTTTTCGCTGACAGGCTCAATAAATCAAAAATATTTAATTGAAGCTTCAAAGCTTCAAAGCTTAGTGCTTTGAAGCTAAGCACTAAGCTTCAAAACATTAAACTCGGCTGACCTGAAGTCCTACAGTGGATCTGCTGCAGCGTGCAGCTGAGGACCAGCAGGGCAGCTGAGGGCCAGCAGGGGGCGGCATGCAGCTGAGGACCAGCAGGGCAGCTGAGGGCCAGCAGGGGGCGGCATGCAGTGACTGCAGGAACATCTACAGGTTCCTCTGAGCAGAGTCCGGTTTCTGGATTGGCTGCTTCGGGTTTCTGGTGGTTTCTTTCTGTCCTTGTGAGGACCGGCTTAGTTTTCAGATGATGGTGAGACCCAAACAGCTGGTTCTGGTCGGTGCCCTCCACATTTGTCAGTGGGTCCAACCTGGTGGTTCTGGTAATCCTCCATCGAGGACCAAATGTTGACTCAAGACTGGTATATTCAGTGAACGGGTCCGCTTTCTCCATCTGGATTCTGGCCCAGAAATGATCAACATGTTGATGTTGGTCATCAACATGTTCAACATGTTGGAACCGCTGGTTCTGATCCGACCCACTAGTTCTGAGATGTTTCCTCAGAGGAGTTCAGGTATTCAGCTCTTTGGACATGAAAATGTTTCTTGACAATTCACAACACTCCGCAGAACCCCAACATGATCAGACACAGGCACCAATCTGACCCGACCTGAACCTTTATGAAGCTATTTCCTCTCCTCTTCCTCTGATGAAGCTGTTTCCTCTCCTTCCTCTGATGAAGCTGTTTCCTCTTCCTCTTCCTCTGATGAAGCTGTTTCCTCTCCCTTCCTCTGATGAAGCTGTTTCCTCTCCTCTTCCTCTGATGAAGCTGTTTCCTCTTCCTCTGATATGTTCTCCCCAGGTCAGCGCTCGCACTCACGTTCACAGGAAGGAAGATGCTTTATTCCTCTGGACTTCCTGTCACATGATCAAGTCTCTCAGGAAGTTGCCGCAGCATCCTCTGAGGGGCAGGACTACATGACCTCTGACCTCTGCTGTTGTTTCAGACGCCAGCCTGCCAGGTGATGACATGGCGGACGACAACAAGAGCTGCCACTGCGAGTTTGTCCCTCAGGACCTGACGCCGGGGTTAAAGGTCACCATCAGGGCCATCTGGTAGGAGTCCGCCCATCAGAGGCTGTCTGCTGCACCGCCGACCATCCATCGCTTCTCACTCTTCATTTGCTATTTGATGCACTAAGTCATGATTTTATTCACATTATTTTATTTACTTATGTTTTATTTATGCTCACGCCAGGGTCAAAGGTCATCATCAGCTGTTGGGTAAGAGCAGTCACGTCACTCAGCGTCATTATTTCACTGTTCTGATGAAGCCTGCTTTATCATTATTTTATTATTTCATTGCTGTTGCTCTCTATGGCTTCAGTTTTACTCCGAGGATTCAGATCCCGGGTCTGTTCTGACCAGCGCCGGTGTTTCTGCTTCGTTTCTCTGGTTCTGTCCGGGTTCTACTTCATGTTCAATTCAAGTTAAGGATGTTGTAGATACAGAAAGGAAGACAAGATACTTTCTGCAGAATCTTCTAGAAAAAACTTGGACAAGTTGAACATTTCCAAGAAAAGAGCCGCCTCGCAAAAAAAGATTGTTCTCATAGTTCTTGAAAAAATGTGACAATTTCTGAGTTTCAAAAGTCACAAAGTTTTGGACTTTTAGATTTATGAAAGTCCAAGCGAGTGAATAATATTTATACGTTTGAATGTGATGCTTGTCGATTGAACGTCAGAGGAAAAGGTTCTACAAATCAACACGTCTGTTATGATGAACAACCAGTGGAAATGTAGCTGCAGGTTCTGCTCTGAAAGAACAGAACCACTGGACTGGACCAGATCCAGTTCAGTTCCTGGCTGTGACCGGTCCTGTGCTCCAGACCAGAACCAGCAGAACCTGGTCCGAGTCCTGCTGAGGTGACGCTTGCTTGTCTCTGGCAGCATCATGCGCTTCATGGTGTCCAAGAGGAAGTTCAAGGAGAGTCTCCGTCCCTACGACGTCATGGACGTGATCGAGCAGTACTCGGCCGGACACCTGGACATGCTGGCCCGCATCAAGAACCTCCAGGCCCGGTAAGGCTGCGGGCCTCGGGACCTCGCCGCTCCAACTCTAAATCAGCCGTGACCGGGTTCTGTCTGGTTCTGGCAGGGTGGATCAGATCGTGGGAAGAGGAACCCCCATTGCAGACAAGGACCGTCCAAAATCAGGTGGCGAGGAAATCCCTGAAGACCCGAGCATGATGGGACGTCTGGGGAAGGTGGAGAAGCAGGTGAACTGCTGCTGCTTTAATTACACTCAGTTTATTTATTCAGGACAATGTACATTAATTACATTTGTGTAAATGCACCAGAATTAGCTGAAAGCCTCTTGCCCTCTGTTGCCCGAAGCGCGAGCAGCATCAGCTGGTTTTCTGGGTTTTAAACATGGCGGTTAAGCAGCAGTCAGACCTGCATCCAGACTGGTGCAGGTCTGGAACTGAACTAATCAAGGTCTGAATTTGGTCTAAACTCTGATGTCCTGCAGGTCCTGTCCATGGAGAGGAAGCTGGACTTTCTGGTGAACATCTACATTCAGCGAATGGGAATCCCTCAGGCAGAGACGGATGCCTACTTTGCGTCGAAAGAACCGGACCCGGCACCGCCGTACCACAGTCCAGTGGACCTGCAGGAGAAGAACCAGTCCTTCTCCAAGATCCTGCAGTGAGTGTGTCATGAAGCAGTGTGTAGCACGCTCTTCTAAGATCTGGGGACTGAAACTTTTAATCAGTGCATGGTGGCAGCTTCACTCTGCGGGTGGCAGCTTCACTCTGCGGGTGGCAGCTTCACGCTGCTAAAGTTGATGGAAAGGTAAATTACATCAAAAACAGGAAAATCCCGAATGAAAAGCAATTAGAGGCTAAAGACTAGACGGCCAACAAGCCAGAGCTACAATTGATGATGAAGCATTTTCATGTTGGAGTGGCCTAGCTCAAGCCCAGACGTAAATGTTTTTTACATTCTGCAGTAAGACATTCCCAGTTACTGTTCTCATAAAAACAGTTACATATTTCAGTCTGTAGCCGTGCAAAGATGCAAACCTGCAGCCACAACTAATAATAAATGGTTTGGACTTTTCATGCCACTTTTCAAATTTATATATGTAAATTGTTTTAAATACTGCATCATTTCTTTTCACTGATCTACCAAGAATTGAATATACTGAAATTTGTGGTTGCAAAGTGAAAAGGTTCAAGTGGTGAATGTTTTCATGACGTACAGTTTCTGAAATGTTAGACTGAATGGAAAAAGATCAAAAATAAATATTTTCTTCTTGTAGATAGCATTGTGCTGCGCCGGACTACTGCACCGCCTCCCTGGAGACGGGTAGTGCAAAAACTAAGGGTCGAAAGGTCATATGTGTTGAATGATATGCGAAAAACACAGCGCAGTCCGGTGGCCTGGCAGGAGAACTACAACTGACTCAATGTGACTGGCAGCAACTAACATAAAAAACAGACATTTTTCATTAATTCATGTGGTTTTACAAAATCTTTTCCTATTGAAAAAGCATTAAAAATGTGTTTTTATTTTTTATAAATCTTTGAGAACAAAGATTTATGCTGTGTTAAACTTTTTTACCATCTGAATTTAATCTGCTATAAAACCCACGTTTTATAGAACATGTAGGAGCTGGAAAACCAAAGTTGTGCGATCCTGGGAATCTGGGAATCTGGTCAAAAGCTACATTTGCTTTTGTTGTTGTTTACGTGCCTGCAGGGTGTTGCCTGGCGACCACATGGAAAGGACCCGCTTTGTGACCAAGATGGTCCGCTCCAGCAGCTCCACTGGACACAGGAACTACGCCGCCCCCACCTGCCCGCCCTCCACCTCCTGGCAGCCAATCAGCTCCCAGCTCCACCAACAGGCCCCCCCCCTCCACAGCGTAGCCATGGCAACACCCCCCCGGGGGGCCGGGGAGAGACAAGGCGGGAACCGGCCCAGCCGGCACAGCGCCGGGGAGCGGGCCGGGCCGGGCCGGGCCGGGCCGGAGCGGAATGGGGACGAGGGGAAGCCCGACAGCGACACCTCGGTGTCCATCCCGTCGGTGGACCATGAGGAACTGGAGCGCTCCTTCAGCGGCTTCTCCATCTCCCAGTCCCGGGAGAACCTGGACTTCCTGAACAACGGGTTCTACCCGTCCGCCGGGCCGGGGGAGCAGCCGGCCAGCGGCGGCGGAGACTCCGGCCGCCGCGCAGCCGCCGCCCGGCCCTACATCGCCCAGGGGGAGTCCGACTCCGACTCAGAGCTCTGCGCCCCCTCCCAGCACTCGGACCGGGCCTGGACCGGCACCAAGTAGGGCCGACCCGAAACCGAGCCAGCAGAACCCCTTTTTAAACTCAGGCAGTCACTTAAACACCAGCTGTGGGCTCAGAGTGAAGCTTCATGCGGAAATATGATGGACTGATGACGTCACTATTTATACAACGAATGCTTGCCACGCTTGCACCTGATTGGTTCCCACTGACCAATCAGACTCACTGATTCCAGTAACATCTGCTGACACGCGAGGAAAGCAGTTACCATGGCAACCACATTGTCGCACTGACCGGATCCGGGTCGGTTCAGACATAAACACAGAACTTTACATTTCTAATTTTCTGCTTTTTTTCTGAAACATTTTGTCTCCTGGTTTGGATCTCCAGCACAAAAACTCCAGGAACCAGAACCGGACCTCTCCTGGTTCCTCTGATGAAGCCGATGTCCGTGTCTTTGGTTCTGGTTCTATTAAATTTCCCTGAATGTTGACCTTCAGGGTTCTTCTCTTCTGTCCGGTCAGATTCTGGTACCGGATTTCCGCAACAAATCCAGTGAGGTTCTCAGAACATCTGTATCTGACCTTTGACCTGATGGGGATCTCCAGCAGGTCTGAGGGCTCAAAGGGCCGGTTGATAAAACCCCTAAACCGTTAAAATAAATGTCTGTCAGCATCCCTCCAACCGGATCAGTTCCTGCAGATTTCATGATTGTTTTTGTGGAAATAATTTAGAAGTGACTGTGACTATAAATTCACTGATGTGTAAGTGCAGTAGTAAAACACACTGCACTGCCCCCTACAGGCGGGAGTTGGCGTCACTTGCACCATTAGTGCCATAAAGTGAGGATCTGTTGGTTTTTACGAAATCAGAATCATGAAAAACTGGAGGGACTGATAAAAACTGCTTTGATTGATATAAACTTTTCCTGAAGGTTCTGTTTTAAGGCCCTCTGGCCGGATTTGGGCCCCAGACCTTCAGTTTGACACAAAATGTTTTAAAACATTAAAATGTGAGCAAATGTATTCCACAAAGAATGAAACCAATGACAGAAACATTATTTTATAAAGTTCTTTGTTTCAACAGGTTGAAAAATATTTGGTTATATACACACACACAGCAAATATGGCGTCCAGGCACATGGAACGAAAAATAAAAATTAATGAACAAACCAGATTGTTCCTTCATAATAGATGAGAAAAAATAAGACAAACACTGGAAAGGCAAATAAATGGAAAAATAAAGAACTAGGGGCTTTATGTCAAAATGTATCAGGATAAATGGCACAAGACTTTAAAAGTTATTCAAACTGTTAAATTCAAATGTCTAATATCAGATTTTTATATTTGTTTGCTGGATTGGGAATTAATAATGTATATTCAAAATATTAAAGATGTTTTGGTGGGAAATATTCTCCCAGAATAAATAATCCCACTTACTGAAATGAGCTTTACATTTCTTTGTAGTTTATCCAAATGTAGGTTTTCTAATTCTGGCATTTTAGTTATGGACAATTATTCATTTTCTATAAAACTAAACCTGAAAACAAGCTAAAAATAGAAGCAGCTACATTTCATACATCAGGTAGTTCTGTAAATGTTCTGAAGGTCCAAACTGGTCTGAAGCTGCACATCCCGTCCACCAGATGGCAGCAGTAACTTTTCAGGAACCAGTCAAAACCCGATTCTACCTCCAGTTTTCTGGACCTTTGACCTCCAAACCAAAGGTCAGCGGTCCAACAGAACCAGTGATGGTATCCAGGTGTTTTAATGTTCAATGGGTCAAATTGGACCGGGTCACATGACCAACCAGCGCCACCACCACTTTCAAACAAACTTTATTAACAATCTGGTACAGAACAACATAAAGATATGGAGAACTGGTTTCTCTGTCCTCACTTCTTCTTCCTGAACCTGTGGAACAAAAGAGAACCTTTCTACCGGGTTGAACAGAACCATCACCACAGCCCAGACATGTGAGGCTTACCTGGAGCCGCCAGACCGCTTCCTGTCCAAGCCGAGGCGCTTCCTGTCTGCGTAGGACGGCCTGACGGACAGACAGCAGGTCAGAAAAACCACATAACCAATGACCAATAGATGTCCAATAGATGACCAATAGATGTCTAATAGATGACCAATAGATGACCAATAGATGACCAATAGATGTCCAATAGATGTCTAATAGATGACCAATAGATGACCAATAGATGACCAGTCTCACCCGGCTCTGTAGTTTTTCAGGGACTTCCTGCTGGTGTTGGTCAGTTCCTCATCAAACACCGACTTCCTGCCTCTGCTTCCTGGTTTCTGATTGGCTGCTGCAGAAAGAACAAGGTCAGTCTGCATGAGTCGACCAGTTGGGTTCTGGAGGTTCTGGTCGGGTCTCAGTGTGTCGTGTTCCTGACCTTTCAGTGGCGGCTCGTCTTCAGGCATGGCTCTGGCCTTCTTCGCCCGTCTCTCCCGCTTGGCGGCTCGTTCAGCGAACATCTGAGCCTTCAGGATCTCAACTGAGCGCGCTCCTCCGACTGAGACAGAGAGACACACTGGGACAGAGAGACACACTGGGACAGAGAGACACTGAGACAGAGAGACACACTGAGACAGAGACACACTGAGACAGAGACAACACGACAGAGAACTGAGACAGAGCAACTACGAGAGCACTAGACAGAGAACAGGAGACCTAGAAGGCGACAGACAGAGCAGGGCAGAGACAGAGAGACACTGGGAGGCTCAGGTTGGTCTCCAATCGATCAGTGGTTGATTTTACCGTCAGCTGTTTCTTCTTCCCATCCTTCAGGAACTTCTCTCTCTTCTTCTTTCCTCTCAGAGCCAAATCAAACTCCTGCAGAGCTTTTGACACTGAAGGGAGAGAAGAAGACCTGAGACATGGTGGCCTGCATCATGCAGAGTCCTACACAGTACTACAGATAATGCTACTTTTGATACTACACAGTTCTACAGTCCTCCACTCACTGCGGCTCTGCTTGCGTTCCTGCTGCGTCTGAAACCAAACCCTCTGAGAGTCGCTGGAGGAGGCGGAGCCTTCTAGACGCTTCTGAGCCACGCTCAGCTGCACACGCGCACACACACCCCGACACACACGCATACACACACACACACAAAGAGAGCTGTTAACTTGTGATCAGCCATCATCACCAGGTCACTGAGAGGTCGTGCTGATGTTGGTTTACAGCTGCAGTACGTATCGCTTGCTCCTCTTCCTTTCTCTCTGCTACGCTACAGCTAGCAGTACGTAGCTAGCTCCCTACAGCTGATGACGGCGGAAAAATGATTTTCTGTACTGATAAGTTATTTCTACACGATTAGCACATTGAGTAGCGCGCACACAGAGTTGATTGTCAACGTTAAGCTTAAGTGATGTTTTTGGTGCTGATGGTAAAACATGGTAACAGATTCTTTAGGAAAGTTTCATGTTGCAGCTACACAGATTCATGTTAATAATTAATGGCTGTGCAGTGCCACACTCGGCCTGTAGGTGTCACTGTTTGTTGAAACCTAAAGTGGGCGGGGCCAGCAGCTCCAGATAAACATGGAGGCTGATTGAAGTTATTGCGATAAACGATAATATTGCTGTTTTGACCCCATTTTCCAGTAATAATAGATATAATAGAACAACAAAAATAATTAGTACAGAGAGAAAAATGATAATTTCAGGTTCTGATCCGGTACAGATCTGGTTCTGAATCGGTTCTGAAGCGGGTCTGATCTGGTTCTGATCTGGTTCTGGTGTGGTTCTGGTGCAGTTCTGATCTGGTTCTGGTGGGTTCTGATCTGGTTCTGGTGCGGTTCTGATCTGGTTCTGGTGCGGTTCTGATCTGGTTCTGGTGCGGTTCTGATCTCAGATGCAGCCATCTCTCTCTCCTCTCTCTCCAGCTTCATCACGGCTTCAACGTCTTTCTCCAGTTTGCTGATCAGATCTCTGAACTTCAGGACGACCTCTGGAGAGGAAACAAACCCGTCTTCAGTCTGGTTCTGACCCGGTTCGGCTGGGGAACCGGACCGCCCACGGGGCTCACCTGTGGGCAGGACGCGGGCCTTCACGCTGTTCTTGGCCGACTTCACCACCTCCTTCAGCGTCTTCCTCTCCGACTCGCCGACCAGAGACACGGAGCGGCCGGAGCGCCCCGCGCGCGCCGTGCGGCCGACCCGGTGGACGTAGTGCTTGGTGGTGGACGGCATGGTGAAGTTGATCACCTGGGCGGCAGGTGGGAGCGGGTTCAGGATGCCGGCCCGGTTCTGACCCGGTCGGATCACAAAACGAGCTGCAGCAGAACTCTCACCGTTTTCACGCCGTCGATGTCCAAACCTCGGGCCGCCACGTCGGTCGCCACCAAGATGTCGATTTGCTCGTCTTTGAACCTCCTGCAGAACCGAGACCAGAACATCTGAACTGGGCCGGGATCCATTTCACAGGTTCTGAAGATTTGGTTATTTTTAAAATCTGGATTCGACAGAGAATTAGGGCTGGGATCCGATTTGTGAATTTCGTCAGAATAAAGTTGAACTTTAGGAGTTCAGAGGAAAAACAAAAGCATCTGGTGAAGCTGTGCTCTGGTTCACTGGAAGCTTTTCTTTAAAACAGATTGATTTGAAAATGTTCTCCTGCTAAAACTGGTTTTATTCTGGTAACTAAACTACTAACGTTTTCCTTTGTTGATTAAATCAGAGATGGGATCTGGAGCGGACCGAACCGGAGATGTTGCTGTTGTTAAGCTGTAATCTGAACCCGTTAGAACCCCACAGAACCTACCTGAGGTTCTCCAGCCTCTGGTTCTGGCTCAGTTCTCCGTGCAGCTCCCCGACCTTCAGGCCCAGCAGGCCCAGCAGGATGTGCAGCCGGTGGGCCTGCTTCCGGGTCTGGGTGAACACCATCACGTGGTCCTGGAAGGTCCGAGTCAACAGCGCTGGGAACCGAACATCCAGAGAGTCAGGGTCCGGCCCGGAGGACAACAGAACCTCAGCGGGACCCGGCCCGCCCGGTCCTACCTGCCACCACGGCCTCCCGGTCTCCTTCCCGGTGCGGTCGGATCCGAACGAACTCCTGCCGGAGGAACGGAGCCACGTCCGTGTTGCTGTTCACAAAGATCCTGATTGGCTGCTTCAGAGACACCGCCGCCAGGTCCTTTACCTGAGGGCCGAGAACCGGGTCACGTGACCCACAGTGCCGGGTCACTGCAGGACGGGGGCCCAGCGATATACATCTTATTGTTTACATCCCTCTTTTAGCTGGGGGGCCAAAAGCTGATGGTTTTCCTTCCCATCTGTAGCAGCCGCTAACAAAAACCGCTAACTCAACGAAGCCAGGATGTAGCTCAGAGCTACATTATTAGCTCAGAGCGAAACAGCACAGGGGAAAATAACGAACCATTAAAGAACTCAAAACCACTTGAGTTGTTCTTTTTCTCACTGTCTGTCGGCTACGTTACACGCACACTTTGTTGCCATAGCAACCGACAATAACATCCTTAATGTATCAGGATTCAACAGCAAAAAACACGCAAACATTTTCCACACAAAAGAACATTCAGTCTGTTACAGTTTTATGCTTTCAGGCTTCAGGTTTACTTTACGATTATCAATAAGTGATCGCTGTGTTGGATTAGCTACTGCTGCTACTAGCTAATCTACCACAGTGGTAGATTAACGATTGTTAGCAAATCTAATAGCTTTAGGTTAGCTACTAACTACCAATGCTAATTTGAAAAGTTTCAAATTCCACACCATTGTCAAAGTCAAGCTAGCAGGACTGAGCCACTTCCTTCTCCTTCACTATTTTCTTTCATTAAAACTTTTTCCTGACCTCGTTGTCTAGTGCTGTCAACTAGCAGCAAAGCGGCCTGGACGTCATGTGGCTATCGTGTCACGTGTTGCTATGGTAACAGCATATGGCGGTACCTCCTCGCTCATGGTGGCTGAGAACAGCATGGTCTGCCGGTTGTAGGAGCACAGCCTGATGATCTCCTTCATCTGCTCCTCAAAGTACTCGTCCAGCATCCTGTCAGAACCACACGGAACCGGGCCGTTAGCGGCTACACTAGCGGTCCGGTTCCGAGGCCGGTCGCGGCGCCCCCACCTGTCGGCCTCGTCCAGGATCAGGATCTCGATGTGGCTCAGCTCAAAGCTCGGCGTGTTGTGAAGGTGGTCGATCAGTCGGCCCGGTGTGGCGATCAGAACATCTGGACCTGCCCTCAGAGCCGCCTCCTGTGACTTCAGGTCCAAACCGCCTGCAACAACAGCAGCGGTCAGCCGGGACCAGAACCGGGCCGAACAGCCTGAACCGGGCCGTTTCCATACCAACAGCCAAGCAGGTGGTGATGGAGGTGAACTGGGCCAACTGGCGGGCCACCGAGTGGACCTGGATCCCCAGCTCTCTGGTCGGAACCAGAACCAGGACCCGGGTCACCTGGGACGTCCTGGGTTTATAAACCAAGCGCTCCAACACCGGCAGCATGAAGGCGGCCGTCTTCCCTGAGGACGGAACCAGAAGATAGCTTCACTGGTTCTGGTTCGGTACCAGAGACCAGAACCTGAAGCTCAGGTTAAGGTTCTGTCAGAAATCAATCCATCAATCAATCCCTCCCTCCCTCCCTCCAGCAGTGTTTAATGTGTCCTGCCGGGGTGAACAGGACCAGAGAACAGAACCGGTCCCAGTACCGGTTCCGGTGGCAGCGCAGGCACACAGGTCTCTGCCCAGCAGCCCCACAGGAACGCAGGCCTTCTGGATCGGTGTCGGCTGTCTGAAGCCCAGAGCCGTGATGGCCTGCAAGAACAGAACCACAGAGCAGGTGAGACCAGAACCGGGTCCAGAACCGGGTCCAGAACCGGGTCTTACCTTGAGGATGGGTCGGGACAGGTTCATCTCTTCGAATGTCAGCTGCTCGTTGTACTGAGACGCATCCTCAGAAAACGTCTCTGGAGCCTGAGCACAAAGACAGCCATCACCATGGTAACACCTTCATCAGGACCGGCCTCTGCTCCTGTTCCTCACCTGCTCCTCCTCTGCATTCTTCTTCTTCCTCCTTCGCCGCTCTTTCTCCCTCAGAGTGTCTGACAGGAAACAGGAAGCAGATTAGGAAAATAAAAGACCAACCAGAAGAAAATCTGGTGAATTCAGAACCAGTCACAACCAGAACCTTCCAGAACCCTCAGGAGGACAGCGGTCATACCTGATTTGGTCAGAACCTCTTCATCACTTGAGCCAAACTCCTCCTCTTCATCACCATCCTCCTCCTCCTCCTCAGCTGACTCCTCCTCTTCCTCCTTCTTCATCTCCGAGGAACCTTCAGCTTCAGAACTCTGAGACGATTTCTCCTAAAGACAAAAGACTACAACTCAAACAGGAACAGGAAGTAAATAAAACAGGAAGTGGATTCAGGACAGACTCACCTCAGCTTTCCTCTTCTTCCTGACCTTCTCTATTTTCTGGTCCAGGGTCGTCAGGGTTCTCTGTGAACACAGAACCCGGTCAGAACATTTTGTAAAGCAGGAGGCTGCAGGTTCTGTTTGGTTCTGCTGGGTTCTACCTTCTTCTTGAGCTGCTTCAGGACGTCGCTCATGGCCCAGTCATCATCCAGGCTCAAACTGTCTCTCTCTCCAAACTCAAAGTCACAGTTGAAGTCTGTCGACCTTTGACCTCCAAACTTCTTCTTACGGTTCAGGATGATGGGCTCCTCCTGCAGAACATCATCATCATCACCAGATCTGGACCGGTCGGTTCTGATTTCTGTTCATCATCATCATTTTAAACGCATCAGAACCTTTTAATCCAGATTAAATGTGTTTTAATCCACCAGGCTCATCAGAACCCGGATCCCGGCTTATGACGCTGCGTTTCCACAGCACATCGGAACCTCGAGGTCCAGTTTGTGGTTTTAACTGCATCAGAACCGATGGACCGTTGGACTTTGTCCCAGAACATTCTGCTGGTCCCGGATCTGATGGTCGGGTCCATTTCATTAGAACCAGACAGATCCGAACCTCAGAGTCCAGTTGACCCAGCAGCTGCGTGCAACAATCAGTTTCATGTTTGGTTCTGGTCCCGGTTCTGGACTGGCTTACCTCCGGTTCGGATTCAGTTGCCGGTTCCTCTGGACTCAGATCCTCGTCCCGGATGGTTCCGATCAGACCCAGCTGCTCCAACATGGTCCAGCAGTTCCGGTCCGCACCAACGTGAGCGGTTCTACCTGGTTCCGAGAGGTTCTGAAAGGTTCTGCTGCTCTCGCTCCTCTCAACACATTTACACGTGTTTACGGAAGCCGGAAGTTGAAGCGCGTATTTCCGGTTGGTGTCGCGATGTTGTAGCTTTGGCGCCCCCTGCTGCTGCGGAGCGGAGATGGGAGAACCAGGGCCGCTTCGAGCTGCATGGGGCTGTTTGGGGCCCAGTGAAGAGGTTCCCAACCCTTGGATGGTCCACAAAAATTACACAATAAATTACATTTTACAAGTTAACAGGCTACAGTTAAAATTACACATGCTGAGGTGAATTCAACGGACTAAAACGTTTTAAGGAAAACAACAATTCTTGTATCTCAGTAAAAAACAGATTCCTGTCTGTAAACTGTAAAATAATGTTTAATTTTCCCATCTACAAATTTCCCCCCTAAAAGAAATCTGACTGTAAAAAGCTAAAGACACCAGATGTACTTAAAACTGCAGTTTGTAACTTTAATAAATTTTTTTACATAGTTATTAAAACTGTCTCCATGTTCTGACACTAGAATATGAAACAGATATCTGTGAAAAGATTGATCTCCTTCCTGAGTTACAGTTGCCATCTGAAAAAATGTCAAAAACAACCAATCAGCGTCAGGAGGCGGGATCTAGTGCTGTCAATCATGCTCATGTATGCGTTTATTTTATGCTGATGGGGCAGAAAAAACTTAACGACCCAGGAAAACTGTTTATCCACCTTCATCTTGCCATAATCTGTTATGTTGTAACAGAAAAACAAATCAACTTGTTTGAGGTTATTTTGTCATTAACCATCATTGGTCATCATTAACCAGAATCATAAAACATAAACTACAGAATTTGGCGGTTTAAATGTCTTCACTCAGATTGAGACTCAGCGCTGCTGTGATGTGTCTGGTCAGATGCAGCATCCAGTCAGCAACAATAATCTCATTTCAACTTCATATTTTTGATATGACTGTTTATATTTATAAAACATCATTAACACAAATTTAATGTCATTCATTTGTGTGGATGGAGAGAAACAAGAAGAGAGCGAGGACAGGAAGCACCATGTTGGTCTGGTATTAGTTTAAAGTGGAGCAAATCCTAAGTGATAAAAGTATTTCTTTTTATGGTGAATCAGCAGGATCTGTGAAGCGCAGACGCCTGACCCAGTTAGCAGCAGAGAGGCGACTTGTATCTGTTTGTATTAACATTCTGGCTCCATCGCATACGCCACATTTACACCACAAATCGAATCAAGCCCTGGATGATGCAGCTGCATCTATTTTATAACGTTTTATTATTACACAAAGTTTTGTATAATATGTCCACATGAACCTTAGACTGAGAATCCATCTTACCCACAACGTAGCTGAAATCTTAATAATGACACATTTTCAGTTCTGGTTCTGACTCAAACATTCAACAGGCAGCTGCTTCGGGCCCCCACACCACCAGGGGCCCCCGAAGAGCACCAAACTGGCATGATAAAAAACATTTATTTAAAATACATTGAATAATGCAAACTAATTGCTATTACACATGGAAAAATGATTTCCATTTTCATAGTTGTTAGATAAATAACGATTAATCTCTTCCTGCTGCTGCTGAAACAGATAAACTTACTGTTTCAGCAGCTCAAAGAGCTAAAATAATACAGCAAAGCTAAATACCGCTCTGAAGTTAAATCCAAATAATTGTTTTTTAGTTTGCTACTCCTGCAAAGTTAAATCACCAGCCATCATAGTGCTGGTCTAAGCTAATTACAAACTGTTACAATGTTAATGCTAGCAGCTATGCTACACACAGAGTAGCTTAACAATGATGGAGCATCTGATGTCGACATGTTGGTATGAGGCCCCCAAACAAACTGCTCAGGGCCCCAAAGAGGCTTGGAGGAGCAGGGTTGGAAAATAAATGGATGGATGATGGATGGATGGATGATGGATGGAGGGATGGATGATGAATGGATGGATGGATGGATGATGGATGATGGAGATGTTGGATATGTGGATGATGATGTGATGTGTATTATGTGGAGGACTGTATTATCTGGGCGCAGGATATTGCAGATGACAGTGGAGGAAATTGTTTTTTTTTAGTTTTCAGGTTAAAGGTCAAATGTTTGTAGATCTTCGGTGTGAAGTTCAGCTCCTGCAAATAACCTGAATATTCAACAAAACTTTATTTTTATGAAATGGAAAGCTGCAGCTTCAGCTGGACTTCATGCAGGATGCAGAGGAGGAGGAAGAGCAGGGGGCGGAGTCAGTCCCTGGGGATAAAACTCTCCACAGACAATCAGACGCTCAGAGTCAACTGAGCCGGCAGAACAGAGACAACCAACCAGAACCGACGGGTCACAGCTCCTCCTCCGGCAGCCCATCGGTGAGTTTCTGCTCAGACATTCAGAGGAAAGTTCAGATGGAGCCAGAGGCAGATTGACTACAGACTAACTACAGACTAACTACAGACTAACTACAGACTAACTGGAGCAGCAGAGTAACGGCCATGGGGAGGTGGAGGTGAGTGTTTCCCAGAACCGGTTCTGGTTCTTCTGGATCCAGCTGTTTCAGGTCTGACTTGGTGTTTTCAGCCTGACTCAGATGATCTGGCTCCAAACCGGACCTTCATGTTCTGGGAGGTTCAGTTTGGCTTTGGATGAGGTCAAAGGTCATAGCTCAGCATCAGTTTTCGGCCGAATGAAGACAGACAGATGGATTCAGAGCGTCTGCAGAGCTAACGACTGCGTCTGCGCCTGCGGTCACGTGTCTGCAGCAGCTGTGAGCTGATTGGCTGTTCAGTAACCGCTGTGATTAAACATCTGCTGCTGGGTTAACTGCGCCCTGGCTTTGGTCTGCAGGCTCTGTCTGGCTGAAGGTTCATTGGATGACATGTGTGTGGGTGTGCTGAACCCTGAGCTGTGACTCACAGGCATCTTGTTTCCTCATCTGTTTATTTCTGACTGATCATTGATGACAGAACCGCCGGGTCCGGTCAGCGGCCTGGGCCGCCTGGCGGTTCCGCCTGGCGGTCCCGCTGCGTGAACAGAAAGCTGAAACATCTCTCCATGTGACGCAATTTCAACAAGAGCTCAGCATGAACTGCAGTAACCCCAGGTTGTTTCACAACAGCCTGACACCCCCGACTGTCCCCCGACACGCTTCCTGTCTCCATCTGAGGACAGAGGCAGGACAAAGGGACAGGACAACGACCCCGCTTCAACGCCTCCATCTGCAGAATAAACGCTTGTGGTCCCACATGAAAACTGATGAACAGAACCAGCAGATTGCAGCTTCTAACCAACATGTTTCTGCAGCGCAGTGAGGGCGGCTGCACAGGGGAGCAGAAAAGTTACACCCAAAAAATCACGACTTTGACATTAATCTCAGAAATATTCTAGAAAAAATATTTCTGAGCTCCAAGTCACACAGATTGATATAAAAAAGTTTTCAGAAAAATGTGAAATTTTGAGATTCATTTTCTAGAAACCAGACATTTTCTGCGTGCAGAAATATCCAAGTTTTTATAGAAAATTTCTGAGATTAATTAAAAAAGTTCTGCGTTTTTTTTGGTGGGAATTTATTCCTGTTCAGAACCAGAACCAGGCCTCTGATCTTGTCTGCTTTCCTCGCAGCTCCAGGTCAGGATGACTTCCCTTCTTCTTGTCTTCCTCTTCCTGTCGCCGGTGCCCTCCATCATGGCGGCTCCAGAACCAGCCGGCTGTAAGATCCGGATCACTGATAAAGGCCTGGAGCTGTGTGAGTAACCGGGCCTGCAGAACAGAACCAGCTCAGAGCTGATGGCTCCTTTAAGGTCCATGTTTGAACTGCCTTGTTGATAAATTGTCCCAATAATTATTGCGATAATATTTCCCAGTAATATTTAGAAAATGTTTTCTCTCTCAAAGACCAACAAACTTTAATTTTACTGGAACTGGAAGATATTTTAAATATCCAAAATACAAATCAACAACCAAAACCATAAAAAAGTGATTATGAAGCCTCAGTATCTTTAACAAAATATTAATCAAAAATGGAAACGATTGCATTCATTTCAGATTCATTTTGTGATTCAAAAATGAATCACAAAATATTCTTCCACCTTCACCTCCAGGTGAATTAGATGTAAAATAATGCAACTAAAACCTGAAATATACACTACAAAAACACAAAACCGTAGCTCCTGGTGCAAATATCTGACTTCACTTCAAATCAAACAAAACTCATTTATAACTAACTTTTCAGATGTAGAAGTTTGTTTTACGTCACTAATTCTTGAACATTAGTAAAAAGAGATTATTTCACTTATTACATGGAAAATATTTTGTTGGAAGTGAAATAATCTGCCAGAGGAACTCGTATGAAATATAAGGAATTATTGTTCCTTATTTTATTATTATATTATTATTAGTGTGTGTGTGTGTAATACGTTGTGGGGACCGAAGCCTGGTCCACTGGGGGGGAAACACTGTTTTTAGGTCAGGGGTCAGATTTAGGACTAAGGTGTGAATTGAGTTTTGGTTGCCGAGGTGGTTAAAAGCTCCTCAGGGCCCCGGGGGTGGATGAGATCCGGCCGGAGTTCCTTAAGGCTCTGGATGTTGTAGGGTTGTGTCGGCTGACTCTGCAGCATTGTGTGGACATCGGGGCGGTTCTGGTTCCCCTGGATTGGCAGACTGGGCTGGTGGTCCCCCTGTTCAACAAGGGGGACCAGAGGGTGTGCTCCAATTACAAGGGGGTCACACTCTTAAGCCTCACTGGCAACGTCTATTAGGGGTCCTGGAGAGGAGGGTCCATCGGATAGACGAACCTCAGATTCAGGAAGAGCAGTGTGGTTCTGGTTCTGGTTCTGGAACGCTGGACCAGCTCTACACCCTCAGTCTCTGCTTTTGCGATGATGTGGTCCTGTTGGCTTCATCAGGTCATGATCTGCAGCTCTCACTGGAGCGGTTCGCAGTGTGAAGCAGCCTGGATGAGAATCAGGGCCTCCAAATCCCAGGGTCTTGAGCCGGAAAAGGGTGGCGTGCCTTCTCCGGGTCGGGGGTCGTCCTGCCCCAAGTGGAGGAGTTTAAGTATCTCTGGGTTCAGTAATGAGGGAAGAAGAGAGGTCGACAGGCAGATCGCTGCAGCCTCTGCAGTGAAGCGGCGCTGTACCGGTCCGTCATGGTGAAGATGGAGCTGAGCCAAAAAGCAAAGCTCTCGATTTACCGGACGATCTACGTTCCTACCCTCATCTATGGTCAGGAGCTTTGGGTCTGAAAGAACCAGGAAAGGGTTTCCTCCGGGGTGAGCTGCTGCTCCTCCACATTGAGAGGAGCAGCTGAGGGCATCTGGTCAGGATGGAGACTCCCTGCTGAGGGGTTCAGGTCCCAGGAGGAGAGGAAGACCCAGGACACGCTGGAGGGACGATGTCTCTCACTGGCCTGGAAACGGACGCACCAACACACACAAACGTGTGTGTTGGTGTGTAACTGTGTGTGTTGGTGTGTGTGTTTTGTGTCTTCCCAGTAAAGCTTGAGACTCAGAGGTTTGTGGAAGAGGAGCTCAGTAACATCAGCATGCCGGAGATGAAGGGGACTGAGGGCCGGTTCCAGTACACCATCACAGAGTGAGTTCTGCTGCCGGTTCTGTCCGGCCGGACCGAGGCGCTGGTTATGATCCGATTCATGATGTCTTCCTCTCTGCTCAGCGTGAAGATCACAGAGCTGAACCTGAGTCACGCGGACCTGCGGTTCCTCCCAGACGTCGGTCTGCTGTTCGACGTTCAGAACTCGTCCATCGCTCTGAGCTTCCAGCGCCGGATCCTCTACTGGTTCTTGTGAGTCGACCCGTTTAACTCTGGTGATCAAATGAATGATTCATTAAATGATTTGGGCTGAGAGACAAACTGATTTTATCAGTTACTTGAACTTTTTAAGTTTAAATGATTGTAAAGATGGCGGCCTGGTTGTTTTTCCAGCTACGACACGGGGAACATCGACGCATCGGCCGACGGCGTCAACATCAACACGGCCGTCAGCCTGATCCGAGATGATGGAGGGCGGCTGAAGATCAACAACATCAGCTGTGACGCCAAGATCAAGAAAATGAGGGCGGAGTTCAGCGGGACGCTCGGGTAAAACCCAATCAGAGACCCGCAACTCCAGAACCAGAACCCACCTGCCAATCCCAGATCAATAACATGACCTGATCAGGAACTTCTGTTTTCAGGAAAGTTTATGACTTCCTGGCCCGATTTCTGACCACCGGGATGCGATTCTTCCTCAATCAACAGGTGGGTCCACTCTCTGATCCGGTCCCAGTTCTGACCCCAGAACCGGTCCTGGCTTGGCTTTCAGACCCGGCTCTGGCTCTGGCCCGGACCTGTTCTGCTGGTTCTGAACCGTTTTCGCGGCAGATCTGTCCGGCGCTGAACCACGCTGCTCTGGTTCACGTGAACGCCATGTTGGAGACGATCCCGGTGCGGAGCGAAGTGGATCACTACATCGGGATCGACTACTCTCTGATCAGCGATCCGGTGGTGACGTCGCGGAGCCTCGACATGAACTTCAGGGTAGGACTCGCCACCGTGTTGTGACAGAACTGGGTCAGAGCCGGTACCAACGGTGCGTCTGTTCGGCAGGGGATGTTCTTCGACCTGTCCAACCAGAACCAGCCGCTGGTGAACTACGCGGTGGAGCCGGTCATCAGGGAGTACGACCGCATGGTCTACCTCGCTCTGTCTGAGTTCTTCTTTGACAGCGGGATGTTCGCCTACTACTCTGCTGGGATCTTCCAAATGCACATCGTTAACGAGAAGGTGAACCAGAACAGACTGGTCACTGGACCCGACTCACCAGAACCTCAAGACGGCACTAAGATTCAGAGACAGAAATTAAAGTTCCTAAAGAGCCGAACAGATTCAAACCTGAAGTCAGAGAGTTACTCTTCACAAAAACAAGGAAACCTTCCTTCTAAGAAAGAACTTAATATTTTAGCTACCAGCATCCACGATTGACCTGAAGGACAAATGTCAGTGTGCCAAGCTAGAATGACCTCAAAATGACCACTGAGAGGAGGTCCCTCCATATTCAGGTTAAAGGTCATGAGAGAACAATTAGAGAAACACAGAACAGAAATGTTTTCTCTTCTTGCTTTTGTGACCATTTTAGATTCATTTTAGGCCCATTTGTTTTCTTTAACTCAATCAGTCAACCAACCAGTCAATAAAACCAGCCACCAATCAACCAATCGATCACTAATCAACCAGCCAAACAGTCAATGCAGATACCCAGACTGAACTTCTGCCTGTTTTTCCTTCAGATGCCCAAAGATCTGGAGGTGTTGCTGAGGACGACGTATTTCGGAACCATTATGATGATGGTCAGCAGAACCAGAACTCGATCAGAATCAGAACTCGGTCAGAACCAGTTGTTGCAGTCCTCAATAGTTCCAAATGTTCTTGATGTTGTTCCGTCAGAACCCAGCTCTGGTGGATGCACCACTGTCCCTGCAGCTTGCTGTCAACTCGCCCCCAAAAACCTCCATCAAAACGTCCGGGGCCACTGTTGTCATGACAGCCATCGTCAAGGTGATGGTTCTGCCTCCAGGCCAACCTCCGGTCCAGCTCAGCAGTATGACCATGGTACCAAACACACACAACTACATTCAGTCTGATATAGTTGGAACTCTGAGTCTGACTGGTTGCAGCCCAGTAGAACTCCCAGTTTACTGGATCGGGCTGAACCAGAATTTAAATGGTACTAGTTCAAAGACAACTATTTTGTCTTTCTGCAGGAAGCTAAGTTTAATGCAAAAGTTTCCATGAGAGGAAAACGTCTGGCTGTGCACGCTGATCTACGCAGGTAAAGCTTTCACTTTCATCCCTTAAACACAAACCTGGTTCTGGACTTAAACTGAACTCATCTGGTTCAACACTTAGGCTGTTTCCTCCAATAGTTCGGAAAACTCCTTTCAAAAAGTTTTTAAAGTGACGGAATAAAGGTTGATTTGACGCAGCTTCAGCTCCACCTAGTGTTTCTATTGGTCGACCCGGTTCTACTGGACCCAGAACATCTGCTCCACCTCCAGCTGCTCTGAACCAGCCTGTTCCCCTCCTGGCCTGTGGGGGCGCTGCACCAACAACCACTGAAGGAAACGACACAAAAACCTCTGAAGACGCTGAGAGCAACTTCCTACTTTACCAGATGAAACAAGATGGAGGCGTCAGATTGTAGCGGCTGGAGGATTTCTCTTTAGGCTAAAGACCAGGAGCCATTTCTGCTGCTAGCGCTAGGCTAACACGTTATCCTGGTTTACCCAGAATGCCCTGCGCTGTAGTCCATTTCCTGCTTTGAAGAGGCCTCTGGTCCGCTTGGCGTTCACATTCAAACTGAGCCAGAATTCACTTCAACAGACCGAGGTTTGGAGGACCAGAGCTCAGAGGTCGATTAGCATTCACACCTCACCAACCGGACTGGAGTTTCTAGGCAAACTGGAGTCGGATTAAAGTGGACTGAACAGGCCTGGTGTGAACGATGCAGCCTTAATTCTGAAACCAGATCTTGGTCTACAGTCAAATTTTGCTCCATCTGCTCGTTCCTGGATTCATCAGAGACATCTTTCTTGTCTTCCAGGTTCAAGATCTTCTCCAACCTGTCAGCTCTGGAGTCTCTGGCTGTAAGTGTGTCTTTACTTCCTGTTTCAATGCCTCCTGATGGACCCACAGAACCGGTTCTGACCGTCTGCCTGTCTGCAGTTGATTCCTCTGCAGGCTCCTCTGAAGACCATGCTGCAGATGTCCGTGGTTCCTCTCATCAATAGTAAGAACCCGCTTCTTCTCTGCAACCAGAACCTCTGAGTTCCAGCGCTGCTCTGAGTGGTTCTGTTCTGGTTCTGAGTCTAGACTGGACCAAGAGGGGAGTCCGGATCCCGCTGGCTGATGGGTTGGATTTCATCGAGGAGGTGGTGGAGTATCACAATGTGTGTTCACTTCTGATGCTGCAAAGTTTTACATCCGTTTGTTTTTATGCTTTACAAAACATCCCGCTTCACTGGAACTGGTGAATCTTTGAAGGTAAGGCCCTAACCTGTGAAGGGTTAGGATACCTGTGAAGGGTTAGGGCCAGTCTAGGATCTATACAGAACACGTTCATTACATTTTTTACACAAAATCAATCAGATTTTATTCTGGTCAGCTCTGGATATTAAGCCTCTTTCATAATGAGCAGTTTTAGGGTCTCTGTCTCTTTAAATGCAAATAAGCTGATGCTGGCCACGCCCCCCCAACACAATGTTTACGTCACACAAGACCATGGCTGCAAACAGATGCAATCATATAACTGATAATTAAGGGACTGGGATTCACTGTGGCTGGATGTTGAAATGGCTTATTTTCCAGACACTAAAACAAAACGCTTCGGTTTTCTTTTAATCACTTGGGCTGTTTTAAGAAGCAGACGAGACTCAAATGAAAGCCTAAAAACAGGTTCCCTTTGTGCAGCTGGTTTCCTGACCAGCGGTGACAAAGCACAGCAGAGCTGACTGCAGCAACCAATCATCAGGCTGTGTTGCTCTGCAGGGTTTCATCGTGATCGGAGCCAACCTTCACTTCAGCAAAGGCCTGAGGGAAATGATGGCAGGAAGCAGCGACATCCAGCCCACCGCCAGCACCAGCAACACCACCAGCACCAGCAACACCACCAGCACCAGCAACACCACCAGCACCGCTGTCTAAGCACAACTGGACCAGGCAGCCAGAATATTGACCACCTGCTTACCGTTTTACTCCCAAACACCTCAGAGCCCCCAGTAGAGGGCACCACAGAGCCGAGGGTAGCTAAGCATTGTTACTGGTTCTGCTGGTTCTGTGTAACCCTGTTTAGCTCTGTTAGTTTGTGTGTGTGTGTGTGAGAACCACCAGAGAAGGAGAAACACAGACCGGACCGTGGAACCAGACCTTAGAAATGGAGACTGTGAAACGTCCGACCTGAGGGACTGAAACTGTTGGTGGTCTTAATGTTCTGCTATATATAGATAAATATCGACAGACTGAGGAAAGTGAGACGCAGTAGCTGCAGATTCAACAAGTTTTACTGATGCAAACATAAAACCGATTCAATTCAGGAGCAGAACTGAATAAATGAATAAAACCCCTTTAATCAAAGCTCGGCGGTGGTCAGACTTGATGACGTCAGAGTCCAAGGCTTCACAGCGGGTCTTCATGATCAGGGCCAGTTTTTATGCTGAATTCTGATATTTTCGTTGTAGTTTTTCATGATTTTAAAGGCTCTCAGTGAAAAACTACATTTTAATTCAATGCCCACCAACCGCTAATAAAGTCAAGAACTGTTTCAAATGACTCGCAGCTGATGTCTGTCGCCATGGCGACTGGAGATCCGATTGATTCACAAGTTTTTTCAAATCGATATTTAATTGGTAAAACATTGGAAAGCATTGATGAATCAATATTTTTAACACCTACTAGTATCAAGCTGGCAAGTTAGACCCAGATAGCTTAGAGCTAGCTAGTGCTAGCTAGCAAAGGGTTAGGGCCCAGAAAGCTTCGAGCCAACGCTGCCTTCCGGTTTGTCCCCTCTGAGCTTCCGTAGGGACAGAAAGCTCCGGGTTTCCTCACCTTCTGTCACTTTCTGATATCTTATTTTCTCCTGGAAATGTAAGTTATGTATTGTTGTTATTCACTGTAACAAATAAAGTTAAAATAAAAACGTGTGAAGAAGAAGAAGGGGATGTCATTTTAAAGTGCAGCAGGTTCCAGGTTCCAGGTTCCAGGTTCCAGGTTCGCTTTCCTGAAACTCACTGAATTATTCTCAGAAAAGACACTCTTCACGTTCAGGTCAAATTCAGACTTTAATCACATTTGTTCAGATCTGATCAGCTAAAAGTTAAGTCGTTTTTAATCCAGTCAAGTTTATTAGTATAGAACATTACACAAACAGGGCACTTTACACCATAGAAACATGACGAAGTCATCAATTATGAGACAAGCAATAAACATTACAATATGATAAAAATCATCAATGTTCCAGTTTCTACTGACCAGCGGCAGTAAAAAGCCATTTCATCTTGTTACGCCTCATTAATGACAGAAACACATTATTCTGGATCAAGTCTATTCAATCTTTAGAGAATAAGCTTTCAGTAAATTTTCCACAAACTTTTTATTAATCCCATATTTCTCTATTAAGATGTTTGGTGGAATATTATTATCTTGTTTTCCTTGGCTGAAAATGAATGTTTCCCTGAGTTAAATAAATTAACTTCCTGCACTAAATCTATCGAATCTGATCATATTTAGAGCTTCTTTACTTAATAATAAAACTAAAACAGCTGACAGCTCAGACGGTACCGTTACCATGGCGATCCACGGCTGTGGACCTGCAGGTAGCAACAATCCGCCAACAGACTCTCTGCTCTTCAGTTTATTCATACAAGTGTAAAAAAAGCCACTTCTGTTTATAGGCAATTGGTTATTGATCAGTTATTGACCAGATCTAGAAATTATTTCAGTCATCAGCCTAATGGATCACTAACGTTCCCAGAGGAACCAACCGGTTCTGCATCACTTCTCTCTGATGCCATCGTAACCATGGAAACCACACTTCCTGCCTGCAATCCTGCAGCCAAAGGTCAGCGCGTCCTGCACACTTCCTCCTGCAGACAGAAACATTAACGGATCAGAAGCAGGCCGGATCAGAACCAGTGGACCCGGGCCAGCCTCACCGTTGGACAGCGTGTGGAGGACGCCGGCGTTGAAGGTGTCTCCGGCTCCCAGCGTGTCCACCAGCGTCTCAGGAGGAAAGGCGTCAGAGTGGAGCAGCTGACCGTCAGGACCCAAAGCGTCGGCTCCTTTTTCTGCCCAGGCACAGATCAGGACAGCCCTGAGAGACAGACGGGTCAGAACCAGAACCGTCTGTGTGCCATTCCTCTGAACTTTGCTCCCTCACCCCTTCTTCACTCGAGGGTAGAGTCCTTTCAGAGCTGCTGATGGCGAGTCGAAGCCAAAGTGACGAGCGACATCTTTGCTGACAAACACCTGGAAAACAACCAGAACCTGATCACTGACGGGTCGGACCGGATCCATCTGAACCTGGACGGTTCTGTACCACGTCTCCGTAGGGGAAGAGCTCGTAGAGCGGCTCTCTGGTTTTCTCAATCTCCACCGAGATGCTGATCCTCTGCTGGTCCGGAAGCCGGCCGTTAAATTCCTCAACCTGCTGGATCATCTTCAGCTGTTCGCCGGCGTTACGACCCTGAGAACCGCAGACCCCATCAGACCAGCAGTTAACCCCAGTAGACCAGTTAACCAGCTAAACCAGTTAACCCCAGTAAACCAGTTAACCACTAGTTAACCAGTGTCGCCAGGAAGCCGGTCAGCCTTCATCCCAGCATTCTTAACAAAAACAGTTTTAAAGTTCATAAACTGATCAGATCTGCTAGAGAGAAGCGGTTCTGCTTGATTGGACCTCACCGGTCCAGAACCAGTGGACAGGATGCTCCACTGGTGCATAGTGGGACCACCTGTCTGGTTCTGGTTCCTCACCTCCCAGTGGATCCACTTGAACTGAGCCAGGTCGATTCTGGAAAAGTCCTCGGCCGTTACGTCAGGAAGATCCCTGGCAGACAGAACCGGTTCAGTTCTACAGAACCAGGACGGATTCAGTCCAGAACCTCATCCAGTCCCTCAGGTCAAACATTCTCAGGAGACCTGGAGCCTGGCCCCGAGGTTCTGGCCCCGAGGTTCTGGCCCCGAGGTTCTGGCCCCGAGGTTCTGGCCCCGAGGTTCTGGCCCGGATCTGTTTGACCTGACAGGAAAGACGAGTTTCATGTTCAGCACAAACGTCTAAAATCACAAACATTGAAATTAAATTTATGGACTAAAATAGATTCATGTGGATAAAATACAGATGATTCTGTTGTGAACAGAAAAAATAATAAAATCATTTTTACGATTTTTCTGGTTATTATTAACGGATGTTTTTCTCAGATCAGGTTGATTGACCAGCATCAATCTGCATTAATTAGTGAATTAAACCCAAACCACTGCAGACGCTCAGCAGACCTCCTAAAGAGGATCCGGTTCTGATCCAACCGGGTCCCAGTAAATCCAGCCAAATATTCCTGCTAGATATTGTGATAATATTCTGGTAGATCTCATGTTAAGTCCTTGGTGAAAAAGCAGCAGGTCCACCGATTTCACTTAAAATAAAAGTCTTTTATTATAAGTCAAATAATAAGCAGCGCTTTTTAACACCAATATAAGGAGTTATTGATTTCAAATCTCTTCCTAAATCTTGTTCCCTTTGAGTTCGTCTTTTTCCAAATGTATAAAGAAATTTGCTCTAGAAAAGACAGAAGTTGAGTTTTTCCAGTGTGAAACGAGACTCTGCTGCTACTAAATAAAACTATTTACTCTCCGGTTTTGGGCAGGTTTACATTCTGTTTGGCAGCTTTAACCAGATTATTTCCCGGTTCTCCTGATCCAGATCAGAACCAATGACTCGGTTCAGGTTCAGTTTCTGCTTCAGGCTGACTGGTTCCGTCAGGTTCTGATCTTTGAGCCCGTCTGGATCCATCAGATTATCACTGAGCTGCTCCTGAGCCTGGCAGACATGTTGGTTCTGCCATCCATCCGTACCAGTGCTGCGGGTCAGAACCAGGAGGAGTCCCACTGGACCGGATCAGGATGCTGGACTGGCTCCAACCCAGATCCCGTCTGTTGGCAGTCGGCGCTGTTAGCCGTTAGCTTCCTGTTTATCCCTTCGTCTAGTGATCATGCAGTCATTTTGAAGCACATCCCGAGATGGCGGCCATCTTTACTGCGTAAACAAAGCGTCGCGGCGGCGGCCATCTTTACTGCGTAAACAAAGCGTCGCGGCGGCCATCTTTACTGCGTAAACAAAGCGTCGCGGCGGCCATCTTTACTGTGTAAACAAAGCGTTGCGGCGGCCATCTTTACTGCGGCGGCCATCGTCTGCAGTGGATTAGACCAGATCATTTCTTCCCGATTCCTTCGACACGTTGAGCAGCGTTCACTAAACGCCTCATCATCACAGACAGCATGCTGTGGTGATGGGGTGACATGCTGTGTTGCCATGGAGACCAATCAGGAGCCGACAGGGTGGGCGTTTTGTGGTCGCCATGGTAACAGCTGGTGACCAGGCGCTGAGTGAACGCTGCATGGCGGGCGGCCCTCTTACGTATCGTAGAGGAGGACGGTTCGAGATCCGCTGGATGGACAAACCACACAACATGCACTTGGAGTTTGACCTTTGACCTGCCAAGCAACTGCTGACACGTCAATGGCACGCTGCAAGAAGTCGGCCATGATGAAACTGAGACAGACAGACAGGAAACATGAACGTCTACTTCAAAATAAAAGCTCTGACAGAGGGCCAAACAACAGGGGGCGCAGCTGGTCTGCTATGATGGTGAAGCTGTAAAAACAGAGGCAGTCAGTGACACCCCCCACACACACACACACACCTGTTCATATGCAGGATGGTTCTGCTTCCTGTGCGGATGTTGCTGATAACCACGGAGGCTGGAGATTCGCACTGAGCATGCTCAGAAACCAGAGACACGTCGATACCGAACTTCTTAAAATCCTTCAAAATAAAGCTACGGACAGGAAACTTTTCAGCATTTCAAAATAAAAGAATCAAGACAGGAAAAGGTTTCCTGTAAGGTCAGAGGAAAAAGTTTCAGTTTATTTCTACAGCATCACAACACAAGCAGGCACTTTACAGAAAAACTCGTTTCAATTCAATCCCAGTTATTAATGAACATTCAGTCATTCACACCAGCAGGGGGCGACAGTGGAGAGGAAAACCTCCCCTTTAACAGGAAGAAACTTCCAGCAGAACCAGAACCAGGCTCAGTACCGCAGCTATGGAGGTTTGATTACACAGAGCAGAGCAGAAGAAGAATGAGATTAACTGAACCAGGAGAACTTTCTGTGTTAATGGAAAGTAATCAGTTCATGTTAGCAGCAGCTGCTTTAGCTGCTTCATCTGGAAGAGAAGCAGAGTTAGCTGTGATCCGGTTCTAAAAGCTGCAGGATAAAAGACAGCAGGCAGAGTTAGTCAGAAGTTTTGTCCAGGAGAGGCAGAGTGAATGCCGGCCACCGGGTCATCGTGTCGGCTGGTTCCCTCCTCCAGGAAGTTAAGCACAACGCCACACCAGGAGCAGAACAAAAAACAGAATCAGCTTTTATTGTCATTATGCAGAAACACAATTCATCTCAATACAAAAAACAAACAACATCAGACAGGGGGAGGTGGGAGCCTGAGGCGCCAGCTATCAAGGAGGGCCTGGCCTAAAAGTAAAGAAAATGAAAAGTTCATTCAAATAACATGAAATGATGCAAACTGGAGAGTGAAGGCGGACGCTTCTTTCCTCTGCTCCCTCCCTGCTTGCTCTGTTTCTGTCTTGTCTTTTATTATATTTCTGGAGCCGTTTTCTGCACATCTCCAAATCTACAGATATGGATCTGGTCAGCTGGCCTCAATGCAACTGATCCCATTTCCTGGAGGCGGAGCCTGGACACAGGACGTCCTGCAGGGACGGATTCACCTGGATTTATTCATGATAACATGTCCTTGTTTTGCCTGAATGTTGCCATTTGCCCTAATGTGTCCTTTCCTCTTTTTATTTTATTTAATTTTTTAACCTGTTAGAAACTGTGGAGTTCCCAATTTAACCCAGAAAAGGATTTGGACTTAGAATTAGATTTACTACCAACTTAGAATCCAGAATAATTAAGAGGATCAGTCACCACTTAGTGACTTTCACACTATTGTTAAAAGGTTTTAGATCTCATTCTTTCAGAAACTGCAGAGTACTGTCTAGTTAGATGCAGAGACACTTTTGGGTCCAGATCCACCCAGACATGGAATCAGAGGAAACTCAGCAGCCCTGAACAGGAGCAGCTAGTTTACCTACTTTGGATCAACATTAGATTCTTTTTCTTCTTTTGCTCTTTCCTTTGGTTTGTTATTTTGTTTGTGTTTCCTTGTTGCTGGAAATGTGCTGCATAAATAAAATTATCTTTACCTTTAGTAGGAGAAGAAAGTGAGAAAAAGTGGTCAGTTTGTCCTCTGGTAGCAGCATGACTACAGAGACAACTCAGCATAACCCCAGCCAGACCAGCTTCATCTGAAGGGAAACTTTTCATCCTGGTCTAGAAAGTATTCAGGCTGTCGGCAAACTGGGAGCTGGCTCCACTCCACTGCCAGAACCTGCAGAACCTGCAGAACCTGCAGTCTGGAACCAAAGGCAAACATCTGGACCAATCACGTGTCTGTCAGGAACATCTGGACCAATCACGTGTCTGTCAGGAACATCTGGACCAATCACGTGTCTGATGCAGTTATATTATTTAAGGTTTACTATGTGAGAAGGAGAATCTTGTTTTCTGTTCTGGACGTAACGGGAACCGGTTAAAGGTCCCGCATTCTGGACCGCCTGACCGCCAAAAGAAACAGCAAAAAAGAAAACATTCTAGCTGTTACCATAGCAACCCAGTACTGTCTACTTGAGGAAATGTCTGCAGTCAGGACACCAGTATGGTCCTCCTCTGCCTGATAACATCCAGAACTTCAGTAAATAAAAACTGGTCCAACACCAAGTCCAGAACCTGCAGGTCCTGACATAAACCCGTCCCAGTGCAGAACATCAGTCCTACTGGACAGCCTAGTCCTTTAATCCTATGTGGGACCTGAACTGTCTGACTCCACCCAACAGAACATCAGCAGCAGAACAGAAGAACCTGGGAGGACCAGCGGACCGATCTGCAGAACCATCTGGGTCAGACGCTGCAGAGGACCGACGTGATGAAGCTTTCTGCTCCTCTGCTAATTTCCTGAACTGTCCTGATGTTCCCACTAGAACCAGAGAATCATAACGGCGGCAACGGACAGGTCAGGTGACTCAGGCTGAGCTGCGATTGGGCCGATCTGTGGATAACCTGATGAACGGACTGATACTCACTCCGCCACCGGCCCGGCAGCCAGCGAGCCCATGAAGGCGCACGGCGCCCCCAGCAGGGACAGAACCGTACACGAGTTTGAAGCGTTTCCTCCACGCTGCCATCGCTGCGACACACACCTGCAGGAACACAGCCATGTTGCTTTTTAGATTCATCCCGTTAGCATCAGCTGCTTCTAGCATCAAAACACATTTACAGTCATTTTACAGAGGAAATATTTCTTTGGTAGAAAGACAGACTGTTTACACCTTCATTTAAAACGATTTGAGTCTTAAGACACGCAAAAATAAATCACATAAATATACAGAGACATCTATTAAAATGACTAATTAGAACAGTGGAACCAGTGGAACCAGTAGAACCAGCAGAACCAGTAGAACCAGCAGAACCAGTAGAACCAGTAGAACCAGTAGAACCAGTAGAACCAGTGGAACCAGTTTTCCCTGTAGAACCAGCTGCAGACTCACTTGTTTCTCTTCAGAACCTGTTACTGTTTTACAGAGAAACCATTGACTGGAAGGCTGATACAGCTGATGAAGATGATGAAGGTGATGAAGATGGTGAAGGTGATGAAGGTGATGAAGGTGATGAAGGTGGTGAAGGTGGTGAAGGTGATGAAGGTGATGAAGGTGATGAAGGTGATGAAGGTGATGAAGGTGATGAAGGTGATGAAGATGATGAAGATGATGAAGGTGATGAAGATGATGAAGATGATGAAGCAGCTGGTGAAGGTGAGTAAGTTGAGAAGATGGTACGACCCACCAGAACCACTGGACCCACCAGAACCACTGGACCCACCAGAACCACCGGACCCACCAGAACCACCGGACCCACAGAACCACCGGACCCACCAGAACCACTGGGTCCACCGGACCTCATAGTCAGTCTGGACACAATCTGGTCCGGTACTGATCGGGTTCTGACCTGGTGTCGGTGTCCTCCTCCGGGTATTGCTCCACCACGCTGATAACGTCCAGACAAACCAGACCCACACACAGGATCTTCTTCTGGTCCGCCATGTTGGTCCGCGCTGGTCTCAGTTTGGACTTTGATGCGGACGCAGGTCATCATGAGATCAAGGTTACATGCTTCACTTCCGTCGGCGGAGGCTACAAAATAAAAGTCCCACAGCTTCAGACGGCAAGGCAAAGATCTCAGGGTGAGTGTCGTAAAGAACACTTTTCACTTCCTGTCACGTGACGGCTGAACACCGTGTGAACACAGAACTGCTCTGTTGCCATCTTCTGGACTGAGTAGGAATGACAGGGCATCAGGTTTTCACAAGGTGGCTGTTACAGAAAAACACGGCAGGAATATAGGAAAAGAACCTCGGTTAATATTTAAAAATCACCTGAAAACAAAAAAGAATAAAATCATATTTTAAACAAGTGTGTAAGATGTGATAGAAATGAATAAATCAATCAATCTTGGCCTCCATGTTGTCCCTGCAGAGCCGGGCTTTGCTTTGGTTCCGTTCTCAGATCCTTCCAGGATAAAGTCCAGAAACTTTCTCCTGAAATTCTTTGCTTAGCAGAAGGAGAAAGTCATGATGGATTACTTGGATCCCATACAGTAGTTGTGCTTCTGAAACTGCAGGTACAAATGCATCCTTTAGAGGGCGCCATATTTGTGCCTAAAGACTGGAATTTCACTGGAATTTCCTCGTTAGTTCAGTGGGCGTCTCAGAGAAAGAAACTCTCCATGAATAAACACCGAGGATCACCTTCATCACCTGGTCAGGTAAGACTAAACACTGAGAACAGAGGGAGAGCTGAAACACCGAAACACACACTGCTACAGATGGAAAAACAACCAAATCAAAGTGAAAGTAAGAGAATAGTTTGTGCTGGAGGGAAAATGACTTCCTGGTTCCACGCTTTGTTCACTTTGATTTCAGTTTCAGTTGGAGACCAAATGGCGTCCAGGTTAGAGGAGGATCTCTGCTGTCCGGTCTGCTGTGATGTCTATAGGGGTCCGGTTATCCTGCCGTGCAGCCACAGCTTCTGTAAGGACTGTCTGCTGACCTGCTGGAGAGTCAGAGCTGGACGCTCCTGTCCGGTTTGTAGGAAAAGATCCCCAACAGACGCTCCTCCCTGCAACCTGGCTCTGAAGAACCTGTGTGAATCATTCCTACAGCAGAGAGACCAGAAAGCTCCAGAGGGTCTCTGCAGTTTGCACTCTGAGAAACTCAAACTCTTCTGTCTGGACCATCAGCAGCCAGTTTGTCTCGTCTGCAGAGATTCAGATTTACACACCAAGCACAGATTCAGACCCATCGATGAAGCTGCTCAGCAACACAGAGAGAATCTGAAAACATTTCTGGAGCCTTTAAAGAGGAAACTGGAGCTCAGGAAGGAAGTTAAAGAGGAGTTTGATCAGACAGCAGAACACATGAAGGTCCAGGCCCGACACACAGAGAGGCAGATTGTTGAGCAGTTTAAGCAGCTTCATCAGTTCCTAGCAGAGGAAGAGGAGGCCAGGCTGGCTGCACTGAGGGAGGAAGAGGAGCAGAAGAGAGGGATGATGAAGGAGAAGATGGAGGCTCTGAGCAGAGAGATAGCAGCTCTTTCAGACGCAGTCAGAGCCACAGAGGAGGAGCTGAGAGCTGCAGACGTCTCATTCCTGCACAACTACAAGGCTGCAGTGGAAAGAGTCCAGCGCTGCCCCCTGCTGGAGGATCCACAGCTGCCCTCAGGAGCTCTGATAGACCAGGCCAAACATCTGGGCAACCTGGCCTTCAACATCTGGAGCAACATGAAGGACATGGTGACCTACACTCCTCTGGTTCTGGACCCAAACACGGCCGGGTCAAGGCTCTTCCTGTCTAAGGATCTGAGCAGTGGGACGTTTGGAGAGAAGCAGCGTCTTCCTGATAACCCAGAGCGGTTTGGACCAGAGTGGTCCGTCCTGAGCTCTGAGGGCTTTAACTCAGGGAACCACAGCTGGGATGTGGATGTTGGAGACAACAGAGTGTGGGTGCTCGGCGTGTTGGCAGAGTCTGTCCACAGGAAGCGGGACATCAAGTCTGGATTATCGGTTATCTGGTTCTATGAAGGGAAATACTCCGCCGTCTGCCCGTCAGCTCCTTCCGCTGATCTGTGCGTCCAGAAGAAGATCCAGAGGATCCGAGTGGATCTGGACTGGGACGGAGGGAACCTGTCCTTCTCTGATCTGGACACAAACACACACATACACACCTTCACACACACCTTCACTGACAGGATGTTCCCTTACTTCAGAACGGTGGAAACAACCAGAATCCTCCCGATGGAGATCTCAGTGATCAAACAGCAGCTCTGATGGCATGGAGCTACTGATCAGATTGATCCTTATTGATCCTTATTGATCAGATTGATCCTCACTGATCAGATTGATCCTTATTGATCATTTGGTTGTTTTCTGCTTCAGATCCAGATGCTACAAACTAAATGTGACAGGAAGTGAAGCTTCTTTACTTCCTGTGTGGCTCTGATCAGATCATGAGTTTAATGAATCCATCATCTTTGTCTGAGTTGCATCCAAAACATGGATACCCAGTCGGTATCATTTAGTTAACTTTATCAACTAAAGCTTAATTAATACTTTAGTTCCTGATTCTTTTTGAAAATCTTATTTTATTTTTCTTTCCTTTCTCAACTCTACCTCAAAAACGACTTTATTTAGATTTTCTTTCTTAATGTTTATTTGGGAGAAAAGGCACACATTGTAGTTTTTCTACTGTTTATCATTTTAAAATGTTATTAAAGTATTTTGTAAACTTATATTTTGTCTAAATTCTGTCCTCCATCAAATTCTGTAAATTTTCAAAAGAAAACTTAAATTTACAAATTTATGTTTGTAAATTTTCAAAAGAAAATTTACAAACATAAAAGTCAAGAGTTTGATGATTTATCTGGTTTCCTCTCAGCTGTCAAGACAAAACCACTGAATGCTAATGAGTCGTTCCAAACTTTATTCACAATTGGACAAAATGACGGCACTAAAAGGTGACGCAGCAGGAAAGAGTGAAAAAATCTTCTTTTTGTTTTTCCTTCATTTTTTCACCAATATTTGAAACATTTCTGAACATGAAGATGTGATTATTTAATATATTAAACTTCCACAATTTAACAAAAGACAGTTTATAAAAAAGCAAAATGTTCAAACTAAAAACTTTCCTAAAGTTTACTGTCCAAATGCTGTAATTAAACTACATGCTTTAAATATATGTAGGAAACATTTTGATAATATTTGATTAAACCAAATTAGATCAAACTGTTTGGTTGGACTTGGGTTTAACTGGGTTATTCTTTGATTTATTGTAATTAAATATTGCAAAATTAAACAAGTTTACACAAAAATGTCACAATTTGCACAGAAACAAAATATATTGTATAAATAGTGAATATGTAGAAAGACTGAAGCTGATCTGGACTCTCATTGGCTGCCGTCATAATGAGCAGCAGCCAATCAAAGCCTCCGTAATCCAGGGATTATCCTTCACTGGTTTTTCTTCTTGTTAGTTTGAATTGACTAAAGATTCAGCTCAGCTGCATTTGGCTAATTCTTCATGAGATGTTGAATGTTTACAAACATGGGGGGAAATTAAAGGTAAGTTTGTGGAGACATGATGATTATTTATACAGCTGTTAATTCTCTCTAAGCTACTAAATTGTCTGATATTAATTATTTATACTTATTATTAGTTTACGTTATTTAGTATACGTTATTAGTATACGTTATTTAGTATACGTTATTAGTATACGTTATTTAGTATACGTTATTAGTATACGTTATTAGTATACGTTATTAGTATACGTTATTTAGTATACGTTATTTAGTATACGTTATTTAGTATACGTTATTAGTAGTATACGTTATTTAGTATAAGTTATTATGGGTCCAGAGGTCCCAGACGTCCAGAGGTCCCAGAGGTCCAGACGTCCAGAGGTCCCAGAGGGCGCTCCAGGGTCCCAAGGTCCAGAGTCCAGACGAGGTCCAGATCGCCAGAGGTGGGCCAGGTGCCCACGCCAGAGGTCCAACGCCAGAGTCCCAGGTTGACCAGACAACCCAGCTCCAGAGGAGATTGGAATAGGCTCTAAGCTGCAAAAAGCATATTTACACACAAGTCGGCATGCATAAAAATTAACTTTGCATCAAAGTTTGCGTAAATATACGCTGGCGTGAAAATGTGCGGCAGCCATTGTTTTTCTGTGAACAATATCAAACTACAAAACTCACATAAATCCAGTGAAATCTGACTACATTCAGTTATTAGACCAAGAAGTTTCAACCTGGTGATTTTTTATGATTTTAATATTTTATAAACGATGAAACTGAACCACATTTTCCTCAGACAATAACCTAACCTGCACACAAAATAAAGAAATTAAAAATAAAGAAACTGAAAACCCCAATGTACTGTCACGCCTGTCACAAGCAACATGCTAAGGCAGTGGCAGCATCATGCTGCGGGGATGCTCTTCTCCAGCTGAATCCAAGTCATCCTGAACATCCAGCCAGATTAATGCATGTCCATGTTAAACTGGCCTAGTCAAAGCCAGTTTGACTAGGCCAAACTGGCTAGTCAAACATTTCTCAGAAAAGCTGAGAACTGGTGATAAATATTGACAAACGGATGTTTACAGATTCCAAAGAATCCAGAAATGTTTAAACATTCCTGATGTTTACAGAACGAGTGTAAAACTCAGTTCAGAATCAATATTTTACTTTATTCTAAAAACTAAACATTGAATCATTCAGATTCGTTTCTGGATGCAGAAACTGGATCTGAAGGATCCATCGTCAACGTTTAGTTTTCAGATCCGTCTTTTTGTCTCTCAACTGAAAAATTCAGTTCAAGTACAAAGAAAAAGGTTTTTATTAATTTGTGCAATAATAAAATAAATGTTTATGGTAAAACTGAAATCTGGTGCTTTTTTTTACCCACAGCAGAAAAACCAATAAAACCCAAACCTCAGGTTTTAATTAGACCACATTGCAACCAACCACAAACTGAGTTTAAATCTTTCACTGAACTAAATATTAGAACATATTGCAGTGACAAAATTTAAACTGAGACAGAATAATAAATCATTTCCTGTTAGTAAACATTAAAAACGAAACGGTGAAACAGAACCAGCAGTTCGACTCGAAACAAAGATTTGGGTTTTTTCTCTTTTCTGGAGGGAAATCAGAAGTTTGCAGCAAAATGTTCAGATCCGTTTGGAGCTGAAAACATTTTTCTGCATTTTAATTAATACCATCATCCAAACCCTGGCCTTCATGCTAAGCTAAGCTCACCACAGATTAGCATTTCATATTTGTGTAATTATGAAAGACAAAACAATGAGAGGGAATTCATGATTAGGGTCGTCATGCACATCCAGGGTTAAAACAACTGATTATAAGTTCATAAACTTTATGGAGAATTTCAGCCATTAATAAAAAAACAGAAGAAACTTAACAGCATAAAGTTCCTGATAAAAACATTCAGAATTTAGAAGAAAAATAAAGCTGAAACGTTTTGAAATTTAAGAATTTTTTACATTTCAAATCAAAGCATCAAAGAGTCACAGAAACATTCAGCAGTGGAGCCTTTAATATGTGAAAGCGGCAGCGAAAACGTCCCGCCTGTTTCTGCAGACGCCTCCGGAAAACAGACTGCGGAGCCACACAACTGCTCAAACTAATCACTGCTGAATAATAACCGCTTCCCCTGCAGATTACTTCACTAAACAGGCATTTTTCCATGTTATAGGTTTAATAATCTGCCAGTGGAAACAGAATTTTAATGCAAATCAAAGAATTATTTCATCAAAATAAACTCCTACATTTTGCTGAAAAGTTACGACAATTTAGCTTCATATTATTTTAAGTGTTAAGATATTTTTTATAAGGTAAAAAAAAAACAAATTTAGTGTTTTTGCAGCTTTGACAATTTTATCTAGATCCATAATCTGAAAAACAAAAAAAAGTTTTGTTGTTAGAAAAGATCCAATCAATAAGTGAAACTTTTATAACTTTATGTAATCCTGTCATTCTGCTCACAACACAAAGAAATTAAGTCACCAAGTAAACCAGACAAAACGAAGTGATGCTGATCCATTTCTGATCCATTTCTCTGGACAGTCACATGTTTCCAAATTTTATGTTTAAACAGAAAAAGTTGAGAATAAAATATTCTCAGAAGAAACTTTCTCTCCTGAACAGCTCAGAGTTTGTTCATTGGAAACGGCGGCGAGTTGCTTCGAGTTCTGCACCTTCAGCGTTTTTACTGCTTCTCACTTCCAGTCTGATCAGACCTGGATCAGGTCCTGATCAGGTCTGATCAGCTCATTGCTCTGCAGCAGCCGCAGAGTGCGCTTCATTTCAGCACCAGCGTCGCCTCAGAGCCGTCCTTCTTCTTCAGGTACAGCCCGGCTGTCAGGTGGTGCTCCCTCCGCAGGAAGGCGTAGAAATAATCCGACACCAGCAGGATCTGGAACGGAACCAAAAACATCTTTTCAGCAGAAACTAGCAGAAAGTTTAATTTTGGTTATTGTGATGTAACCAGCAGGTTGTTTCCAGACGTGCGGCTGCTGCAGCGGTGCAGCGAATTCGGCGAGTTTTCAGCCCCGGCCTCGCTGCTGTACCTGCGCCACGTTGAAGAGCAGCGTGATGGCGTAGTAGAAGTTGGAGTTGGCGCTTCCGGCGTAGATCCAGAGATGCCAGAGAACCGGAAAGAGAGCGGAGCAGGCGAGCAGCACGCAGGAAACCAGGAAGATGTTCCTGAGGACTGGACAGGCAGGCAGGCGGCTGAGTACCACCGATATATCAATAAACCGCCAATATATCAATAAACCAACGATATATCAATAAACCGCCGATATATCAATAAACCACCGATATATCAATAAACCACCGATATATCAATAAACCGCCGATATATCAATAAACCACCGATATATCAATAAACCGCTCAGGGTTCTGGGTGTAAACATGGAGGGAATCCCCACTAATGTTAATTATTTTAGTGATTAATTATTCTGATCAAATAGAAATAATCAATACGTTCTACAGATTTTTTCTTATGCAACATTAGAAAAATATAACCAGTAAACTGATGAACTTCATTTTTAATAAGTGCAACAGCAGATTTGCTGCAGGGAACCTGAACATAAAACTTTTGGCTAAAACAAGTTTTCTTTGATCTTAAATGTGTAAATATTTTGTACAGTTTTCATTTTTGCTCCCAGGTTGTTGATTTTTTTGACACAGTTAATCCGGGACTAAATTGGTTGAAGATTATTTGATTAATCCGATTAATCGTTTCCTTCTCGTAGTTTTACTTTGTTTTTGCTTTGGAACAACAATAAACTGGAGTTTTGTCATTTCTGGGCTGTTAAATGAAGGTGGAGATAAGCCCCGCCCACCTGTGGGTGCAAGTGTCCACGCTGCACACCTGGACGATTAGCTCTGGCTTTTTATCTCAAATTATGTCAAATAATGAACTAATAAACAAAATGATGGGCCAAAGTTGAAAGTGGTATTTTGTTAGAAGCGTTCAGTATGTGAGTGAACATCTAGATCCAGAACATTTAAAGGGACGGTACGGATTTCCAGGTCCGGTGGGTCACCATGTTACCTTCAGCTCTCATCAAATGTTATTTATATCAAATATGACTTCAAAGAAATGAGACTTCCTTTAAACCCACCGGATGTTTTTTTTGGTTCCTTTTACTAATAAATTCAATCAGAAGCAAAAGTTTTGCTGCTTCTTAAATTAGAACCGATTTTAACTCTTGTCTTATTTTAAAGGGAAATTCTTCCACCGCTGGTTTTTAATGCGTTTGTGCATCAGCTGGCCGACCTGCCGGCCCCTTGACCCCCACCTGACCCCAGGTGTGCAGTAAACACTCACATCTGTGCAGGTGACTCCAGACCGGGAGGAAGGCCAGGTAGAGCGCCGTGTCGCCCACGGTGGGGTAAGACTTAAAGATGGAGATCACCGCCAGCTGCATGAACATCAGGAACACCGGCTGGTCCCTGCAGGCCGACGCACACAGGGGGTTAGGTGGCGCAGGGAAAGGTCAGAGGTTAATGAGACGGGAGGACTGACTTCAGTTTGATGCACAGAGGGACGGTGTAGAAGAAGACGTTGATCTGGAAGACGCAGAGGAAGAAGAGGCGGAAATGCTCAAACATCTCAGCGAAGAAATACCAGAAGAGGCCGATGTTGGGCGTCAGGTCAGGAACCGAGAGGCTGCAGAAAAACAGGAACATGGAGCTGGACCAGAGGACAACGTGTCCCACAGCGCCTCTGGTGGAGAAACGGAGAACTGCGCTCCTATCCACAGCAGTCAGGAAGGGTTGGGATGAACTTCATGCCAGATTCAGCCATCAGAGGGCGCTGCACTGTAACTCTGTCCTTATCCAAATCAAAAAACTCCACTTCTACAATTAGATACAATTAAATAAAACACTTTTTGCATGCTGGCCTCAGACCCAGAAAACCTTCATGGTGATGTTCAATTTAGCTAGGATGATCTTCTGATGAGAAAACGTGTTCTCTGATATGGACCCTGATACAGGAGTTTTGGACAATTCTTCTACAAGAACATCAGTGAGGTCAGACTGTGATGTTGGATGAGAAGGCCTGGCTACAGAATCTGCTGTACGTCATCCCAGACGTGCCGAGGTCGGGTTCTACTGGAACATCAAGCACAGAGCTGGCAGCAACAAATGCCTGGCTTTGTTAAAGCATTAAGAAATCCCACCACAGGAAGTAGGAGATCAAGCTAAAAAAAACAGCAACATTTTTCCCTCCACCAAACTTTACATCCGACATACGGCAGTCAGGCAAATGCGGTTCTCCTCAGAACTCGTTTATTGGATTGGTTCTGATGATCTCCAGTTTATTTTTGTGACTCACATGAAGCCGTAGACGGAGGGCAGGAAGTCCCAGGAGCCGAGCAGGAAGAAGGACAGACAGACGATGACGAACAAACTGCCCAGGTACATGAACAGGTACTGGACCACCAACCACCAGAAGGCGGCCCGCCGCGGGTTCACCGGGACGTACTGGTGCTGAGGAGGGATAGGCAGGTGGAGAGGGCAAAATATGTCAGTGAAAACAGGAAGTATGCTTAAAGACAGGAAGTATGCTAAACACAGGAGTACTCTTCCAGGAAGATCAGGGACAGTCAGAGGGTAGATGACTGTTCCAAAGAGGAAATGCCTCAGCAGAATGTTCTTAGAAAGACAGGAAATCAGTAAAACAGAAGTGAGCTTAAAGACAGAAGTATAACTTAAAGAGGAAATATCAAAGACAGGAGGTATGCATCAAAACCACATGAGAGTGTACCAAATCAGGTATGCCAAGGTCAGTGATGACTGGTAGGTCAAGGGAAACTTTTTAGAAAAAAACATAAATCAGTAATGAAGAAAGTTTTTGTCAACTAACTGGTCGGACCCTGAAAAACTGTCAGAGCAAGCTACTAGCAATAAATCTGAATAAAAGATGTTTTGTGGCATGGCGAAATCACTTTAGAAAGGAGAGCGTGGCGCTGTGGTCGACCTTTAATGGTTGCGAGGACGAACAGGGAGAGAACGGCGTTGTTCAGGCCGCAGGTCGACTTGGCAACGCAGGACAAGATGCTGAACGGGTTCAGCAGGTAACTGCCAGAAAGAAAAAAAAAACAACTAAAAGTGGGCATCAAGTATCACTCGGTTTCAGTTTAGACACTAAAAAATGTAAATCAAGAACAAACATTGAGTTAGATAGTAAAGAGCGTTAACATAAAAGGTCGCTGCTCCTTCCTGATGCTCTCTGAGCAGCGAGAGCGCCCTCTAGCGGCGCTGCAGGTACTTACAACATGGCTACTTTCAGGGGGATGTAGACCATCTCCGTGGGGCTCCTGATGAGCTCCAGGCAGTCTGCGGGGTAACGCTCTGCCTCCAGGGAAAACTTCTGCTTCCTGAACTGAAAAGCAACAAAAACTAAATGTTTCGTCACCGCTACACAACAGGAAGTTCACCTTTAAAATATAAGATTAGAAATGCTGAAGGAGCAAAGGTTTTAACACGACACTTTTTAACATACTTCTCTCTGATGTAGTTATAACCTAAAACTAAAACAAGATTCTACTGACACATATGGAGCCTAATAAAGAAAACGTTTTAAATTAAAAATTCACAAAATGTAATTCTCTTTACAGATTGATCATTTTCTCACCACTTGCTTGTTAAAGTCCTTCACTGCGTTGTAAAGAGCCACCGCTGTGATCACGTCCGCCAGCTAGCAGGAAACCAGAAACCCACAACAATAAAAGAACTAAAACCGAAGAGTTTCTCCACCCTGCAGTCATTTGTTCCTCCTACCATGAAGGTGATTTCTGCATAATCCACCAGAAAGTGAAAGAGGTAAATGATGAGAGGAGTCTGCAGGGAAGAAACAGATCAAACATGGGATGTCAGGTGGAGTAAATGTTTAAAGATTAAATTAATTTCAGTCAGAATATCAAACAGAGTATGGAGTGAAAATAGTCTCAAAAGATTTGTTTGTTTGAAAAATAGATTTGTATCTCGTGTCAGCATCTTTGTGTGTAAGTTTGTATAGTTGCATCTGTGAAATATGATTTGTAAGCCGAAAAAAGAAAATAAACCTTTTCCTTTGCCTAGAAATGTTGAAAAAGTTCACAAGTCGCGAGATACACACACTGGCCTACCCTTCTGAGGGTAGACCAGAAGTACTGGTTCCGACCCGACCCGCCATTCTGGACTGTCTGACTGAAGGCTTCTCCCAGCCAGAGCAGAATAAACTTCCGCCACCTAGTGGTGGAACCCATGTAATTACAGTTGTACACGTCACAAACGAGGAATCGTATATAAACATATATATAAAAATTAGATGTGGGTCTAATGACATATTTATTTTTCAAAAAAATATGTCTTAGCCACGAGACGAGACAAGCAGAGAGGGAAATACGTGTTGAACTTGGAAAAAACTATTTCCGAAGTAAACTCAGATGTCCGAGCTTTTAGTAGCAAGTGAACGCACCATCTACACAAATCAGGGAGGCTGAAATGAGTCTCAAAAGTAGTTTTGGCCTCGTAACTGGATCTGCAGTAACTGCAGTTCTGTGTGTGTATCTGGCGACTCGTGAACTTTTTCAACATTTGTAGGCAGAGAAAAAGGTTTATTTTCTTTTTACGGCTTACAAATCATATTTCACAGATGCAACTATACAAACTTACACACAAAGATGCTGACACGAGATACAAATCTATTTTTCACCCACAAATCTTTTTCACACGAGTTACAAATCCTAATCTTCGTCACACAAATCTTTTGAGACTATTTTCACTCCATAACAGAGAAACTCTGTTTTTCTCTGTAAGGAAAAATCTCAAATACTCCAGCTCTTTAAGTTTAAATACTGAGGCAAAAACAGTACAAAATCAATCATTTTCACATTAATATCCAAATCTATCTGTACTTTAAAATGGTCTTTAACCAACATGTGCATCAACAGCCAGATGTGACGTCTTACCTCGTGGAAAACATCCCCAGAATACGGAGAAACTCCCAGGTCAAGCAGCGCCAGGCCTTCGATAACTGAGCAGAAACACAGAGGCTCAGTCAACCTGACTCAAACATTCAGTGGAGAAAATAAGTTACACTGAGCCAAACACTGAGCAGATCCCATTTCTGATTTTACGAAATTTACATACATTTCAGATATAACAATATGTCACAGGTTATATTGATTTCTAAAAATGTCCGTAAACTTAAAGTTTGGCATATGAAGCATGTAATGCAACTCTGAATAAAATGAGTTACAACAATCACATTTCATTTCAGGGTCCATAAAGTATTGTTGAATTGAATATATCTGAAAAGTAAATATGGGAACCAGGTTCGGTTCGGTCCTTCATTATTCTGGCTCTGCTGGTTCCGAATCGCTGACTCACAGAAACTCAGATATTTGTTCAAATAATAAAACACATCAATAATCATTTTATTTTTTAAAAGGCATAAATTAAGTCCCTGCTAATAGATCGTTCCGCATAAAAACTGGGTTTTTAAAACCATTGTAAAACCTGTCTGCCGGTTTTAGCAGATGAACCGGTTTGACTTCACCGGTTGTCATCGGGGCGGTGAGGGAACGGGTGAGGGAACCGGCAGGGACGGAAGGCTCCGCTCCACGCCGGCTTACCTCGCTTCCAGGCGGTGATCGGAGACACCACCTCCACCCTCTCTGCGATCAGCTCCGCCAGGCTGGATCTGTACAGAGCAGCGCGGATTGTGACGGCGACAATCAGAAGCAGAAACAAGGGAGCCGCCATCTTCACAGGAAGCGCTCTCCGCCCGAACTGCGAGGGGAATGATGGGAAATGAAGTTCTATATAGGACCGCTGGTTATGGTAGCGAAGGAGCAAACAGACCTCCACCAAAAATTTCACTTGCATTAAAAAACATTTTACTAAAATTGACAGTAATACTAATGACATTGACAGTATTACATTTAAGTTAGCATTCTATTTTTGTATTTATTTCAGTAACTATTTCTTAAACAAACATTAATCATTAACATGATTACATGATTATTTATCCTTTTAATAAAAATGTTTTCTTTTATTATAACCATACAAAAAAGACGATATATTAAATAATACGTTAAAACGGAACGATATTTCTTATACTAGTTCTTTTCCGGAAACGATATGCGTTGCATCAAAACAAACGAACAGTTCTGTAAAGTTAGAAAAAAATAAAGCAGTAACATTTTCTCCAGAGAGAGCTTCCTCTCTCTGGAGAAAATAAAAGTAACTGTTGAAAACTGTATCTAGAGTACAGCAATAATTGAAATAATTACTAATCAGTAATTGAAATATTAAGCAATAACTAATAATACATTAACAATATCCTACTAAAACTCCTGTAACTAATTATTATTCTTAGAATTATTATTACTTTGAAAATTAATCGTTTAATTATAATTAGAACTATTATCACTAAGTATATAAAGAGATTATTATTATAACTATATAAAGTTATAATAATATACACAATTTAATATTTTCTGTTGCAAAAATAAACAACCTTTTTGTCATCCCAGTCTTACACAACCACTAACCTCTGTCGGAATATTTTTTGGTTCAAATGCAATTTAACAGCCCTATAAAGTTTAGTAATTTTACGAAATAATTTTATTGTATCGCTTCTGAAATTAGTTTCTAATATGACTAACTCGATTTGAAAACGTTTTTGTGCTTTTACTTTGAATTTCTCTGACAGGAAGTAGCTGTGGTTGCTATGAGACTTCAGGGAGGACTTTCGTTTTCCTTTCCCGGGTTTAGATGCGGAGCTGGTATCGGCAGATAGGAGGAAAATGGCTGGTTTAGAGGCGCTGTACACCTGTGTCGCAGATAAAATCGAGTGTCCGCAGGACGCCGTCGTGTGCTTCGTTCACTGGGAAATGATAAAGAATGGCTTCCGGTGCATCGGATCTGGAGACGAGGTGAGGAAAGAACAGGAAAATGGTTTTACTTTGATTAACCGTTGAGCTGCAGAGGTTCGATGTTTGGGCAGTTGAACATGACTAAGGGTCTCCAACCTGATTGACTTCATTAATAAAGAAATAAATTGATTAGTTTTTGTTGCCGAATGTAAGAGAAGCTGGGAAGCAGCAGAAAGGCGACATGTGATTCATTCTTTAAGATGAGACGGGTTTGTGACATTAAGGGAGAAATTAAACAGTTTGCTGTTTTAATGGAGTTCTGTACAAGCTTAGTCTTGAGATTAGCTTTTTAATGCGCATTGTTATCCGGGTGTTGTTGTCCGGTGTTAGCTTAGCATAAATCAGCCTGTTTTATTCAGGGCGAAACTTTGCGGCTGTGAAAAATGTCTCGTCATCTTTGGGAGGCTAAAGCAGCTGCGTGGGGCTACACGCTCTAATGTCGTAATTATTTTCACTGAGTCTCTTATTTAGTTTTTCTCTGTCGTGTTTTAGCCTAGCAGCCGTGATAAGAAGTCGGAGCTGCTTCCTGCCGACTGGAGCAGCAACAAGGAGCTGTACAGCCTGCGCTATAAGACCAGCGCCACGGACACCGTGATGGTGCTGAAGGCCATCGCTGTGGACTCCACCCTCATCTTCAACTTCATGGTAACTCAGAACACGACAGGCCTCTGCAGTCACCATGCTGCGGCCGCGGGGCATTGCAGCAGGTGCAGCAGGTGCAGATGAGGAGGATTAGCAGAGCTGATGACGTCATCAGGATGTTCCATCCATTTTCTTACACCCTGGTCCCTGGTGGGGTCAGGAGAGGTCACTCTGGACAGGTCGCCAGTCTGCGGCAGGGCAACACAGAGACAGACCGCACACACACAAAACACACACACACACACTCCTAAGGAGGGTTTCTACAGATCAATTAACCTGACATGTTTTTGGACTGAGGGTGGGAATCGAACCAGGAGCTTCAGTGCTGCCCCCTGCAGGTCTCCTCAGGATGTTCCCCTGCTCATCGTCTCTTTTGGGTTTAAACATCAGAGTTGGGCCGTTAAGAAAAGTCTGATTTGAGTTGCATTTAGGTGCTGTGGGAACACAGCCGCCCGCAGTGATGTCAGTCAGTAAAACAATCCCACAGCATGATGCTGCCGCCTCCGTGGCAGCTGTAATCTGGTTGTGTTCTCTGCAGGCACAACGTCTGACTCAAAGCTGCTGTTGTTTTGCAGAACTCGGACACGAAGCAGGTTTCAGACCTGATGGTGAACGTCAGCGAACACGTCAACGCTGATCAGCTGCAAACGTTCGACAGGTTGGTTTGTCTGACCTGGGAACAGAAAACCTCCTGCTGGGGGTTTGAACCATTTAGGAAAAGCACATTCTGTCAACAATAAGCAGCTGGTCAGATAATGATGGGGAACAAGACGTTGTTCCAGCAGCTGGTTGTGTGACTCTCTGTGCTGCAGCGTGTTCAGAGACGCAGACGGTTTGTCTGGGAAGGTGAAGGCCCAGCTGCTGCCCCGCCCAGAGAAAGCATCGGAGCGCAGCAGCCGGGACGAGGGCGAGTCGTCCCAGAGGAGGAGGCAGGAGGACGGCGACCCCCTGCGGATGCCCTGCAGACACCCCCGCCACGGGCCGCAGCCCCACTGGTCAGTAAGCAACGGCGTCCAGGAAACCGCCTCGCTCTAATAAACTGTCTCCTCTAATTGGTTTTATGTGTTTAATTCAGACAAGTAGGACATTATCTAACACACATCAAGTATTTAATAAACCAATGTTTCCATTTCTCTTGTTTCTATTAAATGTGGTTTTAGTTTCATAAAATGAAGATTATTCCTAAGTTCATCTGTAACTTCATCATTAGCTGCTAAAGTGGACAAAACCGCTGAAAATGATTTTATTAAACCGTCAGTTTTTTAAGGCATCATTTTAAACACTTTATGAGCATTTGATGAAAACGTAGAAAAGCTAAAAACAAAACTAGATATTTTTATTTAAAGTCTAAAGAAAATTCCTTAAAGTGTGAATTATAAAAACAAGTTTCATTTGTGTATTTGCCTGGACTGCAGGGAAACGGGAATCTTTGGGGTTTCAAGTTCATTTCAGTTTGTTTCTAAAGCGCCAAACTCACAGCAGAGATCAGCCAGACGGCTTCATAGCTCAAATAATTCTGATCAATCAAATCATTGAACTCAATTAATTATTCAAATTAGTTTAAATGGTTCCCAAGGAGACGGAACAGAGCATCAGTCTGCTCCTCCTGACCAGCAGGGGGCAACAGCAGGAAAATGTCTTGTGTTGAGTTGTACAGAGCCTGCATGTGGTGACAGTGGAGAGGAAAACTGTCCTTTAACAGGAAGAAACCAGCTGCAGAACCAGAACCCGGGTTTTAAACGCTCCAGGCTCCAGGATGATCAGTTTACAGACTGGAAGTTGGCCTGAAATTCAGGAATCACAGATTTAACATTTGGTCAGAAATATTTCATGTTTTCTTTGTTTTGGTTTTTTGAGGCTTTTCTGTCTGGTGAAAGTTTGAATCTTCATTCGTTCTGTGACTGGAGGCGGCTGGGCTGAGGCTAACGCTAACTAGCCGCTAGCAGACCCCAGCTAGCTGAGTTTTCTGTGCTTTTCAAACTTGCGGCGGCTGGCCGGGCGACGCTTTCATCCCAAAGCTGCTGCCAGGAGCAGCTGGAGTTCCTGGTTTGTTGCCATGCAGCTCTACAGTTTGGCTTTTGGTCTCTGGAGGTTCGACAATCGGTCTGAAACGTCGGGCTCATCATCCGGGTCGGCGCTGCTTCATTACATCCAACACCAGAAATGAACCGGTTCATCCGGTTCTGTGTCTGGAGCTGCAGTCAGGTTGTTGTTGGATTCAAAGACGACAGCAGCAGAAGATGAATGAATGAATGAATGAATGAATGAATGAATTTATTTAAAGATGGAGAAAATCAGTCTGGAGGACAGACTCATTCTGTCCTTCGTCCTTTAACCCGATCAGACGAGACGGCAGCTCTTCATCCACCAGAGACTGGCACCTGGAGGGGACAGATGGACAGAGGGGACAGATGGACAGAGGGGACGGAGGGGATGACTGGACAGATGGACAGAGCAGGGACGGGTGGTCAGAGGGGATGGATGGACGGAGCCGTGAAACCATCTGGTTTCCATGAAGATCGTCTGGATCTCAGATTAATCCGACAAAAACGTTACAAATATTTTACTGTTTTTATTTTGAAACATTTCGGTTTTTAATTGGTTAGAAAAAGTTCCAGAGCCGATCGATCCAAAACGTCTGAGTCCAGAATCCGTTTAAATTCACCTGATGGCATGAACAGGTTCCGCATCACTTCCTGTTGCATCTGGAGGATCGCAAAGTTTCTCTGGCCGCTCGTTAAAGTCTCATCATTTTTATTTCATTAATAAAACAAAATGTCTGTCGGTTGGTTTCAGGCCCGACCCGCTGACTCCCCCGTTCGCAGCCGGAGGAGCAGATCTGGATCCGTTTGGGTGAGTCCACATTTAATCTGGTTTACACAGAAAAGAAATCTGTGCAAACATGTTGCTCTTTTGGGTGGTTCAAGCTGTGGCTCGGGGGCCGTCTGATGCAGCACCGGTGTTAGGAGCAGATTGAAACTTCTTATTTCTTCCAAGTTTAGAATAAAATAATTTTTTTACTTCTTTTATTGTTTTTTGTTGCATTGAAATGAAACGAAAGGATCAATATCTGGATCATTATCTGGATCAATATCTGGATCAATATCTGGATCTATATCCCAGGTCAGCGGGTGGGGGGGGGATGATCGTGGACCCGCTGAGGTCCGGGTTCCCTCGCTCCGGCTTCGACCCGTCCAGCGGGATCCCAGACATCCTGCCACCTGGAGCTGTTCCCCCGGGGGCCCGCTTCGACCCGTTTGGACCTGTGGGACGCCACAGACCGGGGTGAGACACACACACACACCTTTGTGGGAACTTTCCATTCATTTCTGCAGCCTGACTCGTCATCCTGTCCTTAGCTAAACTCAACTCAACTCCATGGGGTCACGTTTCTTCTACATGACCCCAGAAGAAACGTTCACATTCCCACCTCTCTGACGCTCTGTGTCTTTAAATCCCGGCTGCAGCTCTGCTGCCGCAGCCGCCGTCTGACCAGACATCTTTGAAAAGCAGAGCCTCTAGAACAGGTTTCTGGTTTCCAGCAGCCATTGTACAGCAGAAAAACCAGAACGCTGTGCTGGGGTTGCTAGGTAACAGTGTGTCTCAGCAGTCGGCTCATTGTCCAGTTTGAAACTTGAACTTGTTGCCTAAAACTGTGGATGTTTTCAGAAACGGCTCAGATCAGAGGCGACCAGAATGAACGTTGTCGGAGTTTCATTCCCCTCCGCTGTCCTGAAATCCATGACGATGTTTCTGCTTCCTGTTTCAGGCCCGACCCCGACCACATGCCGCCGCCCGGATACGATGACATGTTCATGTAGCGCCCGGCGCCGTTTCCTGCTTCCATTATTCCTGCTCACACCGCAGAACCAGGTCCGGTCCCATTCTGGTTCCAGTCCGGAACCGCCAGGAATCGTCCAATGACGGGGGGGATTCTCTGAAAATGACAAATAAAATATTCACTCAGACTCCTGTAGGGTTTAGAAATGTTTATGATTTTCTTTTATTCTGCACAGATTCAGATTGACCCTGATCTGACCCTTGACCCTGATCTGACCCTTCTGCTCATTATGATAAACTTACATATCTATAGTTTCTTTCCTCTGAGTGAATGAAGGCGACGCCTCACAGAGAAACTCGTCACCTTCCAGGTTTGGATTATTTTGACTTCCTGCCACAGAAACGTTTGGGAATAATTTCCACGTCTTCATAAAATCAGATCTTTGCTGCTTGTGTTTTGGGTTGTTGATTTTAAAACATGGCTGATTAAACATTCTAATAAATAAATGTTACTGTTTTAGTTCTGCTGCTTTGCCTCAAACATTTTCATGGAAAACATTTTAATTCAATGGAGAAAATAAAGCTGGCCGATTCCACGCTAACCCTAGCATGGCTGCCGTTAGCAAGGCTGATGTTAGCATGGCTGCCCTTAGCATGGTTGCCGTTAGCAAGGCTGCCCTTAGCATGGCTGCCCTTAGCATGGCTCCGACATCATCGCTTAACATAAAAACGGTTTGTTAAAACGTCATTGCGCCAGTTTCACATTTAATATAATCCACGGTTTCTACCTCGCTGACGGAGACGGTATGGCAAGCCGTTTTGACATAAATTCGGTTTTACCGCCCTTCCATTCCAGATTTCTCCAATTGTTTTATGAATAGACATTTTAGGGATTTGAGATCAATAATTACATCCTGACTAGTCGAAATGACGTCAGATTCTCCATCGACTTGAATGGAGACTTGAAGATATGCAATGAATTACTGACTATCTGAAATATGCATTTCAGATAAATACAACTAATTCTGACTAGTCATAAAGAATTCAAGATATGTCGATGTTAGATTTGACTAGTCATAATTCTAATTAAAGATATCTCAAATAGCATAATTCAAGACGTCGTAAATGTATTTTTGGATACAATAGATGTAGTTTAGACTAGTGAAAACTAAATGATGGATCTCTTGAATCGTAGTTTTGACTATCCATAAATCCATTTTCTATACATCCTTGTCCGTTAGTGGGTCAGGTGCTGGTGCCTCTCCAGCCGACGTTCCGGGTCACCTGGACAGGTGAGTCTGTCGCAGGGCAACACAGAGACACACAACCATGCACACACACACACCCACCGAGGGAGAATTTAGAGAGGCCAATTAACCTGACAGTCATGTTTTTGGACTGTGGGAGGAAGCCGGAGTACCCAGAGAGAACCCACCATGCACAGGGAGAACATGGAGACTCCATGCAGAAAGACTGGGAATCGAACCCAGAACCTTCTGGCTGCAAGGCAGCAGCTCTACCACTGGGCCACTTGGGCAGCCCTGATTTAAAACCATGAATTATATTTTTAAAGAACAAGTTGAGATGTTCATTTATTCTGATGCTTCTGTTCATGGTTGTAAAGTTGCTGCCATTTTCATAATAATCAATGTTTGGTTCATTAAACCTGATGAACCAAACAGGTTTAACTTCCTGTTTGGTTCATCAACTTCCTGAATGTCTGAATATCTGGATTCTGATGTAGGACATCTGGGCGGTTGCCCAGGGTGGCATCAGAGCAGGGGAAGACCGCTGTGCACTAGAACCTGATAATGCTGGGGGCGCTGTGGTGGCGCAAAGCCTCCCTGTATGGAGGTCTTATGGTGGGGGTGGTCGCAGGTTCGATTCCTCCTGCTGCATGTCTTCCATCGCCCTCTTTCCTGTCGGATTACTTTCAAATAAAGGAGCCAACAAAAAAAGAGGTAAAGTTACCATTCCAGTGGGTAGTTCTGCTGCAGCAAGAAGGTTCTGGGTTCGATTCCCGGTCTTTCTGCATGGAGTCTCCATGTTCTCCCTGTGCATGGTGGGTTCTCTCTGGGTACTCCGGCTTCCTCCCACAGTCCAGAAACATGACTGTCAGGTTAATTGGCCTGAATTCTCCTGAGGTGTGAGTGTGTCCTTTATGTCTCTGGACAGACTGGCCACCTGTCCAGTAGGGGCCCACTGGTAGGGGCCCACTAGTAGGGGCCCACTGGTAGGGGCCCCTAATAGTGGGCCCTTACTAGTGGGCCCTTATCAGTGGGCCCCTACCAGTGGGCCCCTACTAGTGGGCCCCTGAGATCCTCTGAGATCCTCTGTGATCCTCTGAGATCCCATGGATCCCAGGAATGTTGCAGGTCTTCGTTCCTCTTCCTCAGTTATTCGCTGCTCCTCTCATTTCGTCCTTCATGTTTGTCGTCCAGCTGCTGTCTTTTCCTTTTCTCTGAGCCTGATTGGTCGGTGATCAGTTTCACTGACCTCCAGAGTGATGTCATCACTCAGGGCGGCCATCTTGTTTTACAGCTTTTATTTAATGGAATATTAGAGCCAGGATATGATTTTACATTTGATTATGAGAATAAAGTCATAATATTACCAGAAAAAAGTTTTAATAAATGAAAAAAGTTGTAATTTTGTGAGAAGTCCAACATGATAATTAAAAAATGCAACCAAGGAATGTTCAGCATTGTGCGAAGTTATAATATTTCATATTTAACGGAAATACTTCATCTTTTAACATCAGCATCAAATTATTATCAGACTTTGGAACAATTGGACAAACTGAGTTTAATTTAAAGAAAGATTCATAAACTGAATGATCAGATTCTTTTTTCATCCGTTTCATCGACGCGCCGCACAGACCGACAGAAAATCCAACTTCTGAAAATAATTTCTGTCATTTCTAATTTCTTATTTAGAGAATAAAATCAGAAATTGAATCTTGTATGAATGAAAATCTGAGATTTTATTTTGCATCCAAATCACGGTTCATTGTTTATAATCTGTCATCCATCAGCATCAATCAGATTATTGATCCAGATAGAAGCTGTGAAGGTTAAACTTGATTATGAAGTAAAACTGCAGATTACAGCAATCTGTGTGTGTGTGTGGGGGTGTGTGTGTGTGGGGGGGTGTGTGTGTGTGTGGCTACATTACCCCTGCTAACTGGTTGAACTCACACTGGGTCACATTAGCATATATCTGCTGACACAGCAGTGTGTTCTGCTTAAGGCAAACTGCAGCGTTATGACATTAATACCATCAGTTCATATTTAATACAGCAGAAAAACAAACATTATTGAAGGTTAAAGCAGCTTCTGTCCAAACGACGACACTCTGGCTCTTTTGTTTTTCTTAAAACTTTCATATTTTCATAATAATCAAAATGCATTAAAAGATTTTATCTGGAACTCTTTGAATGTTTGTTTTGTTTTATTTCGGGTTAATAAACAACGTTCCCTTGAAAACTGAGAATTATTTCAAAGTTATGATGTAAATATGTTCAAATATCAGTAAAAAGAGGCCAGAAGATGCAGGTTTAGTTTGAATGATGGTTAAATTGGAGCATCTTCAAATAAAAACTGCAAACATTTTAAAACCTCAAAAGTTTATTAAGTTTTTTTTTCTTTACCATATTTTCTTTCTGTTTATAGCCTCAGCTGCATCTGTCAGGTTTTGTTAGGACACTAACATTTAGCAGTTAGCATCCAGGTTATATTATGAAGCTAACATTTAGCAGTTAGCATCCAGGTTATATTAGGAAGCTAACATTTAGCAGTTAGCATCCAGGTTATATTATGAAGCTAACATTTAACAGTTAGCATCCAGGTTACATTAGGAAGCTAACATTTAGCAGTTATCATCCAGGTTATATTAGGAAGCTAACATTTAGCAGTTAGCATCCAGGTTACATTAGGAACTAACATTTAGCAGTTAGCATCCAGGTTATATTATGAACTAACATTTAGTAGTTAGCATCCAGGAGGAATCTTTCTCACAGTGAGGAATCAGAAAGGAATATAAAAGTCTTTGCTTATGCCTCAGGTTGGCTGTGAAAAATCTAACATTTCCAAGACATCTGAAGCTAATTTCCAGATTTGTATTCAGTTATAGTTCATATTGCTGCTTCTTGCACATTCCATGGTTTATTAGGTTCATATCGAGCTTGTGGTTTTAATTTCTACCTGGTTTTTATTTTATGGCAGAAGTTTAAATAAATAAATGTTGCTTCTGTTTAAGAACAAGCAACAAATCTTTCCGTGCTATTTTATTTTATTAGTTATTATAATAATTACATGTATATTCTGTCTATAATTAAAATGTGACTGAAGTTTATCTGGTCTGAAACTAAAACATCGTTGATGAAAAATAATGTGCTTTTTACAGCTTCATTAGGATTAAATAGCAGGAGTTATTACACTGCAAAACCACAAAATCTAACCAAATATTTTAGTTCAGTTTCTAGTGCAAATATCTTAAAATAGTGGAAATAAGACAAAACCAACTTACAAGAAAATTTTAGCAAGAAAATGAATTTGTTTTAAGTCATTGATGAAAAAGTTATCAGCTGGAAGAGATCAAATGTATTTCAAATAAACGTTCCAGGATTATTTCCTGAAAACTGCATGGAGCTAAAAGTTTGGTTCCGTCTTATTTCAAGTGAACTGGACTATCTGCACTAGAACTCAAATTCTGGTTTAGTATTTTAGTTTGCAGTGAATCTTTTCAGTTGTTTCATAATGTCCAGATGAGTTCTGGTCCAGCGGGCCTTACCACGCCACTTCCTGTCTGCTAACGTCACAAAGCCGTCTGATTGGTTGGATGAATCGTCCTGCTTCAGGCAGCCGGGATCCAACTGGACCGAACCGGATCAGTTCTGACTAAACTCCACATGCAGCTGATGCAGCAGCCGGCGTTCTGCTCGGTTCTGGTTCTGAGTTCTGGTCCAAGCTGGACCCTGGCTCCGTGTCTCCGTCTGCCAGCTGCTTCATCCTCAGGTTGATGGAGCCGTAGGTCCTTTTGGGCCGGACGAAGGCGGCGCGGCGGCGGTACATCTCGCCCCGGCAGATGGAGACCATGAGGAGGACAGACAGGAACATCCCGCCCAGCGTCAGCAGGCCCAGGCCGGCGATGATGCACCTGTCCAGGTGCGAGCCCAGCCGGGCGTAGCGCAGCTCCAGCTTCTCCATCTGCCGCGCCGACACCGAGTCTGGATCCACGCCGGCGTCCCGGGGGACGGTGTAGGCCACCACCACCAGCACGATGCCGCTCACCAGCAGAACCAGCGCCACCACGAAGCCCAGGTCCGCAGAGCGGCCGTCAGCCGGGCCGGGCGCGGGGCCGGCGCCTTCAGCACCTCCTCCTCCTCCTCGTCCTGCGGCGCCGCCCTCATCGTCACACGACTCTGGAGAAACCTGCAGCTGCAGGAGAAGAGAAGCATTAAAGGCATATAAATCATATTTTAATAAGGAACAAAGGATCAAAGATGGAGACAAACAAGAAGAAAAAAAAGACAATTTTCAAAAATGATGAAAAATGTTGATCCAGGCTGCAAAACACCAGATCTGTGTTTCAGTTTCTGGTGCAAATGTCTTTATTTTAAATTAAAATAAGAAAAATAACTTCAAAGTAACTTTTCAGAAAACCACAAGATTTATTTTTAGTCAATCATTCTGAAATATTGATTTAATAAAGTTCAAGTTAAACTGGCAGATTATTTCACCTGGGAAAATGTCTCATCAATAATCTGTAATACAAGTAGAACTTTTTATCAACACTGGGATTTTTCACAAGAAACAAATTTTGATCTTAATAAAAAGTTACTAATAAATGAGTTTATTTGCATTTTAAACGAACTAAGAAACTAAACAGAAATTGTGTAAGATTTAGTGTTTTGCAGTGTTTTCCTTCCTGTCGCCTTTTATTGAACAAAAAAGACAAAAAAAAACTCAGTAAAAACAATAAAAACTGAAATCAGAACGAAACACATCAGTCATTAGGTTTTATTGCAGTTAATATCAATTTTAATATTAAATCAGAAATTAGGGCTGCGGGTGATTATTTTAGTTGCCAGTTAATCTATTGATTATTCTGACTATTAATGGGATCAAAATACTGTAGATATCTTTAGATAAAAACCTTTCAACGTGAGAAAAACTCAGGCTTTCTGCTGAAGAGATGATTATTATCGACTAACTGATTAATAACTGCATAAAAAAGATGTTTAATGAAGTTAGAAATGATTTACTGACAGAAATGTCCATCTTTAATGTAGATCATTTTCTCTGATCTCTGGTTTCCTTTCAGTTGATCTTTTTAAGTCTGTTAGCGAATCATTTACTAAACGATTTGACTTTATTTCAATAACCGATTAATCACGGTTAATCGTCGCAGCCCTGAAAACAGATCCCGTCACCGTGCTGGCTCTGGGCGGACAGACGCGGGTCGCAGCCGGTCCGGGTTCCGGTCCCGTCCGTCCGGATCCTCGTCCTGCTGGTAGGAGACGTTCTCGAAGCCTCCGGCGGCGCAGCGCCCCCTGCCGGCCGCGGCGCCGCGGCGCTGCAGCTCCCGGAGCTCCACGGTGTTCAGAGAGTCCATCGGTTCTGGCTCATGTCTTCACCGAACCTGCGGCCCGCTGCGTCCAGACTGCAGCACAAACATTCAAATACCGTGAATAACCGCGGCCTCTCACTGAGATTCATGTTAAAAACGTTTTTTACTTTTTTGATTTTAATCTTAAATGCCATGTTTACATCAAATGTAAAATCATCAATTAAATCAAATAAAAGCTTTAAAACGTCAATTAAATCTGCTTTAAATCCATTTTCCTGCACCCTTGTCCCTTACTGGGGTCAGGAGGTGCTGGTATCTCCAGCTGTCATTTCAGGCGAGAGGCGGGGTCACCTGGACAGGTCACCTGGACAGGTCACCTGGTCAGGTCACCTGGACAGGTCACCTGGACAGGTCACCTGGTCAGGTCACCTGGTCAGGTCACCTGGACGGGGTCACCAGTCTGTCGCAGGGCAACACAGAGACACACAGGACAAACCACACACACACTCACACTTAGGGACAATTTAGAGAAGCCAATTAACCTGACAGTCATGTTTTTGGACTGTGGGAGGAAGCCGGAGTACCCGGAGAGAACCCACCATGCACAAGGAGAACATGGAGACTCCATGGAGAAAGACCGGGAATCGAACCCAGAACCTTCTTGCTGCAGGGCAGCAGCTCTACCCACTGCACCACTGGGCAGCCCAGCTTTTATGCATCTGCCAAATTCAGATTGATTCGTTTGTTTGCACTGATTAATTTGACCAAATGCGTTTCAGTTATTTAACATCATGTGTTATTAAAAAATCCATTCAATGCAGTTTATTTAATCCGCGCTGCAGTGAAGCTCCAGTAAAAGGTTTTATCCCTCAGCAGATAAATAGTTAATAAAACTTCAACTGTTAATAAAAAATGTCAAAATATTTTTAAAAACTGCTTAGAAAATTCAGCAATTCCATGAAATAAGAAAAAAAATGTGTTCAGTTATTAAAACACGTGGCGCTGTCTGTCCGTCCATCCGTCCGCAGGCCAGTGAGAGACATCGTCCCTCCAGCGTGTCCTGGGTCTTCCTCTCCTCCTGGGACCTGAACCCCTCAGCAGGGAGTCTCCATCCTGACCAGACGCCCTCATGACCATAGATGAGGGTAGGAACGTAGATCGTCCGGTAAATCGAGAGCTTTGCTTTTTGGCTCAGCTCTCTCTTCACCATGACGGACCGATACAGGGGACTCCGTCGTCAGGGGACTCCGCCTCACAGGGGACTCCGCCGTCTCACAGGGGACTCCGCCTCACAGGGGACTCGTCTCACAGGGGACTCCGTCGCCTCACAGGGGACTCCGTCGTCTCACAGGGGACTCCCGTCTCACAGGGGACTCCGCCTGTGTAACAGGGTTTAGGTTGTAGAATCCCACTTGCTTCATATGGATCAGTGCAATGGGGAAATAGCGCCCCCTGTCTGCCTGGCTGGTTACATGCTGCTGGCCCCTGGACTCGGTGCCAGTCTGTGAAAGCTGCACGAGGCGAGTTTTATTCTTCAGCACAGTGCAGAAAAGTGTTAGCAACACATGAAACATGATTTGCATTAACTTGGACCAGGGGTGTCCAAAGTGGCTCCTGGGGGCCACACCGGCATCCTGCATGTTTGATTTCTGTCCCTATAGGAGCAGCAGCCTCCTCAGCAGCTCCAAGTTCTCCTCATGAGCATCATTGGATGCAGGCGTGTTAAACCCTGACTTAGACCAACACTGTGCCATGAATATTTACTGGCATCAGTTTTCATACTTTTAATGTTGTTAATATTATAAAACACTTCATGAGCCAACATGACGCTCTGCTGCAGTGAGCTGAATGTTTCCTTCAGGAAATAAGCTGCCTGATCATCATTAAAAACGCAGAGTCCAGGGGTTACAGAACCCCGCTGGGCCTGGCAGGTCTGACCCGACCCAGGTTCTGACCCGACCCAGGTTCTGACCCGACCCAGGTTCCAATCAAACAACAAACGATTGTAATTCCATAAAATAATCTAATGTTTCGGAGCAGCTGGAATATTCTCTCTGTTCAGGCTGATGAGGCGACGCTGCAAAGCCACCTGGGAGTTTTCCTCCAACATTTCCAGATGTTTCCTCTGCAGATAATCACTTGCAGGAATCTCACCTGGTTAACTGCATGTTTTCCTCCTGGCTCTGCTGGCGCCGTCACTTCCTGGTGAGAAAAATCACAACAGTCTGTCGGCATTCAGACTCCAAGGTCAGACTCCAAGGTCAGACTCCAAGGTCAGACCGGGAAACTCTGTGACCTTCAACCCCAACACCAAAACCAGCCAGGGGTTGAACACGTCATGTTTGTTAAGGTCGACTACAACAGGAAAAAAGTCGAGTCCAAGGCGACTCGTCGTGGTGATGTCATAGTGACGTCATGGTGATGTAAACGCAAACGCTTCCCAACAACTTGGAGGCTTTGTCAGCTAAACTCACCGCAGCTGTTGATAAAAACCCGCCTTCACCAGGTCTATCATGCAGAATTAGAAGAACAAGATTGGGATCTGAAGCCCGGATTCTTCCTGAGCAGCGGAGAAAAGTTGGACTTTTGTTTGGTTCTGATGCTTCTGGATCATCACAAGCCAAACTAATTCTGATGGGATCCAGTTTGGTTCCAGCCGCCTCCCCAGCCCAGCAGGACGCTGAACTGACTCAGCAGCTGGTGCTGAGAGGCGGCCATGTTGAATCGCCAAGTCCCTTACAAGTCCCTTACAAGTCCCTTACAAGTCCCTTACAAGTCCCTTACAAGTCCCTTACAAGTCCCCGGAACTGGAGAAATCTGACTTCTGATTGGTTCCAGTTGATTTTTCCAACTGGAAAGTCAGAATTTCGCATATTGGTCTACAAACTGAACACATTAACACAAAAGCAATGTTAGATTGGCCTAGTTAAAGTCCAGACATAAAACCCATTTTAGAATCTGTGGTACCTTAGGAACTGAAGCTCATGGATTTTCTCCACCCAGTCTGACGGCGCAGAGCAGGAATGTTGGTAAATGTTGGGAATCACACCAGGAAGCCGCGAGTTGAAGGAGGTTCAACGTCCCTTAAAGGGCCAGCAGCAGAAAATGGTCCTTCCGCTGTTTCTGGGTTTTCTGCGCCGGGATTCGGTTCGGATCTCTGTCAGAAGCAGGTGGTCATTAAGGGAAAGGTGAGCGGGGCTCTGTCCCCTGACATCACCTCCCCTTTAACTTCGGCTGATGCGGGATTTGACGGATAAAACGAACCTTTAATGTCGCGTGTTTTCCCGGTGGCCCACTGACACACATTCAGCAGCGGCAGCCTGCGTTCCCACGAGCAACGTCACCACCAGAGTGACCTTGTGCTGCCAAAAATCTGGACCCAAACACTCCTGCTGTGAGATCTGCACACCGAGCGACGCGCCTCGTCCCGGGCTCATGGAGGACCAGCGGATGGTTGGAGGAAAATGGAAGAGAAGCGACATTTACGCGGGTTGGTGCGGGAATCCGTGCGGGAATCCGTGCGGGAATCCACGCGGGCTGCCTGCTGGCCGAGCTGCGCGTCAGGAAACGGCTTGTGCCCGGAGCGGGAGGCTGGAGGCTTACCTGGAGCTGGAGCCGAGCCCGGATCCGGCCGCCGCGAACATCTTCATCATCCGGAGATGGAGGCGGCTGCACGGCGAGTGAGGAAGGCGGAGAGAGGATGAGGATGGTGGCTGACACTGACCATGCGCAAAACAGCCTGTGGTTTTCAGGTTGGTGTCAGCGGAAGTTGGCGTCTGCCGTCTTCTGACCTACATCACTCTGAGGATGAGCAGCAAGAGGCTGCAGCGCCACGACTGTCCGCCGAGCGGCGCTGCGTCTGGAGGAAGGCGAGCAGACACGGGCTGAGCCGATGAAAGGTCCGAAAGGACTTAAGGGTTTAAAGGCATCGTCGATGCAGCGCCCCGAAAATGTTTCGTTATTTATGTCTAATATATTTCAGCTGTTTCACTTCTCCTTTAAAAAATAAGAAAAAACCCCTATGACGTTTCTATTCCGTCAGGATGCTGTGAAGATGCAACTCCCCCTGGTGGTCACTCAGTGAAATAACAGTTTGATTTTAAGATATTGGATTATTTTAAAAAGAACAATATTTCCAGATGCATTAGAGGCAAAGAGGAGAACTGAAATAACAGAAATCAGGTCTCCTCTTCTTTCTGTTGGCATAAAGTTTGTATCTGCAGCGCAGCACAGCTAGCTGCTGCAGGACCTTAGAAGAGGAGGTTTAAGCTGCATTCACACCGGCCCTGTTCAGTCCACTTTAATCAAGCTGTGACTACAGCGCAGGGCATACTGGGTAAATACAACCAAAGCTAGCATGTTAGCCTAGCGCTAGCAGCAGAAATGGCTCCTGGTCTTTAGCCTAAAGAGAAATCCTCCAGCCGTTACAATCTGACGCCTCCATCTTGTTTCATCTGGTGAAGCAGGAAGTTGCTCTCAGCGTCTTCAGAGGTTTTTGTGTCGTTTCCTTCAGTGGTTGTTGGTGCAGCGCCCCCACAGGCCAGGAGGGGAACAGGCTGGTTGGACTCAGAACCACAGCAGCTGAGACTTTTTTTGCAGAGTGGGAGTGTTTTCAGTCAGAACCTTCGTCAGTACCGCTGTAGCACAGACTGCAACAGGAGAGCCTTCATGGCTGCTGCTGTCAGCATCTACAACTCTTCATAAACTACATGAGATAAAACATTTTATTTTATGTTTTTGGATTAATAACTGCAGAAATCACAAGCTGCCAGTGTTTCTGGGCGTTAATGCTAATTATTAAAGACCAAATATCCATCCAGTCTGTGGCTGGATGGGCAAAAAATATAAAAAATAAAAAGTAATATTGACAGAAAGCATCATTTAACGTGATTCTGATTCTGTAAAATAAAGAGAAAAGTTTGCAGGTTTATTGAATTCTGTTGAAAATTTTATTTAAAACAAATTAAATGAAACAAAATAAAAAGTTAAACATCAAAGCAAAACACAAATCATACAAATTATTAAACCGTATGCAACATCTGGACTACAGAACCAAAAAACTGACCTGAAAATATGAGCTGCTGTCGGTTCTGCAGACAAAAAGACAAAACCTGCTTCATCTTTTATCTTTGCATTGCAAACAGTCTCCAGGAGCGTTACCATGGCAACACATATCCAGCTGTGTTGCCATGGTGACGGTCCCAACGAAGCAGCAATAAAAGACCCGGTTTCTTTTTCCTTCACTGCAACAGGAGGCGTTTTCATTTGCAGATTTATTTATTTCGTTCTGGAGCCACAAAGACCCAGAATGCATTGCAAACAAAACATCAGATAAAGAGAGAAGCGCCAAGCTTCTCCCTGATGATGCTAAAACCTGTGAACTCTCACTGCACGCCAACTTAGCTTTGTGATTAATCCGCCGCTGAAAATAGGTCTTTGGATTCTGAGACAAGCATAACGGCAAACTGCAGAAAGTCTTATTTTGTTATTAATATTAATAACAGTTTGGTTCGGGCCAAATATCTGGATATTGCAGACAAATAGAAACTTTGCTACAGTCTGGCAGCAGCGAAGGTCACATGGTGCAACAAGCCAAGGCTGAGGCCGGACGTGTCAAAGGTCACGGATTTCATGTTGACGTCGTTCATTACTGCATAAAATTCATTCATATTTTAGAAAAATCCCATAATATTTAAACTGACTGTTTTTCAAGATTTCCTTTTCTGTTTTCTTCCTTATCCAGAAATTTAAATTCATTCTGAACTGGAGATAAAATGTTCCTCATGTCAGAATTATGATGCTTCAGATTCTCTGTAAAACAGACGGAAGGAAAAAAAATCCATGTTTTTATTTTTACAAAACCTGTTCAGATAAAAAATGAAAAAATGAAACCAACTGAAAACAGAACTGAACTTTATTAAACTCAAACATTATTGCATCTTGATTCAACTCTAGATTTACAAAAGACCAAAAAACATTTCGTTCATTTTGACTTTTACATGAAATGAAATATAATATCTAAGCTGATGATGTGTAGATGCTACACACTGAAACTATTCAAAACTTGATTTTTCTACCAACATGAATATGAGGCTTCAGGACGTCTCCCATAAAAAACATCACAAGAAACTATAAACAATATTTTTGCTATTCTGCTACTTGTTTGTGAATAAAACAGGAAAACTATATAAATACAAACATATTTATGGTCGTCTCATCTCCTTTCAACGTTTCCCAAAGAAATTCAAACTGTTAGCATCTAGACAAAGCAAAAGCATCAGATTCTGCTCAAAGCGAGCCTTGCTCTGACCTCTGACCTCTGAGCATTTGGACCAGGCTTTGGAAATAAAATAAATCAGTTCCAGAAAATGAAAAGAAAATCTGCTTTGATGAACATCTGTAAAAATATTCCAACAGGAACCTGGTGAGCATCAGAACGAGTCACAGGCAGCAAAACGGTGTGATGGTCTCTTAAAGAGACAGCGACCCATTAATCCAGGTTGGTCTCCATTTGCAGATTTGAATCCAAAAAAACAAAAAGTCTCAACTTGCAGAAAACAGCAGATATGTACCGTTCTTCAATTCATGGGCCGCACAAAATCCGTCTGAGGGCCACAAATGGCCCCTGGACCACACTTTGGACACTCCTTTAAAAACAGATCTAATATTGACTCAAAGGGCAAATAAAATCACAAATACTAAGCAATTTCATGTGATTTTTAATTATTTGCAGCCGAGTTTATCAGGATTATTCAACCTGCAGAAGAAAATCTGGATTAAAGTGTTTTGTGTTCAGACCGTTTCCTCAAACCGGCCAAACCGACGCCAGATCAACCTTTCTCCATGTGGAGCCGCCGCTGTTCTGTAACGCGTTACCATGGTTATGGCGTTCCAGGGCCGCGTTTCCGTCAGTGACTCTGGCGCTCGGACACGACGTCCTGCAGGCGCTTCAGCAGAACGTCGGGGCTGCTGCCGTTCTCCGGACACGCCCTCTTACTGGGCGAGTCGCACGCTGATGACATCATCACGTCGCCCTCCAGGGTGAAGGCCCGCTTCCTGCTGACGGCGCCCTGCCGGATCATCCGGTTGATGTCCGACAGCTCCTGCAGGCCGGGAACGCGTTCATCAAGCAGCTAATAATACAAACTAAACCTCAACAGACGTTATGATGTGGAAAAGGCATCAAATACTTTGTTAGCCATTGAAATACGGTGTTTTCCGGACTGTAAGCCGCTCTCGGTTTTCCATCAGGACCCAGCAGAGGGCGGCGTCCTCATAAAGCTGCTGGATTTATGAGGACGCCGCCTCCGTCTCCAAAGCCCAAACATGGATCGGTTTGCGCTGAGCTAACATGCAGCAGCTCCATTTCCCTCCCTGATCGACAGCCTTCAACCTAAAAGCTGCATCATATGAACGTCTTCCTGTTGTTTCATGATTGAACAAATCTCTCCGTCCTGCCTGCTGCTAGCATGTGCTAAATGAAAATCAGCGCTTTCTTCTTTGATTTCCAATTTTGACTTCCAATGAGTCACTTCCTGTAGAGAGCCCCCTGGTGGTTGGAGAAAAACCCACAGAAAAGCCTCACCGGGCCGTAAGCTGCATGGTTCAAAGCCTGGGAAAAAGTAGCGGCTTATAATCCGAAAAATATGGAAGATGCTAAACATTCATTTGTGGTCCAGTGAGTTCAGAACCAAACTGGAAACAAAATGCACAAAAATATGGAAAGAATTTTTCCAAAAAAGTATTTTTCTTGTTCTGCCAAAAATGTAAATTTTCTGATTCATTTGTTAGAAAGCAGCTGATTCTCAGGAGCATTCTGAGCCGAGAGCTGTGTGTGTGTGTGTGTGTTTGCCTTGGACGGGCTGCTGTTGATCCTGTAGGTGAAGGAGTTCGGCGTCAGACTCCCTGCTGAGTTCTTGTGAGGTGAAACGTAGAGCGAGTGTCTCTGACTGACACGCCGCGGCGACAGAGGCTGAGCGCGGACCGATGGGAACGGAGAGAGGGGCGGGGCGTCGGCCTGCCGTGCACACACAGGTCAGAGGTCAGAGCAGCGCTGGCATTAGCATGCCGGCTGAGCGTTAGCGTGCCGTACCTGGGCGTCGCCGGTGGCGTAGCGCATAGCGAAGCTCTTCATCTTCAGGACGAACACCATGTTGTAAAACTGGATGAGGTCACCACGCTCCTCCTCCTCTGATTGGTCAGGATGTCTGCCTGCTGGCTGCTGATTGGCTTTCTCTGCAGCTGAAGGGGAACATGACACATGCAGGGATGTTGCAATAATAATAATAATGATATTAACCCATATTTAACCCTGATGGAAGAACGTCGTCATGTAGCTGAAACTAAAATAAATGACTAGTTTAGTCATTTCTTCTTTAGTTTCTGTCAACAAACAGAAACATGAAACTGTTTCTATGTCTCCTGACTGTTGCTGCTGCCCAGTCATTCACAAACCCAGCTGCGCTGGATATGACCTTTAACCTCCACGGTCTCCTCTGTGCAGCTAGCGCTAACGCAGTTAGCATCTGTTCTTACATTCTCCTCCAGACACAGAGTCCACCTCCATTTTTTCATCGGCTGGCTGCTCTCTGGGAGTGTGACGGAGTAACACACTGCGATACACCTGAACACACACACACACACACACACACACAGGGTCAGCGCAGGCTGTGCAGCAGCTGCAGATGCTGAGCAGAGTGCTGCTCACGTGGCTGCTGGCCTGCGGCTGGCTGCGGTAGCACTTCATGATGTCCTGGAAGCTGAGCGTCTCCTTGGTGATCTGCAGGGACAAACAAATGGCCGCCGCCTTAAAGGAGCCGCACTCAACAGCAGAGTCGCCCAGTTTCGTGTCAACCTGTTCTGCATCTCATCCTTTAAATGTACTGAACAGCTGGGTGTCCAAACTGAGGCCCGGGGGCCGTTTCTGGCCCTCTGAAGGATTTGAGAGGCCTGTGAACTCGGATCTGGCTTGTTGAGGCAGATGGACACTTCCTGCTGTTAGGGCATAACTTGATGTTAGATGCAATCAACTGATTCTGCATTAATTTTCATTTTATGAATTAGCGAGAATAAAAATGTGGGAATCTGTTGATTTTGCATGAATTTAAAATTTAATATCCTGCCAAATAACTTAGTTCCTTGTGACGGCAGCAACATTATACTGCAAATACATTTTACAAACTCAGAATCAAACATTTATTTTACTTTTAAAGCTTCATCAGTTTCCATCAATCCTTCGGTTTTGTTTCACAGGGGAATAAATTATAACTTTACTGTTGTATTTTATGTTTTATTTTCTGCTGCAGCAGAAGATAAATTGAGCTCTTAGATTTTTCTCTAATTTTGGGTCAAATATAAGAGATTTTGAATAAATAAATTCATATTTTCCAACATGATACAGACCAATGATGCAGTTTTTCGCCAGAGCAGCAAAGAAAATTTTATTTTTCCTTAAATAGAGGAGGTGGTGTCGCTCAGCTGTTCCTGAAACGAGAAAGCGAGCGTGCGGATACCTTGGCGACGACGTAGCGAGCGTGCGGTTACCTTGGCGACGACGTAGCGAGCGTGCGGTTACCTTGGCGACGACGTAGCGAGCGTGCGGTTACCTTGCGACGAGTAGCGGCGTGCGGTACCTTGCGACAGCGAGCTGCGGTTACGCGACGTACGCGTCAGTTCTGGCGATGATGTAGATGCAGCAGAGCAGCAGCTGGTCCAGGTGCCGGTCCTTCATCAGATCGCTGCAGTGAACTAAAACGTGTTCAAAACACGTCCAGATTTTCCCGCGCAGATCCGACGACACGTCCAGCTTCAGGCACAGATCTCTGAGCCGCACGCTGGTCAGGTGGTACACCTGGAGGAGGCCAGAGGTCAGAGGTCAGAGGTCAGGGCCTCTCCTCCAGCCGTTTTGCGGCTCCTACCTTCCTGAAGAACAGAGCCAGCGACCCGGTTCGCCGCGGCCGCCCGGTTCCTACTTGGGGGTCGGTGCTGGAGGTCGCCGTGGCGACGGCAACCCGACCCGGGGAGGAGGTCAGCAGGAACTGAGCCGTGACGACGCCAGAGGAGTCGCAGGGCTGGACGGGGATCAGGGCGAACGTTCGCTCGCCTGCACACATCAGAACACAGAGCGGGTTCTGGTTCTGTTGGACCTCAGTTAGACTTACATTTCATGCTGAAAACTTACTGCTACAGTAGTTCAACCAGAACCGGAACCGGACCCACCTTGCAGCGGGATGCTGAGCACGGCGCTCTGGCCGCCGTTCTTCTGGCTCGTCCCAAACGTCAGCCTCTTGGCCGGAGACGGGCTGACGGCCATGTTCAGGCCAGCAGGGGGCGCCGGCGCGTCGTCGCCAAAGAGCCGGCGCTTGGCGCTGCCGGCGGCCGGAGAGCTGTACCTGTCATGGACCGACAGCGGAGACGGAGGGACTTCTGGAAGGAGAGGAAACCGTCGGGAATCCGAGGAAACCGTCGGGAATCTGAGACAAATGTTAGAATGCAGGAAACTCACCTTTCCGTGAACTTCCCAGACCCGACCTGAACTCCCGGATCCGAGGGTGGATGATGGGAGACTGAGCCATCAGCGGCAGATGAGACTGGCCGTTAGAGGACCCGGAACCCGGATCCAGACAAGACGAGAAGTTCACCTGCACAGAGACGGACCTGCTGTAGATCTGACTGGTCTTATTTCCAGAAAAATATCCGAATGATGCCAGAAACCAGGAGGATGTTTGTGTTCTGATTTTCAGAATGAATGTTTCTGTGACGAGCCGTTTGGACCGGCTCAGATGGGTCCGGTTTCCTCCTGACTGTGAAACCCGTTGATGATTAACAGCTGAGGACGTTTCAAAACCCTCTTCACAGATATAGAACAGGACACTTGGTTCAATAAATCACATATATTCTCATTAAGTGTGTTTGATCTCCTCATTTTAACATCAAATAGTTTTAACCCACTGATAGCTGCACAAGCATCATAACATAATTAAGCACAGACATGTTCAACTTCTGCTCTGGTGCTTCAGCCATGAATTACAGCATTTAAGGCTAAACCTGGTTTATTTTCTGAAATAAAAACATTACATTTTTACTGAGTCTCATGGTTATAAAGATGTCAGTTCAGAACAGTTCTTTACCTCCTCCACCGTGGGGACGTTCCCGCCGGCCGCCTGCAGGGCGCTCCACAGGGCGGAGTCCGAGGCCCAGGCCCGGCTCTCCAGAACCTGCTCCTCGACGGCGTTCAGATGCTTCACCATGTCGCGGGACAGACCTTCCTCTGAGCGGATGAACACCTCGATCACCTGCGTCCAACACAAACGGCTCAGTCTGCCGCCGTTTCCTTCTGCCTCTGAAAGCTCCTCGCATCGGCTAATTCCCATTTAACCAGGATGCTCGCTAACGCTAGCTGGCTAGCATGGCTCCATTAGCAGCTAGTTAGCTGTAGCTTCAACGCAATGAGAGGAACATCGAAACATTCCAGCTTCAGATTCTCTCCACAGATTTTATTTCATTTCTCAACTTTCACTCATTTAGTAAAAACAAACTTTGTCCCAATTCTGTGCAAAATTTTAACTAATTTAAAGAAAAAACTGAAAAACACCTAAAATATAAAAAATTAATGAATAATATTGATGATTGGTGATGCTGACCCAAAATGTCTCACAGCTCTGAAGATGAAAACTAACGAGAAAGTTTTAAATATCCTGCCGCGACAAAATTCAAATCAAAAGGATCTTTTGAAGATCATTCAAGGATCTTTTGAAGATCATTCAAGGATCTTTTGAAGATCATTCAAGGATCTTTTAAGGCTTATTAAAGATGCGCCGACGCCCCACTTAGGAGTTAAACTCTGGATGCCGTCATTAGAGGCAGAGGAAACACAGTGCAGCGTCACTTCCTGTCCCGAGGGACTGGTTACCTTGAAGAAATAGAACGGCGGCAGCTTGAAGACGCTGATGATCCAGGGGAAGGTTCTCTGGGAGCTGTAGGAGAACAGGACCACCTCCAGGCAGCACGCCATCAGGGAGCAGTGGAAGATGTCCTGCTCCAGCAGAACCTGGCAGCAAACGCAGGGTCAGATTTAAAGGGACGGTGCGAGGCGGCGGCGCTCCGCTGCGCGGCGGCGGCGCTCTGCTGCGCGGCGGCGGCGCTCTGCTGCGGGCGGCGGCGCTCTGCTGCGCGGCGGCGGCGCTCTGCTTACACTCATGTCCCGGCCCTGCAGACGCTTCGTCTCCTGGACCAGAACGTTCTCCAGGACTTTGTGGTAGAGGATCTCAGCCAGCTTCCACCGGCTCTCAGCGAAGTCTGGAACAGAAACACTCAGCGTTAAAGCCGCTCCGCCTGGAGGCCGGGGCGTTTCTCGTACCGATGTGAGATCCCGCCGTGTCCTCGGAGTCGTTGGCGTAATGGTCCTTGAAGGTTTGTCCCAAAGTTTTGAGCCGAGCCAGAATGGAGCCAGTGGGATCTCTGGAGCAGGACCTGCAGAGAGAAACAGGAAGATGAAAGAGAGCAGAAACCTTTCTGATCGGTGAAACTATGACTAAATGTTCTGACTGAAATGTTGACTTGGAGGAGGAAACAAAGCAGATCGGTACAACAACTGTTCGTTACACTTGCAGTCCGTCTGTCTAGTCAAAGTCCAATCTGGTTGGTGAGGTGTGAAAGCTAATCGACCTCTGACCTCTAGTCCTCCAAACCTCAGTCTGGGTTTGGTTTGAATGTGAACCCCAAGCGGACCGGAGAACGCTCCAAAAGCAGGAAGTGGACTACAGTGCAGGGCATTCTGGGTAAATGCAACCAAAGCTAACGTGCTAGCTTAGCATTAGCAGCAGAAATGGCTCATGACAAATGAACCAATGCTGCAGTTTAGTACCAGTACAAGCGGGTCTACAGGGCTCAAGAGCGGCCAGACCGAGTGGCGCCGCAGCGGTGGGACGCGGAGTGGCGGCGGCGCCGGGACGCGATGTCGTGTGGCGGCGGCGTTGGACACGGTGTGGCGGCGGCGGGAACTGGAGCCAACCTGAAGATCTGCAGTAGGTTTTCACTGGGGGCCATCCTCAGACCCGACACCATGCTCTGCAGCCGGCTCACGCTCTGCGTTGCCGCGGAGACGGGTGTGAACAGCAGGTCCTTCTCCTTCAGGTAGACGCGTCCCGTCAGGGGAGTGGACGGGGCGAGGGAGCCGCACTGCATGGAGAGAGAGAGAAACTTCTCAACTTCCTGTTTGCTGTGAACTTAATCCTAAAATAATGAGATCAGAACCAGGAAGGATTTGGTTTTTAGGAGGTTTGAAAACAATCTGGGTCTGTTTGAGTCTAAAGACAAATCTGTCTGTCTCTCTGCCTGTCTCTCTGCTTGCCTGCCTGTCTGTCTCTCTGCCTGTCTGTCTGTACCTTCTCCACCTGCTGCCCGTCTCTCTGCGCTGCAGCCTGGCTGGCAATTCGCTCCTGAACAAACTTCCTTGGCGTTCCGATTTCCTCGTTGGCGTCGGATCCCAGGAACACGCGCTCATCGAAGTCTCCCGCCGTCAGCACGAACTCCTCGTACTCCCTGTTCATGGCTTTACTGAGGACATGAGGAACGCTCAGCACCGGCAGGAAACGCAGCGCAAATAGATCATTATGAAATGGAGCTTCTGTTTCTTACTTGTTGTCAATAAAGTTCTGAGGATCCAACATTTCAGTGAAAAGCGTTTCGTTTCCTTTCAGGATCTGATGGACAAACACACAAAGAGGGAACAGCATGACGCTAGGTTAGGGTTATTAGCTGGTTACTAACTGTTATTAGCTGGTTACTAACTGTTATTAGCTGGTTACTAACTGTTAACTGGTTATTATCTGATTGTTTCTAATTATTAGTGAGCAGCCTTAACCTGTTTGTGGAACAGTTTGTGGATGTACGGTTTGAAGTAGTGCTGCTTGATGCCTTTGGCCTCCACCACCAGGCCGTCATGCAGCTCACACAGCTTCTCCAAGACGCAGGGCGGAGCCTCGCTCTGCGGGGCGGGGCCGTCCAATCGGAACGAGGGAGGCACACCTGCAGACGCACAGGTAGGAAAAGATTCAGTGATCCAGTCAGCGCAAATCCCTCCATCCATTTTCTTCCACTCTTGTTCCCAGTGGTATTGGAAGGCTGCTGGAGCCTCCATCTGTCACCAGGACAGGAGGCGGGGTCACCTGTACAGGTGACCAGTCTGTCGCAGTTTAGCAAAACTTGATGAATTAAAACTGATTGTGAACCTTTAATGCCTCTGGGTCTGTCAGGAAAGGTTCTGCTTTTCACCGTTTAATATTACTGCTGAAATGATGAATTGATTATTGAAACAATCATCAATAATTTAGTAAGCGATGAATTATTAGCTTGAGAATGCAGACCTTAAAAAATTAAATGTTCAGAATCAGCAACACACGGTAAAAATAAAGACGACAAAGTTTGTCACGTGAGCATCACGGTCATGTAGAACCCGAATCAACAAATTAACTCGGTTCCACTGGGTTTTACCGCTTCCCACAGAAAATATGCTAAAAGCCTGATGTTGGTCTTTATTGACAGATGATTTTCTGTGAAAGCGGAGCTGCTGCCGTGCCCTCTGACCTCTGAAGCCGGGGTTGATCAGCTCCTTCCTGTTGGTGCACAGCAGAGCGTTGCCGAATACCAGGTCCAGGCAGCACAGCAGCAGGTGGTACGAGTTCACCAGGTCGTCTCCGATCATCCGGAAGTTTCCTGCAGGGAATCGAATCCACGCTCATTTCCGACACAAGAAGGAGAAACTGAACGCAACACAAGAACAAAAACTCATTCAAGTGTTTTTTCAGCTAAAGATCATTTTATTACTTCATTCTGAGCTGGAAGCAACTATTCACTCTGCTCAGGAATCTGATAATGAAGGTTTGAGTAATCAATTATCCTGACGATTAATCGACTAATTAGGTCAAATAATTGGCACATTCTGCAGATTCTCCATTTAACCACTGAATCCTTTTTATACGATACTAGAAATACATTGAAAAATGGGGCTGAGCAGTGGAGCAGCTGGTAGAGCTGCTGCCTTGCAGCAACAAGATTCTGGGTTCGATTCCCGGGTCTTTCAGTCTCCATGGTGGGTTCTCTCCGGGTACTCCTGCTTCCTCCCACAGAAACATAACGGTCTGGTTGTTTGGTTTCTCTAAATCATTGTAAGATGATTTATTTTTCCTTTTCAATTAATATGATTTCATGTAGAATTGGTTATTTAAATGCTCCAAATTGTGCTGTGCCTTTAAGAGGAGATGTTTTCTTCCTCGTTGGTTTTTGGGTAGCGTGGCCGAGACGGATCTGTTCTGTGGTGATGGCGGTTGAATAAAAAGTCTGGACAGCTACGCTATTCCCTCTCCGGGTTCTGCTTTCTCCACCCACGACCTCCTATGTTCCAGTAACAGATGGGTAGCACATCATAGTGTTACAATATCTAGGTGTGTGTGTGTGGGGGGCTCTGCGTGTGTGTGTGTGTGTGTGTGTGTGCGATGGACTGACCACCCGTCTCGTTTAAAGTGTAAAGTTTTGGATTAAAAACTGATTTGCAGATGTTCTTTTAGCAAATTGACTTTTAGTCTCAAACCTCCAGTTAACGATTAACCAGTAACTAAATTAGTTGGTGATTATTTCAATAACTGATTAATCATAATGAATTGTTTGAGTCCTAACTCAGAATACAGTTAGGGCTGAATATTCATTTCTATCTGAATAAATGACCCTAAAACCATTTTCAGACGCTGCTTCCTGCAGCACCGAATGCAGAGAGCAGGAAACACGTTGAGGGCGACGCAGCAGAAACCGGCCGATCATCTCTGGATACCTTTGGTGTAGATGAACAGCGTCCAGCAGAACTTGAACACATCAGTGACGTGGCAGGGCAGCCGCCTGCAGTAACAAACACAGTGAGGCTCCAAGGCTTCAGCATTAAAACCAGCGTCATCGCATCGCTACCTGTGCTTCCTGCTGCGCGGTTGGCGTGGTGCCTCGCATCCCTGGGGATTCATGAACATGTCCCGGAAGATTGGCTCGAACTTACGGAAGATCACCGTGGAAACCTCAAAGCTGCGCTCCAGCCGGTCCATCCGCAGCCTGAAGTCCTGCGGCAGGTTGGACATGTCGGCCCATTTCCGCATCTTGGAGAAGAACTGGATGAGGCTGGACAGGCGACAGCAGCAACGTCCAGTCAGAAAAACGGAGCAGAAAACCTCCAGCTTTGGACTTGGTGTCAGGACGTAAATCATAAATCAGTCGCTACCAAACTGCGACGGTTTCAATGTTTCTGTCGTGGCGATTATCATCTGTGACAAAACGTTTTTAATATCATCTGATGAAAAACTCACCAACCTGCTTCTCATATAACCTGACAGACTTCCTGCTGATTCTCCACATGAGAGCTCGTCACTGATTGGCCAGCGGCTGCAGCTTTCTTAGCAGAGTTTTGATTGGACTAGGACATGATTTGGCTACTTCAAGGATAATTTCTTAATATTTTTGAATATTTTCTTATGTTTTTCAATGTCTTGTGATAATTCTTAATAAATTTATGTTAATCATCAACAGTTTTCTGATCAATTCTGGCAGTTTATGATACTTTCCTAAGTACTGACTGTCCAAACGGTGCGTTAGAAAATGTTTGTATATAAAAGCTCGATCCAACATCTGATCCGTTTGACTGATACAGACCCAGAGCTGCAGAAAGTGTCCACCAGCCCCCAGGATTCCTGATCATTTCTGTGGTTTGTCAAATTAAAATCTGGGATTTTGTAGCGATGCTTGAGAAATATTTGAAAGGAATTTTGGAATTTTTTTTTCCTCACCCAAAATCTGCATAAAGAAGAAAAACGATGCGAATCAATAAACATTAAATAATTGGATTTTGTTCCTTTGTGGATCACAAACCAAAACTTTACATGAATTAAGGTTGAGACAGTAGTAAGAAGTACCGCCCCCTGCTGGTGGGAGTTAGTATAACTTAAACAAAACGCTTCTGACCATTTTGGCTGAAAACTTGCAATAAACAAACAATTATTTAGCAAAAATAACAAAACATGAGGATCTGTTGATTTTGTGTGAATTTCCACCAAAAACTGGAATCTGATGATGAAGATGATGAAGACTGGAGGCGCCGGCAGCTCGATGTCACTTCCTGCAGTTCTACTCTGATTCAGGTTTTGGTAATAAAAGCAGTTTGACGTCATATTTGCATCTATAAACTTTTTATCTAGTAAGTTTAAAGCTCATTGTGAAACATGTTAATACTCATGACTAAATAAAAACTCATTTCCTCTGCTGGACAGAGTTTGGCCAACAGCTTGAAATGATTAAAAATGTAAAATAAACAGCGCAAAAAGAAAAATCTGACGGAGAAAAAAACCTGGAGTGAATTTTGTAATTTCAGCATCTTTGTGACGTAAAAGCTGCTGCAGGATTTTGATAAAAACGAGGATGTTTTTCATGTTGATCTGCAGCTGAACTCATCACTGCTGGACTTAGTTTTTCTGGTTTCTGTGAAGCAGGAGGCGTCTGACCTCAGCTTGGCGCAGCGCAGGATCCTGGTGAGCGAGACGCAGTTGCCCTCCATCAGCCCCTTCCCCACGGTGGGAGTGGAGCCCTTCCTGCAGGCCGAGTACAGTGCACAGGCCAGCCAGTGCACCACCTCTCCCTGCAGACAGAGCAGCAGAAAGTCTATATGTGATCTGATCAGAAAGAAGTGACACTTTTTTACACAAATCGCTGTGGTTTAAAGTGATTGCTGCAGTGTGATTATTTATTCAATACCAGAATTGTTGTGAGTCTGGGAAAACCCAAAGCAGGAGGACAAAACCTAATAACCAATAATCTGCTTGGACCAATAATCCACCGTCCTGCTCAGAAGAAAAGCATCAAATATAAGTTCCTTGTTTACTGCTTATATTTACAGGTTTTTTTATTGCAATAAGTTATTTTTAGCTGGAATAGCAAACACTTAAGATAACAGCATATAGATTTGTTTGTGGCTTTATGGATTATATATGATTCAACTTGTAATATGTGGCATGTTAACCCAGCCTAGTGTCTGCTGATGGGTCATGACCTGGATTATACAAATATGAGTGAGTGCAATGAATATTCATATAAATAAAGGTTATACCGGTGCGGATACAAACAAAAAATATCAGAAATACAGTAAAAGTTTTTTACAATCATCTCATTTTGACCTCATTCATTTTACTTGTTTGATGAAATATTTCTATTTACTTCCTATAGATTTTTCCTGAGCCTCAGTTGATGAAGTTCCAACAGGTGCAGCTGACATTCAGCCACACCTTGAGAAGGAGAACCAGGTAAACATGACCAGAGGCAGCGGGTCACCCAAGTCCTTTCACCCCGGGTTTGTGCCTCTCGGTCGGGGTTTCCCTGCAGACCTGGTCGGAGTCCCCGGAGCAGTTTTTCGCCGCAGGCCGCTGATTCAGCAGAAACGGGGCGTTTTGTGCTCACCTCCAGGGTGTATGTGTTCCATATTGCTGTGAAGTTGTCCATGGCTTCAGCTGCGGTCTGCTCGTCCATGTTGAGTTCTTGACACAAAGTCTCCAAACTCCTCCGGACCGAACTCTCCTCCATCCTCCCCGACTCGGAATCCGACGACTCTTCGCCCCGCATTCACACGCGGCCGCGGTTCCCACCGCAAATCCCCCTCCCACGGGCGACAGTTAAACACCGAAACACGGCGCAGACCCCGAACACCAACAACACCCTCCACGAGCGTCGAACTTCCGCCACCATTACCCACAATGCATTGCATTGGCGCGAAAACTTCGGGGTTCCGACCAATCAGACGCGAGGGAAGCGTCGCTCCAATCCAGAGTCCGCCCGGCGCTCACGTGCGACTGTTTGGGACAGTAAACTTTAAAGAACTTCACCGCCGAATCGGTCCTTATATCTTCTCTGCATCTTGGAAATAAAACATCATAAAATCACTTACATTCTTTATTAATTACTAATTATTTTCTGAGGAATATGGCAGCCTTTTTCATATAATTCTGGCACAGTCATAGTGAACATTGATATGATTTAAATTTCAATTAAAAATATTTTATTAATTGCAAACGGAAATTAAATGTAATGCATGTTATCCAAAGTTCTTCCGAGAGCTGTAGGCTCTGATGACGTTAGGCAGGATCTCCTGTTGCTGTCAGTGTTACATTGGTCTGAAGAAGCCTCTGACTGAAGTCACACTGTTGTAAAGCATTCGCTGAAGATGACATTCAAGGTTTTCAGAAATTTTTTTTTTGATGTCCAAAGGAATCTTTTCTTTCACCATCATCTCCAGTGGTTCCACACTCATCCTCAGAACAGAACCAGAACCAAAGCAGAACTAGAGATCCTGGATCTGATGCTGCTGCCCCAACAAAACACAGAGTCAAATAAAAAGCATAGAAGAATCATTTTATTAAACAATCTCTTAATGGTTGCACCTTTTCTTTTAATTCATTTCAGTCCTAAAATACAACAACAATACTACTAGTGTAATAACATAAATAAATTCCTCTAGTCAAACATTCTGTGGTGATGATGTCATTTCCTTTATCATGCTAATAGGATGTTGTTGGACACAGCTTCAGTCATTAAAATGTGTTGATTGAAATATTCCAACAGTTTCAAAATATTGCTATACTTTAGATGGATTATACATTTGTGAACAAGAAGGACACAGCAGCAGGATGTCCTCTCATGCTATGTGGCGTTTTTAACATTTGAAAACATTTTCACAACTATTTTTGGATTTCGTCTCAGGATGAGAATAATTACACAGCTAGTACATGTGTTGGCATTTTGGGATTTTTTGGGTTGGATAGAAAATATTCTCCATTTCTGAAATGGATTATATAATTTAACTGATTTATCGTGTGAAAACTGGTCTACGACATATTGTTATTTATTTGGATCAGTAGACTGATAAAATATGACAGATTTATCAAACAAGATAACTGACCTCATGTTGAATTCAGTCAAATCCATGATCACACTTGTACCTAAAGATGATTATTAGATGAATTCATTTACTGAGGAGCTAAATGCCATTACACTACAAGTTTATCTCCTGTATTCATATATTGCTCTAAATAATTGTTGTGCTACTATAACTTACCATAACATACCATGATTCCCAGTTCTATTTATAAGTTTATGTGAGCTAAATATCAGATATTTTATATAAAAGTTGCTGATTTGTGCATCCCAAGGCGTCAGGAAGAGGAGCCCCTGATTGGCCTCAGTGGGAGCCCCTGATTGGCCTCAGTGGGAGCCCCTGATTGGCCTCAGTGGGAGCTGTATCTGGAGTTATCTCTGGTCTCGATGGTTTTGATGAGCAGCTTTGGAGCCGGAGAGCTGCTGCTGCTGCTGCTGCTCTGATAGCCGTTACTGTATTTAGGAACTGCAGAAACAGGAGAGAATCCAAACAAATGAAATGTCTGTTTTTATTAAACGCTGCTGAAATGATGACAGGAACGCCGGACAGAGAGAAACGGCAGCTTGGATACGTACCGGGGCTGGAGACGGCCTGGATGTTCAGGATGGACTGCTGCCCAAGTCTGAACCAACAAAAACTAAAATTAAACTCCAGTCATATTTCACTTTCCTCTCAAAGTCAGTGGGATGAGGCTTTGGGATCATGTCAGGTTTGTTCTGAATGAAATCCTTAGCATAACCCTGACCCATCATTTATTCATTACAGCAGTCTAGTCTTAATTATTATCTCTGATGAGAAACTTTAATGATGAATTTACTGTCATTTTTTGACGGAGTGAATATTTAAAGACCCAGAAACCAGAGTTTCCGTCAGTCGGTTCTTCATGATGAACTGCAGGACAAACAGCAGCTCGATGTTATGAAAATGAGACAAAAATACTTGTTTGTGTTTTCACAGTGTTGTGTTGGACTTTGTGCTGAAACAGTCTGTAGGTCAAAACTCATCATCAACAAAGTCAAGTGGTGATTTCTGTTTGCTGCACATGTGTTGGCTGTGTTCTTCTCTGAGCTGTAGATTTTCTCTGTCTTTGTTTCCACTGTTTCTGCTTGAGGTGCTTCCTGTCTACCTGTCCTCCTCGCCCTCCAGCAGCTTCCTGTAGGTGGCGATCTCGATGTCCAGAGCCAGTTTCAGGTTCATCAAGTCCTGCAGAGGCAACAAATGAATGATTAGATTTCCACTAGCAGTTTTTCGTGTCTTCCCACAGCCGGCCCACCTGGTACTCCCTCAGCTGCCGGGCCATGTCCTGCTTGGCTCTCTGCAGAGCGTCCTCCAGGTCTCGGGTTCGAGCTTTAGCCTCTTTCACTGCCAGCTCTCCTCGCTCCTCTGCTTCAGCCAGCTGGTTTTCCAGACCGGCTCGCTGATGAGGAGACACCAGAAACAATCAGTGCTGGATGTTTATCAGGAGTTTCTGATGAAGAGAGATACAGAGCTGCACCTGTGCTTTGACAGCCTCGATCTCGCTCTGCAGACGGCTGATCAGCCGGTTGACCTCGGCGACCTCTCCCTTCACGATGCGAAGCTCGTCTCCAAACTGACTGGCTTGGACCGACATCTGGTCAAACTGGAAACATGACAGCCTGTCACTCTGCATCTTTACCCTCTGAAGGCTGCTGGCGGTGCTGAGGAAGCGGCATGGCTGCACCTTGCTCTTGTACCAGGCCTCAGCCTCCTCTCTGCTGCGGGCGGCGATCTCCTCATACTGGGCTTTGACTTCCACCACGATCTGCTCCATGTTCAGGCTGCGGCTGTTGTCCATCTGCACCACCACCGACGTGTCTCTGATGCTGGCCTGCAGCTCATGCAGCTCCTGCACGACAAAGCCAAACGTTCACTGAGAAACCTTCTGGTTCAAAACACACAGCGTGTTTGAATTACTCAGGTTTTCATCCCTGCAAAAACACAAAATATTACCAAGTAGCTTGAGTTTAATTTCTACTTCTAATATATCATTACACTTGAAATATGACAAAACTAACTAAACTGTTCAGGTCAACAGTTCCTTAATATTTTTCAATCAGTAGTAGCCCTGATCATTTCACTGATAACATGGAAAAACTGTGTTCAATAATCTGCTAAAACTAGGACAAACCGCTGGGTAGCGGTTTGTGTTTCTGCAGTGCTCTGTCTTTATTACTTAATGTTACAGGCTGAGCAGAGGATTGGAAGAGGCCTAAACTGCAGCTACCAACTGACTGTCCATCTGTAGCTTTGACTCTTCTGATGAGACTTAAGGACAGAATAATGAACTCACAAAATGTGAAGATTTTATCAGCAACTTCAGACTAAAAAGAGGAAAACATGAAGTTTTTCCTGGCATTAAAAGGCTTCCGTACCTCCTCATAGACACTGCGCAGGAAGTTGATTTCATCGGTCAGAGCGCCAACCTTGTCCTCCAGGTCTGCCTTGACCAGGTAGGCCGAGTCCACATCCTGCAGACCCAAAGCACAAAACAGGTGGATTCTGCCGACAATATGAAATATCCTCATTTTCACTAAAATAAAAAATCGGTTCAGAAAAGTCTTTCAGAATAAAAGCACCGTCTGAAAATAACCATCTTTCAGCAGATATCAAACATACTTCTAATTAAGCAAACGCTTCCGAATTAAAATATATATTCATATGTCTGTCATTTGTATGTATTATTCAGAGATAAAATATCAAATTTGCATAAACTGTAAGCAGAAAATGATCATAATGTAGTAAAACAAAAGCTTGAAAACATCAGTCAGGATGTTTCACATAAACATCAGATTCATTCTAGTTGCTCAAAGTCAACGTGAAACATTATTTCATATATTATTTCACTATTTTAGATTATTTTGATCTAAACATTGATCTTTACACAAAATGGACAGAGAGGATTGACTGACGTTTAGAAATCACCGATTAGCTTTTGATGAATTTCTGGTGCAATCATTGGACCTAATATGAGCAGAAATCCCAGAAGCCTTTGCACCGGCGGTGCTGTGACCACATCCGCTCGGTGCAGCTCGCCCTGCCTGCAGTCCAGGACCAGCAGCATGACAAAGAGCAGCCACGGCCTGCAGGGAATGAAGGTCTGGCGGAACCCTACCCGTACCCCTAACCCTACCCTAACCACTAGGGGCCGCACTAGAGCAGCCAGAGGAAATGACTCAGGACTAAGGTGAAATCTGCTGGTGGTACCAAATTCAAAGGAACGAGGACGGATATCTGGTTTGGTCCAATGATGGAAAACATTCAGCTTCCAATGTTAACTGAGGTTTGAAAACATAAACAATGGCTTATTGATAAATGGAGAAATGTTAACATAATGAGTTTTTCCTCATTTCTGACTGAAATATTAGATTTTATGTCTTTATATCAATTTCTACATGCTGGATTCATGTCAATGCATTTCTTTAAATAAAACAAAAGCAAAAAACTGATGAATCAGAAACCTGGGAGACCTCTGCTTACATTTAGTGCTATAAATTAATATCGTTTGGTAGCTGTAAATAAAATTGGTTTTGAGATGTTTGCTGTGCACAAAAATAAAGTGAAAGTTTATAGATTTGGAGTCAAAACTCATTCATTTGTTTTCATGAAGCATAAAGGCAGATTTATTTAAATATATTTTTAAAATAGCAGCAATGAAGCAAAACTTTTAATGTTAGCTCAGAAACTGAGAGACTTTCATTTGCTAAGGGAAATTAAATGTCGCCATGAATCATTAATTTAGGATCTTCAAAGAGTTAATGATGATGATGATGATGATGATGATGATGGCCTGACCTTCTTCAGGATGACGAAGTCGTTCTCCAAGTTGTTTCGCTTGTTGATCTCCTCCTCGTATCTGAGGGAGACGAGGACAGAGTGAGTGTGTATCTGTGTCTCTGTCTGTCTGTGTGTCTCTGTCTGTGTGTCTCTGTCTGTGTGTCTCTGTGTCTCTCTCTCTGTCTGTCTCTCTGTGTGTCTCTGTCTCTGTGTGTCTCGGTGTGTACTTGTGCTTGAAGTCCTCCACCAGGCCCTGCATGTTCCTCAGCTCCCCGTCCAGTTTGGTTTTGTCGTTGTTCACCAGGTCGTTCTGCCGCCGCAGCGCCGCCATGTAGGCCTCGAACAGCGGCTCCACGTTGGAGCGACTCACACCCTGAGACTGCAGCAGCTCCAGCTTCGTCTCCAGCATCTTGTTCTGCTTCAGAACGACCTGGCCTGCGAGCCCTCAGCACAGGAACCATCAGCACAGGGAACCATCGGCTCAGGGAACCATCGGCACAGGGGGAACCATCGGCACAGGGAACCATCGGCACAGGGAACCATCGGCACAGGGAACCATCGGCACAGGGAACCATCGGCACAGGGAACCATCGGCACAGGGAACCATCGGCACAGGGAACCATCGGCAAGGGAACCATCAGCACAGGGAACCATGGTCTCTGTTAACTCTGTGACCTTTAACCCTGATCTGGTGGAAAGTTAAAATGTTTCGGTTTCTAAATGTTTGGCCCTTTCTTTGCTCTGCAGGTTGAAATGTGAAGCTTTTGCAGACAGAAGAATTTTTATTTCTATATATAAACATATAGGATCAAGTCCATAATATAAACATTATGAGTTCACAGTGCAACATAAAGGCCAACAGAACTAAACTGCAACTAAAACAACAACACAGACAACTAAACATACATCAAGACTTTAGTGGGGCAGCTTGAGTTCACAATATTAAAAAATATAAAAATACAAACAATAAATATATATAAATATAAAATAGATAAATAAATGAAACAGGGCAGTACATGAAAGTGTGAAGTTTTTCAAAATGAGATCAACCAAACATAAAGACTCAAAACAAGTTGAACTGATTCTTCCTCTGTGGTTTTAAAGAAGCAACATTAGTGACGTTTGGCTAATCGTAAGACTTTGTTTATGCCATAGTGAATGAAGATCACTGATGAAAACACCAAATGTAACAGCCTGTGTGGTTAAATCTGCTAATTGTTTTCCAATAAACTGATAAACTTTCCAGAAAAAGTGAACAATTTCACAGGTGAAAACAGCTGATTTAAATCTTCAGTTACTTTTTTACAGAATTCCCATTGATCCATTTTAAACTGCAGGAAATCGCTGGTTGGATTAATTTAGTTTAAATTGCTTTTCTTTTATTTTGGAAGGAAGTGCAAAACATAAATATTTTGATCTAGTTTTTACAATTTGTCGTTTAAGTCTCTAAAGATATTTTCCCTCTTAAACGCATCAGTGGCACAATAATTGATAAGCAGCTTCTTATAAACTGATTATTACATTTTGTATCACAGAAATCAACATTTTCAGTATAAAGTGTCTGTAAACGAGGGAAAACCTTGTTTAAATCCAGTGTAACCATGGATACAAGCTGACAGGGAAGGCCTTAGGGACTTTTGTATATTTTTCCTGGGTTCAATATATTGGAAATTTATCACAAAACTCAGAATGAGAAGAAGATGGCCGAGCACAAAGCCTGTTGTCAAGTCGGTATCAGTTGAGCTCGGGTTTCCTGCTCCAGCGCGGCCTAGACAAAGCCCAGTTCCGTTGGGAGCGGCACTCAGCCCCTGCAGGCTGCCGGCGTCGTGTTTCCATCGGGTTTCACTCGCTCTCTGAAATGGGCCAAGAGACTCAGGTGTCCAGAAACTTCAGGTCAGAAGAAGCTTTTTAACCCCATCTGAATTCTTGACTTTGTGAATCTATAAGAGCGAAACATGAGATCATTTCTGCTGAGTCAGGAAATGCCGAACATCCTGCACTGGGTGAAAGTGGGTCGCCTGAAACAAGTGGGGCTTTGTTCCTTCACGGAGCTGAAAGGCGACTCGCCTCATTCACTGCTAGAAACTTTAAACACTGAACATTTTGTGGAGACGATTTCTGAAGGAAATGATTTTTATACGCCTGGACTGACGCCCTGCAGAGCTTCAAACAACTTTCTGCAACATTTTAATAAATTCATTTTATAGAGAAACAAACTTTATGTTTTAAACAAATACGTTAAATATTAATACTTTAAAAAACATCCAATTACTCTGGAGACCAACGTGTGACGGTTTGGCTGAAAACTCAGATCCATTTCTTCCACATGAAGGTTATTATTTATTTAGCTAATCATAAATCACGTGATCAGAACTTCATGTACAGTTTTATGTTTGAACTATTTTATACTAAAATAAACATCGTCACACATATGAACCCATTTTATTCTGTTTCACTGCAGCAGCAGATCTCATTTAAAAAACCTTTTTGTATTTCAGAACTTAGTTGGTCATTTCTGGACTTCCTGCCGGATCGGATCCGGTGGGAGCCAGACCAGACCGGATCGGACCGGACCAGACCTGACCGGATCGGACCTGACTGGGCCAGACCGGATCGGACCGGACCTGACCACATCGGACTGGACCAGACATGACCAGACCGGACCTGACTGGACCAGACTGGACAAGACCGGATCGGACCGGACCACATCGGACTGGACTTATCGGACCAGACCGGACCTGACCGGATTGGACCGGATCGGCTGTCTGGCTGACAAAGCGTTTATTGTCAGGATGTTTCTGAGTCCATCAGAAAGCAGACAGCGGATCCTCAGACGGAACCGAATCCACTGGGAATCTGGCCAGGATCTCCAGAAACAGTAACAGCAGCAAATATGCTAAATGAATTGTTCCATATAAAATAGAACCTGCTGATGGTTTTCTTTGTTCAGAGCGGCTAAAGCTTCGTTCTGCTATCTCAGTTTCTGCTCAGTGACCAGGTCTGGTTTAGGAACCAGAAGCTGCTTTTACTGAAAAGTTCCTGGGAAATTAGTTTTTATTTATTCGCTCTAGAAAATAAAATTATCTGTTAAAATTTTATGTTTTTAAATTTCACCAACATTTTTGTTAATTACTGTGTGTGTGTGTGTCAGTGTGTGTCGGGGTGTGTCAGTGTGTCAGTGTGTGTGTCAGCATTGGTACTTGTGATTTAGCAGGACATTTCATCAGAATACGCACAACACTAGAAGGACATTTTGAATTAACAGGACAGGAGCGGCGTCCTGCTAATTTTGCCAAAAATCTAAAAACGTAGAAAGGTTTCTATTGGTCTATTAACCCCAAAAATGCATGTGTCCGTTTAATACACATAAACCTGATGTTGTGTATAATCTGTGTATCACCACAGTGCCCCCTACGGCAAGTTTGTGTAATAGCAAGACCTTATGAATATGCACACAGGTCTTATTCTGATTGGTTGTCTGCCGGAAGGTCCTGCTAATTATTACAGTGTCTTTTTAATTCATGTGTCGCTATTTACACAGGGGATGAGTTGGAAATATGATTACTCTATGCTATAAGACTGAATATTTTATAACGTTTACTTGGGTTCCTAAACCCAACCTTTTGTCCAACCTTGGAATGTATGTTTCACCTGATAATATACAGAAATTAATATATATTTTGATCAAATATTGTTTATTTAAAACATTATGAATAATAAATGTGTGAAATAAGTGCATGCATTAAAAGAAATATAAACAATAAGAGAGCCATATTTTAATCAAGCTATCTTTGCGGTCCACTGCTAACATTTTGTTGATTCTGTTCTACTCTGCTCCCCCAGAACCAAACATTTTGAAGCAGAATTTAGAATCAATGCACCACAAATCTTGAATAAACTTCCAGAAAACTTCAAAACAGCTGAAACACTGTTTTGTGTTTCAGCCTTTAAATCAAGGCTAAAAACACACCTATGTACATTTGTTTCTGCATCTTAATCAATGATACATGCATGAATATATTTGATGTATATGATGTTAATTTAGATTTTACTTTGAATTTAATTTCTTTGTTTTTTTTAAGGTGAATGTATGTTATTTTTATGAATTTTTAGTTCTGTGTTTCTTTGATGTAAAGCACTTTGAACTGCCTTGCAGCTGAAATGTGCTATACAAATAAACTTGACTTAACAGCAGTTTTCAGATCTTGCCAAAGATTCTCCATTGAATTTATATCTAGACTTTGACTTTGCCATTCTAACACATAAATATGTTTTGATTTAAGCCATTCCATTGTAGATCTGGCTTTATGTTTAAGGTCATTGTCCTGCTGGAAGGTGAACCTCTGCCTCAGCCTCAAGTCTTTTGCAGAGTCCAGCAAGTTTTCTTCCAAGATTGCCCTGTATTTGGCTCAATCTATTTTACAATCAACTCTAGCAATCTTCCCTGTCCCTGAAGAAAGGAAGCACCCCCAGAGCATGATGCTGCCACCACCATGTTTCTCAGTGGGGAAGGTGTGTTCAGAGTGATGTGCAATGTCCATTCTCCACCACAAATAGTGCTTTGTATTTTTTGCCAAAAAGTTACATTTTGGTCTTGTCTTATCTCTGCATTTGGTCCATAGCCACCATGGACCTCTTGGCAGTATCTCTGATCAGTGCACTTCTTGTTCAGCATATACGTTTATGAGGATGGCCTGTGTCAAAAAACCTTGAACTCCTCCATGACCTCCTAACTGTCCCAAAGCCCTTAGGACCAGGTTAGCATACTCTGCCATGTTTAGACGGCGGAGTCTTGGTGAATCTACCAAGACTTTTTGTCTTAGTAGATTCACAGCTGTGCTATATTCTTTCCATTTCCTGATGATTCATGGAACAGAACTCTGTGTGACGTTCAAAGCTAGAAAAACTTGTTTATAGCCTAAGTCTGCTTTAAGCTTCTCCACAACTTTATCCCTAATCTGTATGGTGTGTTCCTTGGACTTCATGATGCTGTTTGCTCCCCAATATTCTCTTACCCAACTTTTGAGGCAGTCATAGAAGTTGAATTTTTACTGAGATTAGATTACACACAGATGGACTCTATTTAGCCTTAGCAGTCATCAGGCAACTTTTTAAACTTTGTGTTTGTCTTTCCCATAAAATTCTGTGAAGATATGTTTGCAGTTGTATGTGACAAAATATGGAAAAGTTCAAGAGCTATGGGTACTTTTGCAAGCCACTGTACTTACAAATAGTAAGGCAAATCCAATGAGAGAAACAAGGTCCAGACAATAAACAAGTATGCATTGACAGTAATCATATACCCTGCTAGGATAATAAGACAGAAAAGAGGGGAAATTCAGTCCACTGATATAAGAATACAAAAGCTGCTGATGATGCATGGAAAATTGTGCTGCTCAAGGTTGTAGCACATAGGAGTAGCTCTGTTCTTCCATTGAGAATTTTTCTTTTAAAACTTTCATTCCTGCCTTTCTGGAGGAAAAATTGCTTTTGTTTGGACAAAAGCTCCTTCTTGTTTTGGATACTGTGTATTTGAACTGATTTGTTTGAAATATTTTTCATACTTTGCCATTTTGTTATGATCCATAACAACCAACTCTGTTTTACAACAGAGCAAACAATGTTACCAATGGCGAGAAAGGCTTAGACTGAAACACAGCACAGAGACAGCATTCATGGCACATAAGCAGGTCCCTAGCACCAGAGCAATAGCGGCCTAGATCTATAACACCAAGCAAGGTCTTGGGTGCATGCTATGCAAAGAGCCCCTGAGACAATCCAGTATCTAACTCCAAGACATAAGATGGTAGAGTTTGGGTCTTAGGAGGTTATAAAGAGTATGGAAGGTGAATGCAATAGTGGTGCCTGTGGTCACTGAAACCCTTGGGGTAATGACCTCTAAACTGGAAAAGTGTCTCAAACAAATACCTGGTGATACATCAGACCTCTTGATACAAAGAAGCACACCTTTGGGAACTGCTAATATACTGTGAAGACCACTCGCGCTCCAAAGCCTGTGTTAAAGGACCCAAGCTTTTTTAAATTTAATTTCCCTTTTAGGATCAATAAAGTAATTTTGAATTTGAAAGAAGGGATAACCACTCCTGGACTAATACAGAATTACAAATATAAAAAAATATGTAAAGTGCCAAAAATATTATGATTACTTATTTTACTGTTAGCACAAAACTTTAAAGATTGAGATTTTGTCGTTATCTCAATGTCGCTACTCTGCATACAAGCAGATTGTCTAGGTATTCTAAATTGTCTGTAAGCAGGTACACCAGACAACCTTTTTCTGTAGGTGTTGTATCTGCCATTAGACAACAGTTTTTGTTTTTATGATATTAAGTGTTTTGAACTGTCCTACTGCTGAAATGTGCTATACAAATAAACTTGATGAATTGATTGAACAGAAATGATTAAAAGTGACTTTCCTGATAAAGGATTAAACATTGCTGGTGGGAGATACCATCTGCCTGTTGCCTCCTAATTAAAGAAAAATGAATGATAAACTATTTAACTTTGAAATATTGAATGAAAGTTACAAAATATTACTCAAATACATTTGTTTTCTTGCTCTTGAAAAAATATCAGACCTTATGTGCTTCAGAAACAAAATGGAATTCTCCTTTTCTTGAACCCCTCCTCCTCTATCAACATGGTACAGCCCGTCAAGTCCAGATGCAAGCCATTAGTGTTAATTGAACACTTGTTTCATTCGTTTTGCGTGGAGGAAGAGGTAAGACTCATACAGAATCTCATAATACATTTAAGTACATATTGTTTTGTAATCTTGCAGAATGGTATAGGTTACTTGATCTTTGGATACATCAAAGCATCTGATTTGTTGTACAATATCTTGTTGTTACTCAACAACATCACTCTGATCTTTGCAGGAGATGTCAGCAATAAGGTCTTGGCGAGCAAAACATGATGCCAGTTATTGCTGCTCCTTAGGTGAAGATAAGGATTTGGTGTAAAATACATTGATTGATTTAAAGGTGAGTTGTGAAAATACTAGCACAAATCATACTACTAGCATTGAAGACATTTTTGAAGGATCTATCAAGTTGTAGTACAGAGTTTCATTGTAGTTGAGAACAAGAAGTGATTAGCAGAGTGGCTAAGAAACAGATTTTGGAAAAAGACTTAATCAAGACCACTATTTCAACTTGTACAGCACTATCCAAAATGCTAGAATCTGTAAATAAATGTGTTCTCATATTCATGAACATTTTCAAGCGGGTGATATATTTTGCACTGTCAATACACAAAGGTTCTGTTTAACAATCAGCTGGACAGGTTCATACAATAGGTGGACTTTACTTTTATATTTAGAAGTATGGACTCATTCAGTGTACATCCCTTCACTTCAGTTTAAAATGAACTGTCAGGTGGTGATATGGATGCATCCGGATCCTGTTCAATCAACCCTCCAGAGGTAATGTTGGTCAAAAAGACCAACTTATTTTCTAAAATAAAAGTCATTGAAATTATATTAGCTACTGTTCAAACACACAAGTCTTGTGTAATACTCAAAATGTAAAGTGCAGGAATAGGGAGGACTGTTTTCTGCATTGGGAACAAACTTGCATTAAGTGAGTGTTTTTTACATTTCAGATTTCCAAAGATGAACTGTGTCAGGCTTGTGATGTGGATACATGCAGATCCTGTTCATCCAACCCTCCAGAGGTAATTTTGGTCTCCAACGACCAACTTATTTTCTAAAATAAAGTCTTTGAAATGACATAAAGTACTGTTCAAACACATAGGTCTTGTGTGCAATGCTTGATATGTAAGCTGCATAAAAAGTGAGGACTGAGTTTTGAAATTACAAGTACAGAAGAATGAAAGTTACATTTGGAAGCGCACATACACAAAGGTCCTGTGTAATACTCAAAATGTCAGGTGCAGAAATTTGTACAACTGAGTTTTGAAATTACAGGTAGGAAAGAATGAAAGTTACATGTAGAAGCGCACAGACACACAGACCTTGTGTAATACTCAACTGGACATTTCATGCATTAGGTGGGCATTGTTTATTTATTTTTTTTGAAACACTATTCAGTGTTCATCCCTTCATTTTAGCTCTCCTTGGGGATGCCTTGTCAGGCTGCTGATTTGGATGCATGCAAATTATTTTCAGGCAACTCACCTGAGGGAAGTTTAATCTCTAATGACCTTTTTATTTTTTAAAACAGTCATGAGAATATTAAGTACTGTTTAAACACATGGTTATTACGATTTAAAGCCAATGAATCACAACAACGATACATTGTCTTTGATACTCTATACTACACAAATGTCAGGATCAAATTCTTATCTTACGATAAAGGTAAGAATTAACTTCATTAAGATAATTAATTAAGGGATGAGATCATGATCTCAAGTTTAGAAAAATGTTTCATGTGAAGGATCTTTTTCACCTCTGACATGGAGTGGTGTGAGATGTAAAGGTAATTTTTTATTGAGAATGGGAATTGTGTTCATCTTTTGAATATGATTCCACAGGAACACTTCTAAAAAAATGGTTCCATGTGTAGCTGTGCTGTATGTTGAAATTGAGTCATGCTGCAGCACTAACTTTTTAAATATTTACCATGTTACCTTCCTTTGTCAATTCTTATTTTTGTCTGTCTAGTTTGCAACCAGTCCGGGCACAAAAAGTGCTATGTTAACCAAAAGGAGGACATCACTGAACTTCAAGTGGTAAGCTTTTAGTAGAAATATCCTTGCTGAAATGCTTTCAATGTATACAAAATATATATGTTTTTAATCTTTAACAGGTCTTTACAAAGGTCAAGTGAGGTGGCATCATCAGAAGAGGAGTATGTTCCTGATTCCATAGATGATTCAGAGTCATTTTCCATGTTTGGACACATGAATGTAATGTTTTTTGTACGTGTATGCCGTGGTCCTGATAAATAAAGTTGGCCCTGACAATTACTGGTGGTGTCATGGGTGGAGCCAAGCACCTCATTATCGTTTGTCCTTTTAATACAGCATTGCATCAGGTTCTTGTATTTTGAGTTCTGATGTGTGTATCTAAATTTTCAAGTGAGATCTATGTTGTGTAGCTCAAACAAGATTTTTGACGACTTACTGCATCTTTCTAGCATAAGTGGAAAGAGGTGACTGTTTAGTGTAGCAAAAAACTGGTTTGAAAAAATTGTCCCTCTAATTCACCAAAACCCGTAGGTGTGTGTGTCTGTGTGTCAGTGTGTGTCAGTGTGTGTCGGGGTGTGTGTACCTTGTCGATGAAGGTAGCGAACCGGTTGTTGAGGCTCTTGATCTGCTCCTTCTCGTGGGCTCTGCTCATGGACAGGTTGGGGTCGATCTCCAGGTTCAGCGGGGCCAGCAGGCTCTTGTTGACCGACAGCGAGGGGAGCGAGGCCCCCAGCCCGCCGTGGGGCCCGACGTGGGGCCCGCCGGCGAACAGGGAGCTGCTGCCGAGCGACACGCCGCCAAACGGCCCCGGAGCCGGAGCGAAGCCGCTGAGCCGCCGGGAGCCGCCGCCGCTGCGGACAGAGATGCTGGAGCCGATTCGCTTGGTCCGACTCAGACTCATGGCTGCAGGAAACAAAGGAAGGAAAACCAGAGGCTGGAGGGAGTCCGAACAGCTCCGGACTCCTGGAACAATGACGCCTCTCAGGTGTCCCCACCTTTTAAAGGAGGAGAGAAAGTGGAGCAGAAACATGAGATCTCACGTCTCCGGTTCCAGAGGTCTATTAAAGGCCGGGAGCGACTGCTGCTGATTTGTTTCACCTGTTTTCAATATGAAAATAGTATGTAGCTTCCCACTAGTTGCATAATAACATACATTTGACAATAGCAAATAAAAATGACAGAAACAGCAGAATAGCGCCGTCACTGTGTGACCAGCAGCAGCAGCTTGACTGCAGGAAACGACCAGGAAAAGTTTCTCCTTCCTTTAATCGGCTCCCGGATCGGAAACCAGGATTTTATCTTCAGGATCTACAACCTGAGGAATAACCAGGTTCTGAATTATGGCAACAGATCCTTGTTATGATCTCACTAGTTGAGTTCAAACATTTTTAACCAACAGAACACAAATCTGTAATAAAACCATTAAATATTTTCTTCTTTCATTTGTTTTGCTGATATTCATCTCAAGCAATAAATGAAAGTTCATTCTGACATGTGGTGAAAAGGTTTTCAGTCTTTATGATTTGTCCATTTCCTGCTTTTCATATTAAAATATCATTTCTGTCATGAAGGTAGATTTATGTAAAGCAGTCTGGAAAAACTCAACATCATAACCGTTTATTATATCATCAGCCTCCATCCAGCCAGTTCAATCACCGTGGAAACAGAAAAAATCAACATGAGGAGAAAATTCACCAGGATACAGAAAACTGCAGGTCCATCTGAGTTCTCAGCTCATTTACACAAACCGGGTCTGGAACCAGCATCTCTTTACTGCTCATTTATTTATCTTTTACTTTTAACTAAAAATGATCCAGCTTTACGTAAAGCATTGTGGGAAAGTATTCAAACCCTTTAACTTTTCCACATTTTGCAACATTATAACCACAAACTGCAAAGGATTAACTGACGATTTATTAGAAAGAAAAAATCATCGATATTACGACCAAAAACTGAAAAGTGTGGCATGCATTTACATACTTGAATAAAACTTTTCCTTCAGAAATCCTGACATTGATTCAGCCTGTGAGAATGAATCAAACTGCTGGGAAGTTTTAGGACATGAAATCTCATTTAGATTTTATGACATTTTTCTATAAACTTTACAAAATGACAATGAAACTCATGATCTGATCAGAGCCACACAGGAAGTAAAGAAGCTTCACTTCCTGTCACATTTAGTTTGTAGCATCTGGATCTGAAGCAGAAAACAACCAAATGATCAATAAGGATCAATCTGACCAACCAGGATCAATTTGATCAGTAAGGATCAATCTGATCAATCAGGATCAATCTGAGCAATCAGGATCAATCTGATCAATAAGGATCAATCTGATCAGTAAGGATCAATCTGACCAATCAGGATCAATTTGATCAGTAGCTCCATGCTGTGTTGTCAGAGCTGCTCTTTGATCACTGAGCTCTCCATCTGGAGGATTCTGAAGTAAGGGAACATCCTGTCGCTGTAGGTGTGTGTATGTGTGTGTTTGTGTCCGGATCAGAGAAGGACAGATTCCCTCCATCCCAGTCCAGATCCACTCGGATCTTCTGGATTTAGTTTTATATTTTGAAGATTTTATTTACAAAGTTCACAAATCCTTGGTTCCACATAAATACCTTCGTCCATGTCTTTGAGTTTAGGTATGAAGAAATGACCTCACCTGCCAGGCTACCAAACTCAGTCCAGCTATAACAAAGGAAAGCAAAAGATTTTTGAAGAAAACTAGAAGTAGATCATCGTTGGGTCAGTCATTATATTACAGGGGGAAAAGAAGGAAACCTACCAGATTTGACATGTGCAGAAACCATTAATATTCATTCAGCCTGTCTGCATTATGAGGATAACTGGGGGAAAAGACCAGCATTTCATCTTAATAATTCAGTCATACAATGACATACGGTCACACTTTACTGCCTGAGCTTAAAGATTTATAAAGAAAAAAATTGAAAGTATCCAAAAGAAACTTGACGTCAGCAAATGACATTTTTAAAAACAGGATTACTTTTGTAGATTGGATTTCCCATTGCATGTGTATTTCAGAGTTCTAAATCACTTGCAGGATTCAGCAAAAGGGGATTTAAATAAGAATAATCAGTCAAATTTTTCTGCCTTCAAAAACTGAAAGCAACTTTGATTCCACAAAACCGAGCAAACTAAGTTTCTGTCATTCTTTTGAATATTTCCAGAATATACTGTTTGAAATAATAATTCAATTATGTTAGTTTTAACTTTAAGCACATGTTTAAATATTAGACACATCAACATTGTCTTCATTAGGCCTCATTTTAAGTTAGGGCCCTTTCTTGTATGGACACCTGGAGAATTTAGGATCTCAAAGAGATGTGAAATGGAGCACATTGTCACACCTCCTCCATGCCTCGCAAGAAAAGTCATAAAATCATTTAGAGCGCAGCGATGCAGCAGCAGCAGCTGATGCAGCAGCAGCAGCTGATGCAGCAGCAGCAGCTGATGCAGCAGCAGCAGCTGATGCAGCAGCAGCTGATGCAGCAGCACAGCTCCCCCGATGCAGCAGCAGTAGCGCTTCCCCCCCCCATGCAGCAGCAGCAGCTCCTCTGATGCAGCAGCCATGGAGCCTGAAACATTTCGCTAGACGATATCAGACACTTTAATTATCAAACCGGTTTAAATACCTGAGGAATATTCAGAGCCCAGCAGGAGAATCAACTCATTTAAACTGAGTTTCTCACAAAGAGCCGAGCATAAATGTTCTGCAGCTGAACTGGACCGGTCCGGGTCGCTATCAAGCTAATCTGCTGTTAGCAGCTTTACAAACCATTTCATTACCAAGGCTCATTAAAACAAACCTTTATCTGGGCTTTTCTCTGTTCTTCCTCTCTTTTCTCCCTCCAGAAGGATCAGTCCTTTTACAGACATTGTGTTGTTAGCTTAGTGTAACATATTTAAAATAATATGCCGCCCTATCAGGGAAGATGGTTAAAACCACAAAACAGTGTCAAATGGGCTTAGATCTCAGACGTTTAGGTACGAGACTCAAGAATGAGCAGACAGACTGAAAAGTTTGCAGTTGCCGATTGTGTGTATTTAAGTGGAGAAATATATTTACAATATAAATGAAATCATATCGCCATATAACAAATGAAAAACAAACACAAGACAAGAACCAATCCCACAGACCCACAGACCCACAGATCCACAGATCCACAGATCCACAGATCCACAGATCCACACCCCTCAGTTCTTTCATCCAAGCCGAGGGTAATCCAGGATCCAAGCAGGTTATCCAAACTACTTGGTGTGGTGCAGGTCCGGGCTAAACAGAACGTTCTGTTGGACCGAAATGTTCATCTGGCTGCGTGGAGCCTCCTACCAACTGGCAGGAGAAACTGAACTTCTAGTGCAATCCTTCCTTAGGCTCTGGGCCTGGACCTTTAGCTCGCCATCCATCTGGTCTGCATGATGAAACAGGACCAACATATAATCCCATCCTAGTGGGATTATAGGCGCTCTTTGCACAATAAATACAACCAATCAATGTCAATAAATAAATACCAAGTTCAATATACTTTACACTTCATGAGAAATTCAATAAATATACATCATATATTTTAATGAACATGAAATTGTAAAAAAAATCCAGCAAGTGTCCAATAAATACTTAAAGACCTCATAAGTCTCGCGTTCCCAGGCAGCATGGTTGCCTACATTAGCAGCGAGTCATTTCATCGCTACACAACAACCAATTAACGTCAGCAATAAGCTAACGCTAATGGCACACAGAACCTCACCAGATCCGCAGTGAAATCCAGATCCTCATATAGTTTTTCCTTCTGTCCGCAAAGGGTAAGTGGCTCCCGCAGCTCTGCTCCTCCCGGCGTGTTCTGATAGTTTCTACCTTCCCGCTCCAGCTCTACCATTGGCTACGGGGGCGCACATGACCCCAACACTGAACAGCGATTGGCTGCTCAGTGGTCCCGCGAGAACAGATGCCAATGCATCAACGATTCTAACTATCGCGGGATTTTCAGAACAGAAGGTGATTAAAAGTGAAATTGCAGAGAATAGAAATTTAAAAACTATACCCGGGTTAGCTTAGCTTCAACCCGAGCTTCGGCTGCGGGAGGCTCATTGCAGCTCATGGGACCGGCGAGGCCTGCGGTACCGACAACGGCCACTAGGGGGCCCAAGAGCAATTTATGTTTTATCCATAAAATAATGATTTCTACATATAGTATCAAATATATATTATTTTAAAAACAAATAACGTCATAATGAAATTGTGTGTTTTTGATATTATAATGAGATAGAAAATCAGCTCCACTGAGGGGCCCCCTAGTGGCCCGGGGCTCTAAGCGGCTGCTTAGTTTGCTTATGCTTTGGGCCGGCCCTGAGTCACAATCATCAGTTTATTCCACTTTGACTGTCATACTTCAGACTTTACAGACTGACACATACTGACCATACAATGGTGCCAACAATGAGCGGCAGCATAGCACGGTCAACAGAAATGATGACCGGCGCGCCAGAATGGCTCCCAGTCAGGCACGTCCAGGGGGGGTAGGGGTGCTTGAGCACCTGCCCCTTTAGTGATCTCTGCACGGCCCTGCTCCCAGTCATACCTGAGTGACAGACACGCCCACCTCATATGGCTCTTATGCAATCTGATGTCAGCAGGGAGTAAATTCTGCCTGATAATGTTGTGTTCACTTTAACACCTGTTCTAAGACAGTACATATTATTTTGAAAATCCCAGCCGGAAGTGTGAACAGCCGTGTTTTCGGGCTGAAGCGTGTAAAATGCCTCCTGTCGCCGCGGATGGACCAGCGCGACCCGAACCGGCGGTCTGGGTCGCGCTGAGGCGCCTGGACCAACCGGGTCAGTAACTTTCGTTTCCGTCTGCGGGAAATGCGCACCCGTTGCCATGGCGACCCGTGAATAAGATTCATGGAGCAATCTTTTTTAAAAAAACAATCTGTCAGAAAGTTTATGACGCGTTAAAATGGTCTCTCTTTCACCTGAACATGTTTTCTATCAGATTTGATTGAAGGAAAAACTCAGATAAACTATAATTAAAATGTCCGTCCTGGTAGATTTACATCGTTTTCATCTCTAATGTGTGAGCCTGCATCATGTTTGTCTCCCTGATTAATACATAACAATATCAATACTCTGAGCCAAAGCTATTTTACAGCAGGTTTGAAATGAAGGTTATAAATTCATAAGGAAAGTGTTGCGTTCAAGTACCTCCTTGTCCGGCCATCTTGATTCTTGTAACAGCTTTTTTATGCTCCATGTCATAAAGGATGCATCCATGTCAAAATTGTCATGAAGTGTAGGCAGTGGTGAGGCAAACACTCCAGACCCCGGAAGTCGATGAAAAGGTGATTTAATGACGTCCACAGGTTAAAACAATCCAGGAAATCCAGGCAGCGCGGCAGAGCGGAGACTAAAGCAACTGTTTACAGACACGAGGACTGAAGGAGACTGAGGACCAAACCAGACGAGGACCTGACAAGAGACAACAGAGGACACTAAATACACACATCTGGGAACCAACCAAGGGCTGACAGGCCACCACAGAGACTCACAAGAAACAGAAGCCAAAATAAACACCCTGAAAACCCAAATCCTTGCAAAAATGTTAATAATGTTGGCCAAAAACCAAATATATATATCTATAATTACCAACGAGGGCTGCACAGTGGAGCAGTCGGTAGCTCTGTTTCAGCAGAAGGTTCTGGGTTCGATTCCCGGTCTTTCTGCATGGAGTCTCCATGTTCTCCCTGTGCATGGTGGGTTCTCTCCGGGTACTCCGGCTTCCTCCCACAGTATAAAAACATGACTGTCAGGTTAATTGGCTTCTCTAAATCCTCCCTAGGTGTGAGTGTGTGTGTGGATGGTTGTTTGTCCTGTGTGTCTCTGTGTTGCCCTGCGACAGACTGGCGACCTGTCCAGGTGACCCGTCCAGGTGACCTGTCCAGGTGACCCGTCCAGGTGACCTGTCCAGGTGACCCGTCCAGGTGACCCCGTCCAGGTGACCCGTCCAGGTGACCTGTCCAGGTGACCCGTCCAGGTGACCCGTCCAGGTGACCCGCCAGGTGACCGTCCAGGTGACCCGTCCAGGTGACCTGTCCGGGTTAGAAAATGGATGGATGGATATTTATCAACCATTTGAAAAAAACGATTGCTGCCATTTCCTCTTTACTTTGAAAAAGATGTTTATGAGTAAATGATTTGATTGTTTATTTACATATTAGCTGTTCATATTTTATCATATATTCATGTATTAATGTTGAATTGCAGATGGAGCTGAGGTTCTCCGAGAAATCTCCTTTCCTTCTGCAGCGCCGGTCAGCGAAATCACCCAGGTAACCAAATCACCATGGTAACCAAATCCTCTGCTTGATTTTTATCATTTCCAGTTTTTATGATAAGGTCATTTTTTGCAGTATGAAAGGAGCTGCATCACTTTCCTCTTAGTTCTGAAAAACAGATACATGCCACACTTTTCAGATTTTATTTTTTTGTGTTAATGAAATCAAAATAAATTTTCAATCAATCAACTTTTATTTGTACAGCACCTTTCAGCAAGAACGCACTTCAAAGAGCTTTACATCATAAAAACAAAAATACAAATTTATAGAAACAGAACAAAGTTGTTGTTGTTCTGTCAGTAACAGAAACTGTTACTGTAACTGTTACTGTAATAGTAACTGTTACTGGTACGTTACTGTAACTGTTATTGTTACTTACAGAAACTGTTTCAGTCAGTAATCGGTAAATCATCTGTTGCTTGGATTTTAATAAGTATCTTTTGCATCCAGTGAAAACAAAGATGTTAACAAGTAACTGGTCTCGAGTTCTACATCACTGCAGATTTGTGGTGCATAGAAGCTGAATGCTGCTTCTCCTCTTTTGGTTCTGGATGCAGAGCACAACCAGAACCTGAGGGCTCTGGTTCTGGTTCTGTTGATACAGCAGCAGATCTTTATTGTATTCAGTGATTTATAAACTAACAGGATTTTAAAGTGGGTCCTCTGAGCTGCAGGGCGCCGGTGGAGCGACTGTAGCTCTGCTGTGATGTTCTCCATCTTCCTGCTTTAGCAGCAGCAGCGTCTGGATCAGCTGCAGCTGCAGGATCGATTTGTTAGGCCAACCTGTGAAGACGCTGCAGCAGGAACCAATGTGACTAAATCATAGATGAGTTTCTCTAGATGTCACTGAGGCATCAGTCACTGGCCTGGAGATGCTCTTCAGGTGATAGAAGGCCGACTGTGTGACTGTCTTTATGTGGCTCTCAAACTTTGTTTGAATGAGACAAAAATGGAAAAAAGTTGAAGATTGTAAATATTTTTGTTCAGCTTCTGTTGACCTGTAGCATAAATGTTCATGTCTGCATGAATGAATGAATGAGTGAATGAATGAATGCGTGAAATGTTGAGGGGATCAAATCCAGCTGCTTGTAGCCTCTCTGTTCTTCCAGTCCCACATCTGATCTGCTTTTTAAAAACAGCAGAAATTATTGTCAATATTTTCCTTAATAAAATAAAATCAGTTTTTTAATTCGTCGTTTTATTTTTTAAAGTGATTCTTCTCACTTCCTGCCAGAAAAAAATCATAAATGATTTATGATGCATTTATCATAAATCATTTTTCCTGTTTTTTTCAGGAAAAACAGAAATAGTTTCATTCATGCATTTGTGATGGGATTATTGTCATATTGATCAGAAATCCGTTTTAGCATCATGTGAGTTTTTATAAAATGTCTCCACAGATCCTCAGCGACTCCTTTGGGCTGGACGTTCCCAACGTCGTGTTGAAGGTTCATGCTTGTCGCTGAAATCTTCACGTTTCCAGACGATTCCAGATCAATTTCATCTTTCATAAATCTCATCTGCAGATGAGGAATCCTAGCGGCTTCCTGATGCCCCTGAACGCCTCCATTCCTGCTAACAGCAAACACTCGTATGTAGCCGCTGCCATTCCCCCCCCGACATCACCCCCTCCCCAACACCATCTCCCACCAAGCCCACACTGACCGCTGTTTCTCTCCACAGGCCCCATGTGCTTGAAGTGACGCGGTTCTTCCAGCACGGTACAAACTAACACACATATCCATCACATTAAAAACTCCTAAAGGAGATTTAAAGGCTAATTTAATATTAAACATTAAACAATATTTACCCTCCCGATCTTCACAGCGGAGATGTTCGGTGGTGGCAGCATCATGCTGCAGGAGGGACGACATCATGAGAAAAAACGTTTTATGGAAATCTTGAAGCAACATCTAGAGCTATGAAGTTCAAAGTTTCTATTTTCATAAAAATAAATAGAAACTTTATCTTTACTATTATAATCATGACTGATTTAATGTCAGACAGTGAGAGAAACTCCAGAACCAAACCGACGCCTCGTTTCTGATTGAGTTATTGATTAATAAGCTGATTATTAATGTGTTTTTGCTTCAGTTCATCCCAAACCCAGAACCATCCCAGCGACTGTGATCAGCATGAAGTCCAGGCTGCAGGCCGTCGACAGGAAGGTGAGAAACATGGAGACAAGAAGTTCAGATGAAACACAGACGTGGCATCGCAGGAATTATGATGGCAAAAACAAACATGGCTGGATTCTAAACATTATGGCCGTTCTGATGATTCCTGACTGAAAGACGATTTAACTGTCTGGGGAAGTTTGGCTCCTAATGAATGACGAGTCTGACTGATGATGCATTAGTTCATTGTGTTATATTTATTTATTATTCTTATTTATTTTCTGTTCCTGCTGCAGATCCAGAGACTGAATGAACTCCTGCCTCAGATCAAACAGCGCCACGACGAGAAGCTGCAGCAGGTGGGTTCCCTGAGGCAGGTGGGTTCTCGCTGCAGCAGGGAGGTTCTCGCTGTAGCAGGGAGGTTCTCGCTGCAGCAGGGAGGTTCTCGCTGCAGCAGGGAGGTTCTCGCTGTAGCAGGGAGGTTCTCGCTGCAGCAGGGAGGTTCTCGCTGCAGCAGGGAGGTTCTCGCTGCAGCAGGGAGGTTCTCGCTGCAGCAGGTGGGTTCTGCTGCAGCAGGTGGGTTCTCGCTGCAGCAGGTGGGTTCTCGCTGCAGCAGGTGCTGCTGCTGCTGGAGCTGCTGCTCAACGTCTCTGTTTCTTTTCTCAGGAGCTCGACTGTCTGGACCAGAAACTGGGTTTTCTTTACAGGAAACTGCAGGTGAGAAATGATTTGTGTCCAGCAGCCGGAGCTCCTGAAAGCCTCGCTGAGTTTTATTCAAGATGTTAGACTGAAGGCTTAAAAATATTCCTGTTCTCATGTTCACTGCTTTTCTCTGCTTCAGGAGGCCGAATCCCACCGCTGGAGAGGCGCCTTGACCCGAGCGCCTCTCTGGTGACCCGACGGGTCACACCGGGATTATAATCTGATTATTGAGCTTCTGAATCATAATCCCTCAGAATATTTATGAGGGATTCATTCCTGATTAATCTGCAGCTCATTTGAGCAAATGTCACTTTATGTATTTCCATCATTTAGAAACGTTTGTCTCCTGCTGCGTTTCCCTGATGAGCAAAATGCAGATAAATTCAGCAACAATTGAATTTCACAGTTTTTGACCATTTCTATAAATAAACCTGTTTCCTGTCAGATAATTTCCCTGAACATGAATTATTTCTCATCTCATCGTTTTGGTTTTATGGTTTCCGTAGGTTTAGTTTTCATTCTCATGATAATCGGGTGATGCTGAGTTAGTCATTAAATGACTAGTTTTGTTAAAAGCAGGTCTGAATGGTTTCCATCCTGCTTCATGACCAAATCAGGCTTGTTGCACATCAGCAGTTTCCTGGGAGACGTTGTCCACCAGCGATTAGCCAGAGCCCTCTGTGAAACACAAAGGTTTGATTTTTTGAGCAGTTTGCTGCCAGCCGAACCGTGAAGAGTTTGAATGAAAACCAGGAGAAAATTCCAGCATCTTTTCCACAAGGACGACGCTGCTGGATGAAGTTTATGAATTAGGAGGTTTTATCTCAACGGATTTACTAATAAAATAATGTTGATGTCATGTTGGGTTCGCGTCTCTGACCCCGTAAAGAGAAATCTTCTAGATCCCTCCAGCGTGTCAGCACACCTGAGGATCTTCAGATTAGTTGGAAGAGCATAAGAGGAGCCTGCAGCCAACACTCCGGCGCCAGAGTGTTGACCCTCGTGGTTAACCGAACCCGGACACCAGACCTAATCCAGGATCTGTTGAGCCCGCTGGCTGGATCCCCAAGCACCACGTTCTGGACCTTCACCCGATCGACGCCCGGTTCTCTGACTTCCCCAGGCCACTTGCCCTGGACTCCAGTCTCAGCCCGGACATCCCCCCCGACCAACAGCCATTTACTGATTCCTCGGGCTGCATTACCTGCCTTACAAATAAATCCTTCTTTTCTCCAACCCTCCTGAGTTTCTCTGCATGTGGGTCTGAAATATTCCCAAAACCATTTAAAATTTTAATAAAACCACATATACATACATATATATATATATATATGCATATATATATATATATATGTTTAATATAAAAGTTTAATAAAAGTCCATTAAAGTTTTATTAAAATTTTAATGGACCCAGAGACAAAAACAAAGGAGAACAGCAGAGAAACAACAATATCTATTATATATCTGCATTTTGTGATGGTTTTAGGAATATTTCAGATATTTATATATATATACACAACATTAGTATGTCAAGGCGAAAGCCGTAATTCTTCATTGGTAAAAGTAAATGTTGGGTCTCTCTGCTGGATGGGACCCATAAGACGCAGACTGTAGTGATGCAGCAGTGCTGGTGACGGAGCCGAATGTGTCGAGTCAGCACCACTTGCTGCTCTAACTGGACTTCAGGCCCAGGACGATCTCGGGTCTGATCCTCAGAGGAGACGCGTTCACCGTGTTCAGATACGGGAACAGTTTCTCACTGAATGAGTGTGAGAAGGTGTGAAGGTGTGTGTTGGTGTCGAGGTCGAAGAACACCAGCTTCCCCTGGTTCCAGTCCAGATGGACTCTGATCCGGCTCAGCTCCCCCATCGGTTCCAGAACCGTGGACGGGTCCGACAGGGCCCGGGCCACGTACTGACCGTCAATGCAGCCGATTCTCCACAGACGAGTCGGATGGTTCCCTTTCCTCTGGACGCTTTGGGAGGCGACTCCCACAAACCAGTCGGTGTTGTCTCCAACCTCAACGTCCCAGCTGTAGGTTCCCGTCATGAAGCCCTCCGAGCCCAGGACGATGCGGAAGAAGTCAAACCTCTCCGGGTTGTCGGGAATGTTCTGCTTCTGGCCGCATCTCACGCTGGTCAGGTCTTCAGACAGGATGAGCTCAAAGTTGGCGCTGTTTGGATCCAGAACCACAGGAGTGTAGGACACCAGATGCTTCATCTTGTTCCAGATGTTGAAACTCAGGTTGCCCAGGTGTTTGGCCACATCTATCAGGGCTCCAGAGACAGGCTGTGGATTCTCCAGCAGGAGCGCTGTTGGATGGTTTCTACAGCAGCCTAAACTGCAGCATTACGGCATCCTCAGCCTTTATCGTTCTCTCTGTGTCTTTGATTGTCTGTGAAAGAGCAGCAATCTCTCCACTCAGGGCATCGATCTTTAGGCTCAACTTCTGAGTCTTCTTGCTTTCTTCTGTCCTCAGAGCAGCAATCCTGGCGTCTTCCTCCTTGTGGAGAAACAGGTGAAGCTTCCTGAACTGCTCCTTGATCCGTCCCTCGGTTTGTTGGGCCTGGAGCTTAATGTGTTCGGCTGTCTGGTCCAGGTTTCCCTTCTCTTCTTTAAACACCTTCAGTTTCTCCAGCAGCGGCCTCAGGGCCTTTCTCAGCTCATTTCTCCGACCCTGAGCTGCTTCATTAACAGGCTGGAGTTTGTGTCCATAATGACCATCTGAATGCTGACAGACGAGACACAAAAGCTCCTTGTCATCCACACAGAACAGCTTGAATCTCTCACCATGCAGGCAGCAGACGTCCTGCCTGTCCTTCCTTCCTCTTTTGAACAATGTTTCAACAATCTTCCTGAGCTCCAAGTTGCAGGGTGGGTCACTTGTAGTAGATATCTCCTTACAAAGTGGACATGTCAGGATTTTTTTCCCCTTCCCACGACTTTCTCAGGCAGTGTTTGCAGAAGCTGTGGCTGCAGAACAAGACAACAGGATCCTTGAAGACGTCATTACAGATGGTGCAGCGCAGATCTTCCTCCAGGATCGTAGACGTTGCTTCTGTTTCCAGCGAGTCGATCCCTGATGGATCCAATCTGAGCCGTTTAGTCTGGCCTGTTTTCTGAGTGAGCAGGTAGGAGGAAGACCGAGGGATTGCTGATGCGTCCGGGGCGGGGCGGAGCGCTAGTGGCTGCTCCAGCTACTGCCAGAGGAATCTGGCAGATTCATCAGTCCTGATGCCTGGCTCAGGTTGCTAGGCAACAGACAACGGGACCATGTTTCCATTGTATTATTATTTTGAAATGAATCCTACTATTTAGTCTGCATGATGCATCTCAATAAAGCACCACATTGATTTCAGTTCCAAAGTTATCACTTTAATGTCGCTTGAAGCTGCAGTTTGTAACTTTTATTTTAAAAATGACATATTTGTTGAAATGATTATAAGGCCATCTTGTAAGAATTGCAGCTCTTCTTCTCCCAGTACCTGCAGAAAGTCACCAATCACAGCCAGGAGGAGGGGCTTAGCGCTGACAATCACTCTGTGCTCAGCCCATCCCTGTTTGGTCTTTTCCACAATCAGCAGTGTGCAGGTGGATGATTGACAGCATTAAGCCCCTCCTCTTGGCTCTGATTGCTTGTATTTTTCAGGACGCAGTAGCAGAACTGGGAGCAAGAAAAGGAGCTAACGCTAATGCTAACCCTTTTTGAAGGTCTGCTGCTTTATATAGCAGATTATTTGTCTCATACTATCAATAACATTCATACATTTGGAAAGCATATTTTGGTGAAAGTTGCTGCAGCTTTAAGTAGCTTCAGTGAATGTCGGGTTGTGACTGCAGCTCTCAGGCAGAACTTTGTGCCCCCGCCGGTCCGGACCACAGGAAGCGGGTCAACGTCCTGCTCTCGTTCTGATGCTGCTGCGTTTTCTCTTTTAACAAACTTTATTTCTTACAGTAAACAACAGCATATCACAGAAACTGCCAGGAGGAGCATCAGATAAAACATAATGACAGTTAAAATAATGTGGCATACAGACGTTGGTACCAACTGTGATTCATGAGCCATCATAAGGCCACGTTGTAGTTTTTGCTTTCTGGTTAGTTGAAGGTTGAATTGCAAATATATAATGTTTAAGTTCAACCAAAAACTCTGAAAAGTTTGTTTTGCATGTATGGAGGTGAAATTTAGCCTTAATAATTAAAAATTGATACTGTTCAAATTCATTTTTCCATTTTGTTGAAACCCAAAACAATAAAACTGAACTGCTGGTGTTTCTGAGTCAACAAAGTTAGAAAAATGTTGGGAAAATGCTTCCGGATGAGGAGACGAGCAGAACAGGCGAGTCTGAACCTGAACGAGTTCCAAAGACTCGACCTGGTCGCTGACCTGGGAGCAGCCAGGTCACTTCCTTCTGAAACAGGATCTGATCGATTGATTATTGATGTTTTACCAATCGACTCGGCTTCTGCATGGATAACAAAAACTTAAATATTGTTAAAAATTCAACTTAAAAATTGCTGATAACTCAACAACCAGAATGTCAACCAGGAATCCAAAGTATTTTCTTGTCATATAAAACGTCCTTATTATTCCAATGAAACGCCGGCGAGGAGAGAAGTTGCTTGTAGAAAAGTAAATCTGACCAAAACGCCTGAAAGTCTGATTGGGAGTTTCACTATATCAGTTACAAACTAAAAAGAAATTCAGACAGACAAATTATAGAAAATATAGAAAGGTCTAATATTCCAGAAAGACGCTGGAGAATTAAAAAACTGACGGATCCAATTTATTTTCAAAGTATTTCTAAGTAGATAAACAGCTAAATCCTCCGTTTCATGTGAATTCATCAGCGTAGCTTTTTAACATAGGGAGTCTTATTTTTCCTCTCAAATTTAAATAGTTTGTCAATTTCTATCTCACTTTGACTGTCAATGTCTAACGACGGCTCAGCACAACGAGTCCAGAGGCCTTCAGAAACATCTGGAACTCACTGGCAAAGACTTTTAGTCTTTAGACTTAGCAGGTCAAAACTCTACACTCCTTGTTCCTAAATAAACTTCCTCAGTTTTAGCCGGTATGGCTTGGCTGTGGTTCAGTCCTTAAACGACATCATTTCACATTCTTCAGGTTAAGAGGAAAACTGGAGAAAGTACCAATGAGAGATTCTCACCCTTTAAAATAAAGTGGCATCAGCAGCGATTCTTTTAAAGGGCCGGTTCCAGTCAGACTGTCCGGTTCCTCTGCAGGGACGAGTCCAGGACAGGAGACACGTCTTAGCTTGATGGAGCTGCTTCTGTTTGGGTTCCGAGTTTTAATGATCAAAACATTGAAATCATTTATAGAAGTAACGAGTTTCCCAAACGTACGCAGACAGCCTGTGTTTGAACGTACCAAATGCTTTATAAAAGTCTAAAAATAACATAAAACATTATCATGATCAGGATAATCTGATTATTATCCTGTAATTATTCGTAATATGCCTGTTTCATAAAAGCAGATTGAGTTTCATCAGTTATAGAATGTAAGACGGATTTTAATCTTTCAGCAACAACTGATGCAGATATTTTGTAATCATTGTTGAGAAGACAAATGGGACGGCGATTATCCTTCTTTGGTTTTGGTTGAGGAAACTGAACCGTTCTCTATAGTTGCATTAAAACCCTGCAGAGCAGAGAGAGAGAGCAACCAGTGTGTAAAACCCAGAGTTTGTTCAGGCAGCATCAGATCATCACATCCTGTTCGGTGTCAGAGATCCCATTCGCTGCTAAATAGTAAAGTAGTAACGAGTTTCATAAAAGGAAATGCAACCCCCAGCTTCATCGCCATGGTAACAGCGCAGCTAGTCTGGCAATAGAGTTACTGTTTTCTAGGTTTAAACAGTCAAGAGTGTTTTGTTCTCCCTCTTCTCACTCTGATCTAATAAAAGCTCCTATTAATGTAAAAATGATCCAATTTAATTTGTAATTCAGTTCATTCTTCTTGTTCAAAGTCATTTACAATAGACGGATTCAACTGAGTTCAAATATTGCAGATAAACTTTGTTTTCCTCAGCTCTATTTGCTTTAGCTTGTTTCTACCAAACGTGTTTTATTTCTTTTGTTTCTGTGATGAACAGATTCCTGATGTCAGTCCCAGTTTTTGGAAGCAGACCTGGTTTCCCTCCAGCTCAGGAATGTTGCATCTCGTCTGACTTCATACCTTGTAATGTTTGTGTTCAGCCTGCCGGCATGTTTCCCAGCTCAGGTCAGGGTCTAAGAATAGCCTGGCAGTTCCACCTTTAACTGGCTGGCTGCCAAAGTGCATCATCTTCGCTGCTGTATTTGCCCACAAGTTGCTGGAGGAAACATTTTGTTTAGGTTCCTCACAGCGGAAAAGTCTTTGGTCCTTTACAGTTTTACATTTGAAGGATTTTCTGCAGACAAAGTCCCAGTTTGTTGTGGAAAAACTATTGAACATCAGTTAATGCTTCAACCAATTTCCCACTAGCTGAACCTGAAGAATGAATAGAAAATAAATGTCCTTTACTTGGGCGTAGCAGAGATTTGGGGTGAAGATTCACACAAATTAGAAAGTAAAACTAATAGGCTGCACAGTAAGGAGAATAATACTGAGCTGCTATTAAAAAAGCATCCGGATGAAATGAATGCACCGCTGAGCAGGTTCAGGGCTGCTGCTGTTTCCACAGGAAGGATGCTAGGCGGCTGCGACAGACTGGCCACCTGACCAGGCAACTGACCGGGCAACTGACTCGGCAACTGCACCTCTCGCCCAGAAAATCAGCTGGAGAGGCACCAGCAACCACTGACCCACTAAAGTGTTAGAAAATGGATGGATGGATGGATGGATGGATGGATGGATGGATGGATGGATGGATGGATGGATGGATGGATGGATGGATGGATGGATGGATGGATGGATGGATGGATGGATGGATGGATGGATGGATGGATGGATGGATGGTGGATGGATGGATGGATGGATGGATGGATGGATGGATAGATGGATGCTGGATGGATGCTGATGGATGCTGGATGGATGGATGGATGGATGGATGGATGGATGGATGGATGGATGGATGGATGACATAGACTCGTTGGTTGTTTGCGTCTCATCCTGTTCTAGTCAGTAAAGTTTGTGTTTCACCACTAGAAGAGGAAAATTATGTCGGGTCGCGGTCGGGTCGAGGTCGGGTCGCGGTGGGGTCGAGGTCGGGTCGAGGTCGGGTCGCGGTCGGGTCGCGGTGGGGTCGAGGTCGGGTCGAGGTCGGGTCGCGGTCGGGTCGAGGTCGGGTCGCGGTCGGGTCGAGGTCGGGTCGCGGTCGGACCAATCATTTTCCATCATTATGTCACCTGATCCAACATAAACCGCGTCTCTGTGGCTCCTGTCATGTAACCCAGTTTCTGGATGTGAAAATTATTCCATCAGGCAGAACAAACTTTCTGACCAGTTTTGCCTTCTGGGGAAAAAAGCTTCCAGTAGTCAATGTCTGAAAAACACGTTTTGTGACATGAGTTTTAATAAGCATTCAAACTTAAACAGGTTCAAATGATCCAAAGTGATGAAAATAAATAAGCAAAGAGCCAGTCAGGTTACCTGCACACCTCCTCATATTTAAAATCTTTTCTATTTTGCGTCCTGTCAGAACAGAATTTTTGTCCAGATGAAAAGCTGTCAGTCATGTTGTCATGAAGTCAGACTTCAAGCAGTCAGAGATAAACAGTGATACAGGAAACTGGCTGTAAAGAAACAGCCTGTTGTTTTTTATAGCAGCATTGATCAGGAACATATAAAGAAAAATAACGTCATTCTATAAAAGTTGTGTGAAATGTTCAAGGCTCAGACAGAATGTAAGTAACAAGGTTAGTAAAAACATCAAATGTTTTTCAAAGCTCTGACAGAAAATCACTGGCAGCTTTTTAGGAAGCCACTTTGACTGAAAGAAACACGGCCACCAAATCTGAAGTGCCTCTAAGATGAGCCATATCCATAATCACTGCTCTAACAAATCCGTCAAGTTAAAGACTTCATAGATGAAGACCAAAGCTCCACCCTGCTCCTCATACCGGAGGTTTGCCAGGAAACACGCTTCATTCTTCCTCATCAGCAAGAACAGCTTGCAAACTAACTCAACCGACAGGAAACCGTCCCTCAGCACTGATAGGGCCAGCGCTGCTCGGCTGTGTGGATGTGAGTGATTGGGAAGCTGCTGGATGAAAACTGAAAAGACAAGAAGCAATGTCTCTCAGAGTAGAAGAGGACCTCTGTTGTCCCATCTGTCGGGACGTTTACAGGGATCCAGTCGTCTTGTTCTGCAGCCACAGCTTCTGTCGACTCTGCCTGAAAAACTGGTGGGAAAGGAAGAAGAAACTGGAGTGTCCACTTTGTAAAGCAGAATCGACTACAAGTGACCCTCCAAGCAACCTGGCTTTAAAAATACTCTGTGACAGATTCCTGTTGACCAGAAATAAGGAAGCTACAAAACCAGACGTCTGCTGCCTGCATGGTGAGAGATTCAAGCTGTTCTGTGTGGATGACAAGGAGCTTTTGTGTCTCGTCTGTCAGCATTCAGATGGTCATTATGGACACAAACTCCAGCCTGTTAATGAAGCAGCTCAGGGTCGGAGAAATGAGCTGAGAAAGGCCCTGAGGCCGCTGCTGGAGAAACTGAAGGTGTTTAAAGAAGAGAAGGGAAACCTGGACCAGACAGCCGAACACATTAAGCTCCAGGCCCAACAAACCGAGGGACGGATCAAGGAGCAGTTCAGGAAGCTTCACCTGTTTCTCCACAAGGAGGAAGACGCCAGGATTGCTGCTCTGAGGACAGAAGAAAGCAAGAAGACTCAGAAGTTGAGCCTAAAGATCGATGCCCTGAGTGGAGAGATTGCTGCTCTTTCACAGACAATCAAAGACACAGAGAGAACGATAAAGGCTGAGGATGCCGTAATGCTGCAGAGCTTTAGGACTGCTGTAGAAACCATCCAACAGCGCCTCCTGCTGGAGAATCCACAGCCTGTCTCTGGAGCCCTGATAGATGTGGCCAAACACCTGGGCAACCTGAGTTTCAACATCTGGAACAAGATGAAGCATCTGGTGTCCTACACTCCTGTGGTTCTGGATCCAAACAGCGCCAACTTTGAGCTCATCCTGTCTGAAGACCTGACCAGCGTGAGATGCGGCCAGAAGCAGAACATTCCCGACAACCCGGAGAGGTTTGACTTCTTCCGCATCGTCCTGGGCTCGGAGGGCTTCATGACGGGAACCTACAGCTGGGACGTTGAGGTTGGAGACAACACCGACTGGTTTGTGGGAGTCGCCTCCCAAAGCGTCCAGAGGAAAGGGAACCATCCGACTCGTCTGTGGAGAATCGGCTGCATTGACGGTCAGTACGTGGCCCGGGCCCTGTCGGACCCGTCCACGGTTCTGGAACCGATGGGAGAGCTGAGCCGGATCAGAGTCCATCTGGACTGGAACCAGGGGAAGCTGGTGTTCTTCGACCTCGACACCAACACACACCTTCACACCTTCTCACACTCATTCAGTGAGAAACTGTTCCCTTACTTTAACTCTGCCCATGAGTCCCTGTTGAAGCTGATTCCTCAAAATGTGTCTGTAAGGTTCAGCTAAACAGAGTAAAGCTGCTAAAACCTGCAGCTGCTTTAGGAGGATCAGTGCAGTGACACCAAAACAGAAGAACAAAACGATACGACACTCTGATTTTATTAAGAAATGCTTTTACTTTGTTGCCTCATAACATTTCAACCACATTTTATTTGATTGTGTAGATTGAAGTATGTTCATATGGACACTTTAAGTGACTCAGACTGAAATAAAGCTGTTGATCAAATAAACATTTGAGTCTGAAAACTATTTGAAGTGAATCAATGTTCAGACAGCATGGAAGTCATCTAATGAAGACAATATTCCACTGAAATTTTCAGCTTCAGACCTGACTGACATAAACCCCATGATGGGCATTTCTGAACCTCCATAAAAGAACCACAGACAAACGTAATAAGTTTTATGGCCGTGATTTTGCAAAAGGAGAAACGCTTTGTGAGGAGGATCCTCCGATCCTCCTCACAAAGCGTTTCTGAATCCTCTCAGCTCAGCCAAGTCTTTTTATTTAGGAAAAGGGAGATTGTGAAAAAAGAGAAACAAAGCAACCTTGTTCTGCACACAGGTCATCCAGCTCAACAGGAGGAGCAGAAACCATCAGCTCCCGGATCAGACACCCAAAAGGCCCCACAAGATTAAATGCAAATCACATCAATTCTGATTAATGCTGATTAATAAATGTATGACATATGTAAATGTACACATGATAATAACATAAAAATCCCTAATACCCCACATATGATTTTAATTTATTTTAATTAATGATGCTTTAGTGCTTTTGTTTTTACCAGGCAGCTGCTACCTTCTCCCGTTTTTGTCCAACATCTTAAAGCTCCGTCTTGCTGCTTGTTGTAGCTGCAGGTGAGTCAGGGTGAAGGCATCAACTCTCTGCTGCTGGTCTGTTCTCTATCCTAATCTGCCCCATCCTCTATTTAGACTAGAAACACATTCACACAATGTTTTCTTTAGTTTTCTGATCTGTATGAGCTCCAGGCTTGTTCAAGCTTCCGGTTGGAATGAGCGTCTGAGCCAAACGCGCTGCGAAGCTTCAGCTCCAGTTGAAAATGTCTGCACTTATGCACCAAGGATAGTCAGGAGTATAAATTGTAATCCATAAAAATGACCGACAGGCTTCAGATTTTTCCATCATTTAAAAATAAACCGTTAAATAAAAAACAGAACGTCTACTTTCTACTGTAAATATTTTATTACACCGAAAATAAGACAAAACTAACTTACACCTTTTCAGCAACATGCAGGAGCTAATTATCACTAAGTAGTTCTTGAATATTCATAAAGGATCATTTCCACTGGCTTTAAGTGGCGTGTAAAAGTATTCACACCCCTTGACCTTTTCCATGTTTTGTTACTTTACAAACACAAACATAAATATATTTCACTGGAATGTTTTGTGGAAGTCCAAAACAAAGTGCTAATCAATTGTTATACAGAAAGAAAGTTATACGTAATTAAAAACATCATTTTCGTCATATTCCGGTGGGTTTTCTCTCAGTACCCCCAGCAGCGTAATCAGACAAATATTAAAGGCTCTTCAGGATGCAGAAGATGAGTGAACAGCTGAAGGACTGACGATGTGCAAAGACACAGAACCAGTTGGAGCAGCTGGGGCTGTTTGGACGGGTGCGGCCTTCCCAGTATCGCTTTTTATCACCAGTCAAATATGTGGAAGTAAATTAAAACCTGTTGGCTTTAAAACAAACAAACTTATTTGGCATCAGAATCTGTTTTTCAGGTAGCTAACTGGAAAGTCCATCCGTCCCTCTGACGTTCAACAATAAGGACTGGTTTGGTTATAAATAGCTACTAATACCTGCTTAGGGAGATAACGACTCCCTTTTACCAACAAAAATAGTAATTGAGGTCAAAATGGCTGACAGGGAAAATGATGAGCACATAGTTGAGTCTGTAGAAACTGCCTGATGAGGCCTTGGTGCTAAAACGAAGAAACAACTTTAATAACCCAAGAGATTAACAAATTTCCTCCTCAGTTCAATGTTTCATCAATAACCTCAGTAGGTCACTTCACTCAACGCAGCGACCAAGAAAACATGAATAATGATGAAACCTAATAAACAGGAATAAAAACAATAATATGATCCAGTGATGTCAGTTCAACATGAATTATGAATGTTGAGAAATCAGCAAATTAGAAACAGAGAAACGCCTGGATGCAGCTGGCAGAAGGCTCAGGTCAGAGGTCAGAGGTCAGCCTGATATCTGGTTTACAGCTGGCCTTACTGTGTTTCTCTGATATCTGAGAATATCAATTAGAAGTCATTGATGGTGCAATGGTCATTTTTAACCAAACAGCTAAATGATCAGACAGACATGACTTACAGAGATATTGGAAATATTCACACACTGACTGAATGGCAAACCTAAGATGGCAGCCGAGATGACGACGCTCCCAGAAGACCTTGTGGTTATCGATGAAAGTTCCTCTAATCGGCCATTATTAATCATGGTGTTGCTGTTGCCTCTGACTTGGTGTTGCTGTTGCCTCTGACTTGGTGTTGCTGTTGCCTCTGACATGGTGTTGCAGTCAGAGGCAACAAGTCATTTACCCTAACCATCACAGACCCAACCACTAACCCAAAAACAACAATTTCCCTCAAGGGGACCAAGAAAACGTCCCCACAAGGAGCAACGGTCCCCAAAACCCACATTGTAGACAGAGATAGGTTCCCATAAGGACATAAAAACCTGCTACACACACACACACACACACACACACACACACCTCTACATGGCTTGTTGCTAACAGACCCAGCAGTCAGCTTCTGGCTGGTCTGGAGTCACGACGGTGTTGAGCCGCTAAAGCAGGAAGATGGAGCTGACTGAGCAGCTGACTGAGCAGCCGTCTCCTGCTGAATGGAGTTTTGTCCTTTTGTTTCTTTTCTATTTGTCTTGTGATGAAAAACTAGCAGTGAGAAAACCTTCAGTTACCTTCTTGTCTGTTCTGTTGTGGGATGTTCCCAAAGTGGAGACAAGCTGGACGTTTTTACATCAAGTGTGTGCAACAGGAAGTTGTTGGTACTTTCCTCTTGATTGTCACCTCATGGGTAATTTTTGTTTTTATTTCCTACAATGACTTTACGGCTCATAGGAACAACATTTCAGCATGCCACAAATACCTTCTAAACAATATGTTCTGGTCAAATGTTTGTCTGGAATGAAACTGTTTTATCTGTGATTCTCCAAAAACAGAAGCAAAATAAATTAAAGGACCTTTAACTCAATAAACTTTATGAAACTCAGAAGTTACATTTAATCAGTTATTACAATAAAATACTGATACCTTTTGGTTTATTGTTTGTAATGGAACATTTGGATTTTTTTACAAGCCGTAAAATAATTGCTTTAAATATTGAACCTGTTTGCATTTAAAATAAATAAAACTTGTTACAAAAGTGTTGGTGAGTTTGAGCTCAGGTATTTCCATTTCTTTCTCTCGTTAAATACTCAGCATAAATCTTCAACAGAGATGACTCAGAGGTTTGGCATTTGGCTCAAAAAAATAAAACCACAAAAATAGAAATAAAGCACAAGTCAGGTTTGTTATATATTACATATTCAAAGGAAAGATCACTTCTAAACTTCACATTTAAAATAGAATCTCAGCAGTTAAAGTTTGACCATTTTGACCTACATAACCCCTAACTTGTCAAGGCTCCGCCCATTCCATGACGCACCTGAGAGTTTCCTGTAATCACAAGTCCTTCCTCTTGGACTCTGACATAAAAAACATCCAGCAAGCCTCAGTCAGATTAAACGGCCAGGATCTGCTGAGAGATCAGAGTTTAGCAGGAACTTTGGATGCAGAGCAAATAGTTAGTTTCCAAAGAAGCCAGAAGAAATGCCTCCAAAATCTCTGGACTTGCATTGCCCCATCTGCCAGGACATCTTCAGGGATTCTGTAGATTTGCTCTGCAGCCACAGCTTCTGCAGAGAGTGTTTGAATAAATGGTGGGAGGGCAAAATAACCCCAAACTGTCCGATCTGCAGGAGAACATCGCCAAACAATAGAGACGTCTGCTGCCTGCATGGTGAGAGATTCAAGCTGTTCTGTGTGGATGACAAGGAGCTTTTGTGTCTCGTCTGTCAGCATTCAGATGGTCATTATGGACACAAACTCCAGCCTGTTAATGAAGCAGCTCAGGGTCGGAGAAATGAGCTGAGAAAGGCCCTGAGGCCGCTGCTGGAGAAACTGAAGGTGTTTAAAGAAGAGAAGGGAAACCTGGACCAGACAGCCGAACACATTAAGCTCCAGGCCCAACAAACCGAGGGACGGATCAAGGAGCAGTTCAGGAAGCTTCACCTGTTTCTCCACAAGGAGGAAGACGCCAGGATTGCTGCTCTGAGGACAGAAGAAAGCAAGAAGACTCAGAAGTTGAGCCTAAAGATCGATGCCCTGAGTGGAGAGTTGCTGCTCTTTCACAGACAATCAAAGACACAGAGAGAACGATAAAGGCTGAGGATGCCGTAATGCTGCAGAGCTTTAGGACTGCTGTAGAAACCATCCAACAGCGCCTCCTGCTGGAGAATCCACAGCCTGTCTCTGGAGCCCTGATAGATGTGGCCAAACACCTGGGCAACCTGAGTTTCAACATCTGGAACAAGATGAAGCATCTGGTGTCCTACACTCCTGTGGTTCTGGATCCAAACAGCGCCAACTTTGAGCTCATCCTGTCTGAAGACCTGACCAGCGTGAGATGCGGCCAGAAGCAGAACATTCCCGACAACCCGGAGAGGTTTGACTTCTTCCGCATCGTCCTGGGCTCGGAGGGCTTCATGACGGGAACCTACAGCTGGGACGTTGAGGTTGGAGACAACACCGACTGGTTTGTGGGAGTCGCCTCCCAAAGCGTCCAGAGGAAAGGGAACCATCCGACTCGTCTGTGGAGAATCGGCTGCATTGACGGTCAGTACGTGGCCCGGGCCCTGTCGGACCCGTCCACGGTTCTGGAACCGATGGGAGAGCTGAGCCGGATCAGAGTCCATCTGGACTGGAACCAGGGGAAGCTGGTGTTCTTCGACCTCGACACCAACACACACCTTCACACCTTCTCACACTCATTCAGTGAGAAACTGTTCCCGTATCTGAACACGGTGAACGCGTCTCCTCTGAGGATCAGACCCGAGATCGTCCTGGGCCTGAAGTCCAGTTAGAGCAGCAAGTGGTGCTGACTCGACACATTCGGCTCCGTCACCAGCAACTCGGGAAAATGTTGCTACAAGAGAGAAAATCTTCCAGGACTTTAAACTCCTCAGACTTCCTGGAACGTTGCTCAATATTTGTCTGATTTCAAGATATTTGAACTAAAAACCTATTTACTGTTTTTCAGTGAAGAAGCTGCAAAATCCATCATGATGTGAACGTTTCTCACATTTTTATATATTATCCCCTCTGAGTTTCTTGACAAACTGGACCATTTTCATTTCTCATTTCATGAACATTTTTCTCAGTGTTTCACAGTGAAATGTGTTGAAATGTCATTTAAATTGCCAAAAAGTTTCTGAAATGTTGATGCGAAATAAAAATGACCAGAACCTGTGGCGGTTTCTCCTTACAGCTGAATGAAGGGCGGCGGCGGCGCTCCACCGCGGCGGCGGCGGCGGCGCCCTCCACCGCGGCGGCGCTCCACCGCGGCGGCGGCGGCGGCGGCGGCGCTCCTCCGCGGCGGCGGCGCTCCTCCGCGGCGGCCGCGGCCGTTTATTATTAATCTCTTCTGCATTAATAAACGGAATTAACATTTTCTTCTTACAAAGTCCAACATGATCAAACCTGAACTTTGACAACCTGAAAGGAAGAAAAATCTGAAACGTTTTGGCTCCTTTGGGTGTCTGAGACCATGGATCCTGTCCCAGTCCTGGTCCTGGATCCTGTCCTGGTCCTGGTTCCTGTCCCAGTCCTGGATCCTGTCCTGGTCCTGGTACCCACAGACCAAGATTAAGAGCTGTGTGATGAAAGCAGAGGACGCAGCCGGTCGATGGGACGTCTCCATAAGTTTGTAAAGCTGAACTCCTGGTTGCTGCCGGGTTGTCGGGTAAAATCCCAGCCTTTCTGTCTGGCCTGAGTTTCTCTTCATGTTGGATGAAACGGACCAAATGAGTTTCAGTGGCTTACAGAAGTTTTCACACCCTTGAGCTTGTCCAGATTTTGTCACCTGGCAACCAGAAGCAGAAACATTTGGCTGGAATTTAAAGTCCAAAACTAAAGTTGTTTGAACGAATCGTTATCCTCCGGCCTTCACACTCCATCTTCCATTAACCATCTTCCCTGCTGGAGAGAAGTGGCCCAGAGCATGATGCTGCCACCACCGTACAGTGGGGATGGTGTTCAGTGACTCTCAGTTCTCACAGCTCCGATCGTACACCAAGTTCCAAATTATTAATAAATTGGATTCAAGAGTCATAAAGATGAATGTCTGATTCATCTCAATCACCTGAGCTGACCTTTGACCAGGTGAGCTCAGCTGAAGGGAATCTACTTAAGAACGATGCTCCACATTATCAACCAGGCTTCAGGTTTCCAGGCTGAAAAACCTGGCAGGAAAGAGGAAACATTTCTGCTGACCGTCAGACAGAGGAATCTTCAGATCTTTAATGAACACTGAAGCCCACTCAGCTTTTAAGGAAACGGTTCTTCACAGCCCTAAAGGCGTAGCCACGCCCTCAACTGCATAGCCACGCCCACCGTTCTGGATTTATCCAGGGTTGGGTTAAGCTGTCAGTTTCACCTTAAAGAGCCAGAACTGCTGCAGAACAGAAACGTCCAACCAGACAGATTCGTTTAGAAGAATTTATTTTGTACAGTAAAACAGTTAATGTCAGACTTTCTGAAGACAAACAATGAATGTACAGACGCAGAACGCTGTGAAGCCTGAAGCCGACCCAGAGATGAGCGTCAGCATGGAGCATCGTACAGAGATAATAAAACTCACAGCATGTAGCCGCTGCTGCTGGAGGCGGTGAAGGTCAATAAACCCTGAGCAGCGTGCGTTCAAGAGCACTCACACAAAAACTGTCAGGTTTTCATTAAGTAGTTGAAAAAAAAGGCATTTTTCATTGCCATCATCGTATCTACATCTGAAAACATGCCGCATGTATCAGGGCAGAATTAGAGGGTGATCAGCTCTGTGAGGCTTTTGAACGCAGCCTTCTCTTGTTCAGGCCTGGGTCGGGCTTGTTTTCCGTTACTTCGGAGGTCGGTAGGCGATCTTCCTGCTCTTCAGCACCGTCCATCGGTGTCGCTTCATGTAGTAGACCAGAGGGATGAGGATGGCAGAGCCCATCAGCAGCTGGAGGGGCAAACATCAGGAATGTTACGAGTAAACATGGGGAACGCTGCGATGAAACATCAGGAATGTTACAAGAAAACATCGGGAACGTTACGATAAAACATCCGGAACGTTACGATAAAACATCGGGAACGTTGCGATAAAACATCCGGAACGTTGCGATAAAACACCCGGAACGTTGCGATAAAACATCCGGAACGTTGCGATAAAACATCCGGAACGTTGCGATAAAACACCCGGAAAGTTGCGATAAAACACCCGGAACGTTGCGATAAAACACCCGGAACGTTACGATAAAACATCGGGAACACTGCGATAAAATCTGGACTTGTGTTGATTTTCTGCCTCTGGACAGAAGAAGTTTGGTTGAACACCATCAGGTTGAATTCTGTTGCGCTTCTTGGTCGAGTCGTTCTAGAAACGTCTGGATAAACTGCAGGTATTTCAAAATAAAGCTGAAACTCTGATGTGATTTCAGAACAGATTTCATTGTATGCATCGATGCTGTGATGCGAGCAGCGTGCAGCCGCCTTCTGCCTTGTCATGAAATCTAATCTTCACATCAACGTTTAGTTCCTGATTTCCCCCCAGGCCCAGGCCTACCTTCAGGCCCATGCGTTTGCGCTGGTCGTGCTCCGGCTCGGCCGCCCACCTCAGGAAGGTGCAAACGTCTTTGGCCACTTGGCTCATGGTGGCCGGGGTTCCTGCAACCAGACGCAGCCAATCAGACACGGCCTCCTGCGGCGTGGCGGCCAATCGGGCACCACCTACCGTCCTCGTACTCCAGGATCTCGTTGTAGATGGGCGGCGCCATGCCGATGGCCTGGCCGGGGAAGTAGGGGTTGTAGTAGAGTCCTTCTCTCATTGAGACGCCAGCAGGCGGCTCGCAGTAACCCGTCAGCAGGCTGAAGATGTAGTCCTCTCCGCCGTGCCTGTAGGGGGCGCCGCACAAACAGCCAGCATGTCCATGAGTGCTGCAGCTAGCCATAAGCTTAGCAATCGATTATTCAGATTAAAAAATATTTGCATTTCTGCAGATGCTTCATTTCCACCAATTTTACACATTATTAAAAAAGTGACTGCAACCAATGAAATGTTTAATCTGACTAATGATGCTGTGAATTAATCAGATTGATTAAAAACGGACCGTTAATAACAATCAGAGTTAGCAGATCATTTCTCACTTCTTTAATTCTTCTGTACTGAGAACAGTTTAGATCTGAACAGCTGTTTGTTTTGTCTACAACAGTAAAATCATTGCAGGGACCCACCAGAACCACCAGAACCACCAGAACCACCAGGACAACCAGAACCCACCAGAACCACCAGAACAACCAGAACCACCAGAACAACCAGAACCACCAGAACCACCAGAACACCAGAACCACCAGACACTCTAATAAATTCCACCGTTGAAACGTTCACCCTCAGTTTGACTCATAACAAACGTCAGAAACTCGGTTCGTTTCTTAAACGTTTTCTGGCCCAAATGCATCATGAGGCCTTTCAGCTGGACAGCGACTCAGAGCTGATCAGATCGTTATGGATTCCCTGATTGATAACTGGATGCAGGAGCTGATTTTACAGAAATGGATCCAGAGCAGCTCAGACTGAACCAGAGGGTTCAGGTTTCCAGGCTGGAGTTTCAATCATCTTCAAAGTGAAATATGTTTCTACTTTGTAGTTTTCATTCCTGAAAGTTTTGGCCGATGGCCGTTTTAGTCTCAGTCCTCCAGTGAACAGTCAGTCGATTCCCATGGCGTCGGTGAGCGCTGGAGGAAGTACCTGGCGTTGACGATGTAGCTGAGGTCGGGGGGCAGCGCCCCGTTGTTGGCGGCCCGGGCGGCCTCGGGGTTCGGGTACGGCTTGGGGAAATAGTCCGAAAGCTTTCCTGGCCTGGTGAACATCTCGCCGCTCTCGTCGGGGCCGTCCACCACCTCCACCTGCACAGCCGATGGAGCTACATGAGCCGGCGCTGCCCCCTGCTGGCAGCAGGAGCCGGCTGCGGCGGCGATCTCACCTCTTCAGCGATGGCCTTCACCTCGTCCTCGGTGTGCGACACGCCCACCAGGTTCCTGAAGGCCAGGTACTCCATGCTGTGGCAGGCTGAGCACACCTGCTTATACACCTGGTAACCACGGCGAATGCTGCAGCCAATCAGAAACACTCAGGGTGAGAGCCCACAACCTTCACCTGGTTTATCAATGATCAATATCATGTCAAATAATAATGAAGCACAGAACTAGACTGAATAGATCTGCACTTGCAGATCAGGAATTTTAACACCGATATCTGATCTGCAGTATTTTTATCAATATCATATATTACCAGATTGGTGCATTTTTTAACAACTGAGGCAACAAATATAACAACATCTACATCTGACTGTATTAGTTATCAATTTATTTATTGATAATCCTGGATATTAATCAGATAAATAAAGGACCAATCTGCTGATTTTTCACTTCAGCATTTTTTATACAATATTAGCTGTTTTTAGAAAAAGTTCTTAATATTTCAAAAGCAAAGAGATTTGAAACCAACAGTTTCTCTGTGAAACAGATTTACACACACAAGGTTTTTCATTTCAATGCAAAATGTTGTCATTCTGCTGAGTTTTGGTTTAATTTCTGCTCTGACTGTTGGTTTTATACGGTATTGATGGATCGTCCATCGGTCACTCGCCTGGCGTGGTCCAGGGAGGACAGCGGCCCTGCGTGGCTCCAGGGATACGACGGGGGATGGAGCTCCAGCTCAGACGCCTTCACCGATTGGTGGAGCATCAGAGCGAGCCCAGCGCCGCCGCCAGCAACCACGCCCAGCGTCGTCAAGGCAACCTTCTTCTTACCCGACAGACTGGCGAAAGACATGTTGGCCTGAAGAGACAAAAGCAACAGATTCACTCGTTTTATTCTCAGAAACGAGGAAAACGACCTCCTGATTTGCTCCGATTAAAATCCCAGTAGAAATGATTAATAAGTGTAAAATATGGGCATCAATCAATGAAACTTTTGACCAACAGCCGTAATAACCTGGATTTTTTAGCGTCATGATAGATTTTCTTCTGTTTAAATGATGATATTGAAGCTTTTGGGACAAAAGTTCAAATTGAAACTTGATCTGAACGACTGGATAAGATTTAAACACGTTTATCTTTCAAAGTGACTAAAGATGATATTTGTCACAACAAGCTGCCATAATAATGACTGAACTGAAAAACTGGATACGTTCAGATTTGACCTGTTTTCACTTTATTATTTCACTGCAGAATATCCCTGAAGGAAATATTGTTTCTTATCAAGCCACTTTGTTTTTGGCTCAAGTTTTATGTTCTTCTTCAGTGCAAAACATAAAAGCAGTGATGAAACGGTGGTTTGCGTCCCTGAACAGGTTTTATTTGGCCGGAGGATGAAGAAAGATGGAGATGAATCTAAAGGCTGAATCTGCCAGATCCAGTTTCCCTCTGGGTTCCTTATGAAACTGACCTTCGGTTTAGAACCGGAGATCACATGACCTCTGACCTTCACCACCCCAACAGCCAGCCTCTCCTCCAACCTGCCTCCACATAAACATTAATCCCGCTTTAGCAGCGATTATTAAGCTGCTATTTATGGCTGGTTATGACCAGCATGGCTCTTTATGGCTCATAACTTTAGCTCTCATATCAAAGCAACACATTTTTACAAACAAACAAAAAAGCTACTTTGGCTGATAGGTTTAAGAAAAACAAACGATCCCGTTAAACGCAGAAATGCTCAATGATATTCATACCGAGCAATAATAATCCCGCAGGAAGCGGAAATGATCAGCCTTCCCAATGCTAACTCGTTAGCTGCAGCTGTTTTGAAGCTCCAGCTGAGGATAGTGGCCTTTATCTGAACTGAAACTGACACACCGGCAGCTTCTGCAGAGCCTGGAGCAGAAGATTCGCCTCCTGGCGGATTTATTCTCCCGTTTTTAGGAGGAATCTGTTCCAGTCCAGACCTGCATGTGCTAACAGCTAACGACACCGGCTGCCCTGACTAACGGTACGAACACAAAGAACTACCAACACAGCCGCCATTATGTTCACTTCTGACGGACTAAGCACCACAAATAAAAAGAGTTAGCCCAATAACACAGCCTGAAATCCGGGGGAAGACAAGTGACCTTGTCTGCCAGTCCGCCGCTAGCCAGGCAGCTAATGAGGGTCCGCTGGGAGGACAAGCAGAACTTCACAATGAAAACACTCTTAAACACATGCGACCTTCAGAAACGTTGATATTTAGTCTCGAGCTACCTTGGAAGTCTTGAGAGGATTCCCCGTAATGAGCAGAGCTCTCCCACTGCCGGAGAGCGCCATGACCCGAAGCGCCGCCATCTTCGCAGTTCTCTATGGAGGAACCAGCAAGCTGCAGACGAGACACAAACTGAGCGCTTCCGGGGGGGCTCTTCAAAATAAAAGACCGCAGCGTGATTTGAGCTGGTTGACATGATGGACGGACCCGGAATAGCTGGAATGATGAAGACCTAAAAAAATAAAGATTTGTAATGAATAAAAACTGTGGCTCTGCCAGTTCATTTCTTCCTCATTTTTATACAACATGAGCCTCCCCAGATAGCACAGAATGGTTTAAACAACATTGAATCAACGTTGAAGGCTGACATTGAACTAACATTGAAAGTGGTTGGTAACTTGTATGTTGAATCAACGTTGGAGTTTCAACCATAACTGACATTATATCAATGTTGATTTAACATCGTGTGCTATCTGGGTCTTCAGTCAGTCACAGCCATCAACATCCACAACTCTGGAGAAAATCATCTAAGTTATAATTAATTTCTTTCTAGGGATAATTTATTTATCAGTATTTGCATAGAATTTACAAAAAGAATAGCACAGATGCAAATCATTTTTTATAGATACATTGTCAAAGTACCAGACTCTGTGAACAGTTTGTGTTCAAGATCATTTCATCCATTTTAAATATGTTTGTCTTGTGCTAGTGGCTGCCCTACTTTGAAGCTAAATTTAGAAGTTTTTGTTTTTGAGTCCTGATTTTACAATGAAACTCCAAGGAAATCAGATTTTTAAACTAATTAATTAATTTAAAAAGTATTTACTTTTATATGGATGGTTTAAAAAAGAAACAAACCCCATGAAGGATTTTAAAATAATTGGCATTATTAACTCTTCCTATGGAAAAGATAAATCCATTCTTCTGCTATAATCTTAACCTATTTGCAGATAAATGTAAACTTAATATTTATTAATTGTATACTGTGATGGACGGTCAATTAAGTGACTATTGACGCCAAACAATCTTAATTGAATAAACCTTTACTTTGAAGAAAACTAACCCGGAAATGCCACCCATTATGGTGTTTAATTCAACTTTACGCAAATCTTACAAAACCTATTTACACAACAATTTTTTTTTATCCTTTAGCTATTTGATAATATGTTATAATAATAAATACAGAATCTCATTTTTCTTAATCTCCTGTTGTTTTTATGTTGATTTAAACTAAAAATAAAAACCTTAAATCTGGCCTTTGTGGCGAACTTCTAAATAATTCTGCTGTCTGAATAAAGCAGATTTAATAAGATCTTATTCTTATTATTATTATTATTGTTATTATTAGTGCACTTCCACACATCAGCAAAACGATGCTGAATCAATGACAGAGGATCAACATCAAGAGTATTTATTTTAAATAGCAGAAAAAAATACAAAATGGAAAATTTATATTTGTAAAAAAAAAAAAAAAAAACTAAAAGCATAAAAAATAGCATAAAATTTTTTTCGTTTTGGATCTAACACCTGACAGTTTCCGGTAAAACATAAGAAATGAATAATATATCAGGCTCTGGAAGGTCGTCACATCCGGTTGCAACGGCTCCTACATTTCCCATGATTTCAAATGATCCCAGTGATTAATACACATTAATATAGAGGAAATGTTTATCAGTTTCTGCGCATTAATGTGAACAGGAGGAATATTTCATTATTTTACCCGTTTATTCCACAAGATGGCAGCATTTTTCCATAACTGAATTTTACTTTAAAGGGATTTTTGTTTTTTGCTTAAAAACTAACATTCAGAATTTATATTCATAATTCTACAGGCAGCAAAAATTTCTGCCCAGGTGTTAGACACCGGCATAATGTTTAACACTAAAACCATCCAGATTTAGTGTTCGAATCCCTCCATGAAACATTTCATGATTTGAAACAAGAGAAGCAGGAAGACGGAAACAGGCTGTGGATGTTCAACACGCTTTGAATAAACCAGCAGCTGTAATAACGCTTCATCAGCCTCCATTTAACATCATTTCCTCTGAAGCTATGAGGACGAAAAGCGGGAAAAGGAAAAACACAGAAACTAACAGACAGACTGCTTTCTTACTCTGGAGAGGAACCGAACATCTCTAAGAGCCTCCAGCTGGATGCGAAGCTGCAGAAAGACTTCAATTAAAGGAGAAATCTTTGCTTCTCCACCTGCTGTCCATGAAACTGTTTAATCCAGAATCACATTTATTTTCTCTCTTGTAAAACGTCATGTTCATGTTGATTGTAGCCCAGAAAACTGATGAATATAAAGGAATGAAGAGAAACAAGAGCAGATTCCTGTTAACGGGAGTAATCCACCCCCAAACCGGATCCGGACAGGAGTTCGCTTCACGTCTGAACCAAACAGGGTTTCAATGTTTCACTCCATGTTGAGCTAAAATTCAAACGATTTCAATTTTAATTCATGAACAAAATCAAGAACTATATTTGATCAGTATCTAGATTTTCACACATCATCGTTTCCTGAGTCTGAAAATACAGAAACAAACATCAAGAAATTCAAACTCTGCGATGCTGCTGCGTTTTTACACCCAGGAAAGTTTTGCTTTAAGCTTCTGCAGAAGCTGCCAACATGAAAATAACATTTGTTTCAGATTTGATGAGGAATTTCTGCAACTTTCTGAAGCTGAGAAAAGCAGCTCAGAGTTACACAGACTCCCATTGTGTCATGGAAAGATCTGGAGGATATTTAACAAAGTAATGAGCAGAAAGATTTCATATCCATAACCAGGAGCACCAGCTGCACCAGGAACCGGCCCAAACATGTCTTTATGTCTGTGGGCCCAGTAGGGGGAAACATTGCTGCCAATAAAACACAAAAATCTCATTTCCAGCACAAAGCGCCACACTGTAAAACCTGATGAGTTAGTTTAAGCTGAACTATATGAGTAAACTGGTAGTGACCTAAACAGTTTAAGTCAAATATTAATTCATTATTAAAAAAGTTAGTCGCACCATTTCATTCAGTGAGCTGAGCTCACAGCTAAACGCCGAGATCCTCAAAGCTTTCGCTTCTTTTCTTGCTGTCAGTTCTGTAATATTTCATCTTATTGGAAATATTAATTCAATTATGCTAGTTTTAACCTTAAATACATGTTTAAATATTAGATACTGATTAGGACTCAATTTTAGTTAGATTTATATTCATGGCTCAATCAACATAATCTGATCAGTAGAAGGTCCCAAGTTTTATACCCAAATCGGCCTTTTTGATATTCTGGGTTAGAGGAGAACTCTGCCCCAAGAGTCGGGGCCCTTTGTCATGTGTTTGTGTAGGATCCTGGAGAATCCTGGAGAGATTCCAGGATCAGACGTGTGAAATGACCTTTAGGAGCACGTTATCTGACCCCACCAGGCCTCGCAATGACAGTCCTAAAATCATTTAGAGCATCTTCCCTTTGAAATGTGAAACTCCTTGTAGTCAGGGGAGCAGGAACCTCCCAGACTGCATACATTAGAGGAGAGACACACCTTCCTTTAAAAGTTTAGGAGCTGAAATAATTAATCGGATCGTTGGGGTGCGACGGCACCGGCGCTCTCTGGAGACACAATATGTCTCCATATTGGTCTTTGTCCATTTTTCTGTTTCTTTCAGGTGATTGATGTCGTCTTGTGGTCTTGAGTTCCTGATGATTCTGGTGCTGTTGGTGTGATTTGATTGTCTGAATAAACTCGGTGGAGCAGTAGATTGATGTGTTTGGGCTGTTTGCCCTTCGGCCCGGGGAACGAGAGGAGACAACGAGCTGCAGGTTTAATAATTATCCTCTCTACAATCTTCAAACAAATCAGAGAAATGATGAGAGAAACACAAGCAGCAGATTGAAGTCAAAGTGACGCAGCTCCTAAACATCACTGAAGTGTTTTACAGTGAAATAATCTGCAAAAGTCGGTTTTTACTAAACTAAACCACGTTTTCACCCCAAAGGTTAAGCTTTGCTTCAAAGGTGCTAAATTGTCTCAATGGATCTTGAAAGATGAAAAATCTGTGGAACTGATCTGCTGTAGAAGTCGGGAGGAAATGAGCAATTTGTGCAGCTGAGAGCCGAGCGCAAAGAAAACAGGAAAACCCCGAGCTGCTGCTCAGCTTCAGCTCAACAAACAGAAAGTTCACCTGATCTGAACTTTGACCCCTGAAAGTGACGGCCTGTCGTTCTGAAGAGTCGTCATTCCTGACGCTCAGTTTGTGATTCGTGTTTTTATTTCATGCTTTCACAAGTTATGGATGCATTAATATTTCGTTCCACGAACTGAAAGTCGATTGTTTTCAGTCTGATTTCCCTCCACAGCGCCACCTGGTGCCGTTTCACTGAAACCGTTTTTACTTTCTGAAAATCTAAATAAAACCTAGAACCGTACAAACGTTAGCATCCTAAAGCTACGGGGATGTTTGTTTGTTTCTGGGAGGTCAGAGGTCGTTCTGGTTGGACGCAGAAAGCCACTGAACTCGGAAACGTGAACCTGCAGATTCATTGTGAGGCTTTTGCTGCTGCAGCTTCAGATCATCTCAGATCTCGCAGCGATTAGTCGTGGAAACGTCCCTTCATATCTGACGGTCTCAGAATAACAAGCCACCAAATTGGATTTTAGAGACCGAGGAGGAAAAGCAGAGCCAGAACTCATCTGGACTAAGTTCAAACGTTTCTGGAAAGTTTCACAGCCTGAAATGGTTTAAAATCATTTCAGAAAATAAATCCAAAAAATAACAACATTTACGGATTAATGTCTGTCCAGCGACAGGAAGTCCCAACAGCTGACCTTCTGAGGTGCGTTCAGGGACAACTCGTACATGGGAGCGCCTAAAAAATGTAATGTTTTTATTTTCTTCCACTTGTGTTTTGACCCGAATTAGGGCTGAAACGATTCCTCAAGTGATTCAAGAACCTCGATTATTAAAATTCATCGAGGAAAATGTATTTGCGCCGTTTTCCTGCCGGGTTGGACTTTGCGTTACGCAGAGCTCTCACTTCCACCTAGGTGGTTGACGGAAGCTAAGTGTTAGCGCCATTATATGCCGGAAGCTAAGTGTTAACAGCCCTATTTTCAAGCTCTGACTGGAGGATTTTATTGATTCATGATAATCAATAAAATCCTCCAGGCAGAACTGGACATGCTAGCCAGCACATGCTAGCCAGCACATGCTAGCCAGCACATGCTAGCCAGCACATGCTAGCCAGCACATGCTAGCCAGCACATGCTAGCCAGCACATGCTAGCCAGCACATGCTAGTTCTGTGTCACTTCTGGGTAACTTTAATTTGACTGTGAGAAACTGTAGTTTTAGTCCCTGAAAACATCAGTTTCGTTTGTTCCTTTGTGTTGATTCATAACGGCTCTAAGAAAAGTCTGAAAGCTCGACTTTTTCTCAGGAGGTTTGATGATTGAATGAGTTCTTTGTGCTCCGATTAATACCTGATTATTCCTAATTATTTGAAAATAATCAAACAAAATGTCCAGTGAATTCTTTACTCTGAAGCCATAAAACAATAAAAATCACATAAATGACATAATTCTGTTCCCTGTTGGAGAAACGAAGATTCAGTTTTTGTGGATCAAAATGAACCAAAGACGTTTGAATTGAAGCTGAACTCTGACCTCTGCGCTTCTCCTCCTCATCAAAACTGATGGATAAATCAAATGAAAACGAGTTTCTAATGTGGTGAAAGGTCGACCTGGGCCTCAGAAAGCAGGTTTACTGAATCGGAACCAGGTTTGATAATCAGAGCCGTTTCTGTTTTAACGTCCAGCCAAACAGAAACGGCCGTAAATCAGAGGCTTCAACACAAGCGGCCGAGTTTCCTGATTTACAGCCGGGAGCCTGAAGCTTTGAGGTTCTGAAAAATGTTCAGCTCGGTTTCCGGTTCCGCTCGGTTTCTCCTGAATCGTCCCGCTAAAGATTTTCTCCTGTCATCGCATGAAATGAAACAATAGTTCAGATATTTAAAATGTTGCTATTAGATGGAAAATCCAGCAGTAATTGTTGCTTCTGTTTCGTCATTTGGGTCAGAGATTCTTACTGATCTGGAATAACTGGACGGTTCTGGATGAGTGGATGAATATTTTCTTCTGCTTCTCCAGGTTTTTGAACCGGTTTAGTTTCCACTCCAGGTTTCACTTCAGCTCCTTCATGGAGCCGCTCAGCGTTTCCACCTGCTGGTTCAGAGCCAATCAACAAGCAGGCAGAGTGTGATGTCATCAGACGCTACTCGCCGGCATAAACAGGAAGTAGAGGTTGTTGGCTAACCAAAAATACTTGGTAAGAGTTAAGAGTTTTTACAGTGTAATGAAAGTCAAAAAGGAACAAACGATTTAAAAATCATGAAGTTTTTCTGAGTGAATTTTCCTCTGGTCAGTCATTTCCTTAGTTTTGTATTATTGTTTGAACCTGCAGGGTTTCAGCCTTTGGCTTCATTACTTATTAAAACTGTAAATAAAAACATGTTTAATGAAAGCATGCAGCTGCTGCCCTCTAGTGTTGGATCACTGCTAATCACTCGCTAGCATAACGCTAGAGGACGTTTAGCTAGCTCCGTTTGCAGCATCAGCTTTTTTAAAGCTTTCATATCAGAGTCATCAGACAGGAAGTGAGGTAATGAGAGGAAGGCACAGGTCAAAGGTCATCAGACCAGACCCTGCGACAGCCGCAGTGAGATGTGGGTTGTGCTGCAGTTTTAGACGCACTGGACAGTTTCCCACCATAAGGTTTCAGGTGTGGACTTTGACTAGGTCACTCCAAACAGCCTTCAGGATGTTCTGGTAGTTTACTGCATAGTTTCATCGTTTGTTATTTATATATATCTGAATTATCACAATAACAAACCACAGAACTACATCAAATTTCCTGTTTACTAATTTACATGCAGGAAAAATTCATAAAACATAAAAAGAAACAGACTTGATTTTCCGCGAAGGTTTTTTATTGTTGCATGTGCCGTAAACATGTTGATACTCGGAGCATCACGTGACAGGAAACTGCCTGGTCTGAATCATTTCATGTTAGCGTGCTAAAGCTCAGCTAATGTACAATCCAAACGTTAATCAGTGCGAAAAGCCCCCCTGTGTTGGCCCCGCCCTCCTGATAAAGTGCTTACATGCTGCGCGTTTCAGGCAGAGTTACAAACCAAGTCGCTGCAGGAGGTTTCCTGGAGCCGCAGCCGCAGCAGCAGCAGCAGCAGCAGCCGCAGCAGCAGCAGCAGCAGCAGCAGCAGCAGCCGCAGCAGCCGCAGCCGCAGCAGCCGCAGCCGCAGCAGCAGCAGCAGCAGCCGGCCCCATCCGGCCCAAACACACAGTCTTAAAGAGCCGGCACTGGCAGAACGCACAGAAGTCGCAGCAAATGTTGCCGGGAGCCTTGCAGCTCCCCCACAGCGGGACGCAGTTGGGCGGAGGAGGCGGCCGTTTCCTCACTAACTTATTCTGACAAGAACAAAAGGAAATAACAGCAGAGCTCAGATTGAGTCTCAGTCTCACAGGAACAGAAACAATCAATCATTTAACAGGTGATTGAGCAACAGAATAGTTCAGGTCAATGAGGAATAATAATACATATAGAGATCAGACATAACTCTTAAAGTATAACATTGTTCACTGTTGTACCAAATAATGTTTTTCTACTTTCTAGTGAAGATATTTTATTAAAATAAAGCAAAATAACAGAAAGATATGGCCTCTTGTCTTAAGTAATTCCTTAATATTATCAGCTTATATTTCCTATTTCTCTGATAATGTGGAAAAATGTTTTATTATAAGTGAAACAATCTGCCCTTTTTATCAATACTTAATTATTTACTGAAAACAGGCTCCTCTGTCTTGCTGATAAATTTTATTTTCCATATTTTCACTAAAATCTGGGACTGTTTGCAGAGTTCCAGATGCACCAACCTTTTTCTGCTTCTTTGCTCTTTCTTTCTTCTTGGTGGATTTATTCAGCTCTGAAACAGAACATGAAGCGTAAATATGTCGTTTTATGGTTCCTACTGACACTTTGGCTTTTATTATATGATCATAGAGGATAATATGCTTCAGAGGCACCAACAATCTAAATGAAGATGCAAACACTGAGTTCATATTTACCCACAATAACAACAGGAGGCGGGTCGATCTGCAGGCTGTGCGACACCGCGTTGGACGCAACGACCCTATTGGTGGACAGCCTGTCGTCAGGGATCATGTGGGCGGAGCCAAAGCAGCACTGCGTTAGCGCCAAGACGCAGCAGCCCAGCGGCAGGAAGGCGTGCAGGAAGGCGTGCATCATTCTCTGGAAAGAAAGGACAAACAGCAACAAGTCATCTCCAATAAGGTTTAAAAGGCACAGCAACAGGTTAGGGTCAGTGCATGGCCTAATCAAAACCTGCGTTTCCCCCACTGTAATAAAGCCAGATTGCAAACGTCTCTGCTGCTCTGATTGATAATCTCAATAAATGTTACATTTATGTATCTGTGCTAAAATGTTAGCATTTATGGCCCCTGAAGCCCTGGGGGCCTGATGGAGCCGCTGACTTAATCTGGATTAAACAGAAGTGAAAATAATTGATATTAATTTTAATTGTATTTTTTGACTTGTTGTTTCTAAAACTAGTTGGTTTAAATAGTTTCACGGAGGAAGTTTTCCTGTAACAACCAGGCGGGTCGAGAACCCGAGAATCCCCGAGAACCCGGCCGCCGGCGCTGAGCAGGTTTACTCGGGGAAACCCTGAACATCAGAACCCTGAACATCACTTTAAATCCAAATGAGCTGCTGGCGCTCCCAGCACCCATTACCATCATTTTATTAAAAACTTTCAATGTTTTTCATTAAGACAAAACAGAACAGGAAAATAAAGGTGTGTAAATCCCTTTGGAGTTTTAGCATTAACCAGCTAGCCAATCAGAGCTAGCATTAACCAGCTAGCCAATCAGAGCCAGCATTAACCAGCTAGCCAATCAGAGCCAGCATTAACCAGCTAGCCAATCAGAGCCAGCATTAACCAGCCAATCAGAGCTGCATTAACCAGCTAGCCAATCAGAGCCAACATTAACCAGCTAGCCAATCAGAACCAGCGTTAGGTCCTTAATCATTATAGAAATATTCTCTCAGCTGCTGCTAATGTTTGTTTTCACAGAAATCATTCCTGACTTATTCTTAAGGCTGATATTCAATATTATTGATAACTGATATTCACTAATGTTATATATACATTTATTATATAATGTTTGACTTCAGCACTATCAATACCTTATTGCTGCTTCATCACTGCTGTGCTAATGTGACATGACCCCCATCGCCACGGAAACACGAACTGGGCTGTCGCCCTGGTTACCGCTCAGCGCTGGTTGTTGGTATTAAAGCTGAAGGTAAAACCCGCCGCCTGCTCTGGCAGCGCTGCAGTTGAAGAGGTTCTGAATCTGCAGCAGGATCTCTGACCCTGACCCCTGACCCATCCCACTGAAGATGAAGAACTTTTATAAATTATCAGACAGGAGGAGCTGCAGACGTCCTGGTAGAAACACTCAGACATCTGGACTTCATTCCTGCTGCAGCCGTGAAGCGGCGCAGAGCAAAAACAAAGATGCTTTAGAAGTAATGAGATCCTTTAGATCTGCTCTGATGTTCCTGCAGCACTGATCTCAAACTGGCTTCAAACGTTCACCACCCTGAACTAAGTCACCCGGCCAACCAGGCTTCACTTCTGAGATGGATCAGAGATTTTCTGTTCTCTTTGCAGCCTCATTAAGTGTTGCAGGTTTATTAGCAACACATGAGCTGCACATGTTCTGTTTGCCAGAAATGTTTCCATCCTGCAGCTGTCACTTTCAAATTGCTCCATATTTATTCCATCAATGTGTGGAACAAAAAATTGTAACAAAATGTTGCTCAATTGGAGCAACAAAAATAATGATTTCAGCCCAGAGAGAAAAAAAATCTTTTCACCCTGAAGCAAATAGGAAACACATCAAAAAACATGAAAACAATAATAAACATATTCATAATTATGCACTTCAACAAAGATTTCGGCAACATAATCACAGGACAAAAACATGTTTGTGTTTTCTGAGAATTTTCTGAGTTTGTCAGTTTGGAAACAACATGCCGACCGAAAACATGAGCCAATCAGCAGAGGGATCATCTTCTGGGACATTAAAACAATCATATCGTAGGATCCGCTGCTCAGCCAACGATTGGCCCAATAAACACGACCAAAACGAACTTATTAGCAACGTTTTTGTGTGTTTCAGTCGATTCCTTTGCTTCTTCCAAAACAGTTTCTTGATGGATTAAATTGTATTTTTAATAGATTTATTTGGAATAATAAAAAACCTAGATAAAGTCTTTGTCTGTCCAGGTGACCTGTCCAGGCGACCTGCCCAGGTGACCTGTCCAGGTGACCCCGCCTCTTGCCGGGAACGTTAGCTGGAGATACCAGCACCTCCTGACCCCAGTAAGGGACAAGGGTGCAGGAAAATGGGTGGATGTTGGTCTGCACAGCTGCGTCTGCCATGTTCTGCTTTGCAACCGAAACGCCCAGCAAAACAATTACTAACAAACCTTACATTACATTTCTATTCTGCAAGGCCAAAACTACTGATAAGGTGACAAAAAACCCTTTTTTAAAAACACAACTGACATTTGGTGCAGGACCATCAATATACTGGAGGCATCAGTTTCTCCTTTTTCACCTGTTTGGGGGAACAGATACTTTAGGGCAGGAGGAACCGATGGAGGCTCCAAAATCTGGGCAAATAAAGATCCTGGCAGGTCTGGAAGGCGACAGGCTTCTTACATTTGTTCACAGAAACACTTTGATAAGTAATTACAACTTAAATATTTCATTATGTCAAAACACAGACTGCATCCAAACCACCACCGCGCGGAGAGGCCACATGTCTTTATTTTCTGCAGCTTCACTAAGGCAGGATGAGGAATCCACCGCAAACAGACTGGATGCACGAGATCCGACTCCTGAGACGAGACACGGCGGACGAGGATGAAAGTCCTCCAGATGAGACCCGACACAGCCGCAGCGTTTGGCTGAAGGGAACTCAGATCCAAACGGAGAACCGGGTTCTTGGCTCCTGACGGACTTTGGGCTCCTGCAGGCCAGCAGATTCAAATCAAAAAACATATAATCAAAGGCCATGTGGGAGAAGGAGGCGGCTTCATGTTTGGCTCTGCAGCGACTCGACGGATGAGGCTTTTCTCTGGTTTGGTTTGGTTTTTTATTTATGTTTCTTTATTATTCAGATTTGTTTACTTTGGGAACTGAGGTGTTTAATGTGAATCCTATATTCATATTGCCCTCCAGTAATGATTAGATTTAGATAGAGAAGATGGAATATGGACCACCGGATGCAATAGTTCCCTCCTCCCTTCAGTTCTCAGTCTTTACCTGACAGGTAGAGGGAGTGAAACGCCGATTAATGCCTGGTTTTAAAATGACTCAACTGGACTGTCAGCCAGTATATGTGTCCATTGTTGGACAGCAGACGACCCGATCGGAAACACACCGATCCAAAATGATCTTTATCTGGCCCGACGATCTAACACAGAATCGGCTTAAATGTGAAATTCTTGCAGATGTAGTCTTGAGTTTTGACGCGGTGGGAATATAAATACCCGTCACAAGATGTTTTATTTATAAAGTAGTTTAAAAACATGCAATATTTCCCATTCCCACTTCTTGATTATTTGCTCTACTTTCTGTCATTCTAGAACATAAAATCCCATAAAGCACTTTAGATGCTGTTGCCATGTTGATGCTAACAGATATTTGCACAATATTCACCTGTGGATCTGAACCTCCCAGAAACACTGAAAATTGTTTTGTTGTTTTCTTCTTTTGTAGTTTTGAGTTTTCAGAAATAAAAACACTGATTCCCAGTTTGAATCTTCAACTCATCGAGTTCTCAGTTATGCTTCACTGTGAAAAAATGAAATGATATAAAAGAAACAGTCAGATGTGAATCGTTTGTGTCGCGCTGCTCTGAGGAAACCCCAGCATCATGATGGGCAGCCGTGATGCCAACAATGTTTTCACTGTAGTTTTACAAAATATATTCATTTCAATACGGCCAACAGACCACCTCATCTAAGCACAAAAACTTTTTATCAACTCACATTTTATAAATATAGACTTTAAAAATGAAATGTACCGTATTATTTCAAACACGCTCAACATTCAGAGCAGATCTGACCAAAGTCTCAGGCTGCGACCGGATGTGGAAAAAGCAGCAGCAGCGCAGCAAACACCAGGTAGGAATGTTGGGAGCAGCGTCTGTCTGTCAGGAAGCACCTGACAACACCTTGACCTGCATCTGGTTGGACTTAAAGCTTCACAACCCTGCGGCACTCCACTCTAAAGTGGGTAGTTACATTTTGAAGTCAAATGATTTAAAGACATAACTGCTTGGAAAGATGTCTAAAAATATTTGCAGATGTGAGAAAATAATGGAGCTTAATGTCTGGCAGAGCTTTGTGAAGCTCTCTGGAAAACATCTGAGGCGTTTCAATTCAGCGTACATCGCAGAATTTAACGTTAAATCGAAGAGTTTAACGTTACTGTTGGGTTCCAGGGTGGTGCCTTTTTTGTTTTGTCCTTTTGTTTCCACCAGAGGCTGCTATGGGGCTGCTTACCTGGAGGGCTTGAGCTGAGCCTTTGGCTCAACACACCTGGGGCCAATTTGATCATCTGGAGGAGGATATAAGCAGGGGACTGTCAGCACATCACCGCCAGAGTGTTAGCCAGTTATGGTAGTCAAGGCTCCTAGCCGTCTTGCCACTTGATGACCAAATTTCCTGAGTTTCACAAAATTCTTGTGTATCTTTCGCAGATCTCCTGGATTTATCCGAGTTCTAAACCCCCTGAGACGCCGAAAGAAATTGATCTGTTGCAAGCCAAAGTCCTTCCTCTGGCCGGTTACTCGCCTCCCGTGACCCCCAGCCGACAGCCCTGCTTCCTCCCTCTCCGCCGCCAGATCCGAACAAACCTGTCCGCCCTCCGCCGCAGCCCATCTCCAACTTGCAGCTACTCCTCCTGGACCTCACCCTGGTACCTCGACCATTCCCCTCTCCGTTTGAAGATCCGGCCAGCACCAGTAAGGACTTCTATCGTTTGAACATTTCCTAAGTCCCACTTTCCCTGAACTCACCATCTCTCTTCTGTATTCAGTTTCCTGGAGTTCCTGGCTGAACCCCCCCAGATATCCGAGGAACCCTTATCATCATTGTTTGGTTAAAATAATAAATCTTGTATTATCTGAGTTTTCCGTTGATCTGCATGTGGGTCAGAAAATTAGAAATAATCATGACAGTTACGTCGCAGAGTTTAACGTTAAGTCGCATCGCTGTAGGAATGCACAATATAAACAGTATCCGATAGAAGTGATGTAAATTTGGCCCACTACAGTGATCTGCAGTCAACAAGGTAACTTGCTTGTCGATGACGTAAGTGGCTAGCATCTGCTCGGCAGTGCTCAGGATAAGTGCGGCAGATGTCACAGTCAGACAGCAGGGAAGCGCCATATGGCAGGGTGGCAGCCTGAAGGTCTCTTCAAATCCATGAAAAACCTTGTAAAATGCACAGCGCGACTCTGCAGGCCCGCTCACAGACTAAATCGCTTGTGGGGTTTAAATGACTTCGACTCTCAAGACCGTGGGAGGGATGAACAATCAGACCAGGAGAAGAAAAGCGCAACCTGAAAAGTGAGTGGAAGAGAGGAAATACAAGCGATTTGCTTTCCCACCACCAGCTTGAGCTCTGATAGCAGCAACTCGCCACTCTGTGCACGTTTCTCTCTCGATGTCGTTTATTTATTGAACTTTGATTTAACCACTGAGATTATCGCCACGTCTGCCTTGAAAAGAGAATTTTTAAGGCAGTGACAGGCAGTAACATGAAACTAAACATTTACAGACATAAATAACATCCACAGAAATAATGGAGTTTTACTCAAAAATAAATACATTACGCTCAATTAATATGGGATTTTTTTCATGTCTTGGTAAATTTTACACAAATTATATTGTGATATGAATTTCATGCCAGATCACAGCGCTGTATGTCTCAGTTTTACGGCTCTATTAGGGATTTTTATTCAGTTAATCATCAGAATAATCTCAGGTAAAAGTGCGTTTTGTAATAATAAACTCTGCTGTGTGTTTATGTTTGTAATTAGAGACTAGCTCCTCTGGGTCCTTATAGCGCACGTTCTGCTCAACGTTCTAGAAATTCAATCAAAATATGGGGAATTTTCTTTCAATAATGCTGCAGCAAAAGACTGGAACAAACTTCGGCAAGTATTCCAGAAACCAAACCCTAGCATGAGCTGACCTCTGACCCCATCGGTAGCAATGAACCCAGTTAAAAGGGTGTGAAAGCTGCACAGGTAACCGAACGTTAAGCGCTCCTCTGGGAATTCCTGCAGAGGCGCAACACGGAGAAGCTCAACGCCTGCATCGTTTCATTTCTGACAATCTGCGCTTCCTGGGGTCACGGCACGCCGGCCAGGCGCTCCCCGAGGTCACGGCATGTCAACGCTTCCTGGGGTCATGGCGTGCGCTCCCCGAGGCGCCCACAATGATTTAAGAAATGAAGCAACAGAAAACAGTCAGTGAACTATGTGCAGGTGTTCCAGCTCAAGTTCATACAGACGAAGGAAAATAAGTAAATGCTAAAATATTTCTGTACAGTAGAAGATAAATAATAATAAAAAGGTCTTCATGCAAAACAGTACATGGTGGTGGCAGCATCATGCTGAGGGGATTTATTTATTATTCACCTTCCAGCCTGAACCTGGAAGGTGACACAAATCAACACAAATCCATGTTCACAATGGCCTAGTCAAAGTCACAATCTGTAAAAACACAGAGCAAATCATGAATGATTCTGTTCCACTTGATCATTTATGTTTTAGCAGATAAAACCTGACAGACGTCAGGAAGCGAAACTGACAGGTAAAAAGATCAAAAACCTTCAATAAAATAATGATTATTTTAAGCAAATTCAAAAATAAAAAGATTTAAAGTTCAGAAACAGCTGACATATAAAATGTTCCAGCCAGGCCTGTCACAATAGCAAATTATGCTGAGCGATTAATTGTCTCAAAAAATTATTGCGATAAACGATAATATTGTCTGAAGACCTTTTTCCACTGATTTAATGGAAATGACATAATAATGCAGCCAAATCCTGCCAAAAATAGATCCAGTTATTTTCAAAAGGACATTTAATGCTGGAACTGAACAAAGAACCAAAAATAAAATGAACTCTGTCTAAGTTAACAAAAAGATGCACTTGAATAAAACTAAACAACATAAAGTGGAAATAAAAACTACAATAACCAGAGAGTGCAGATTATGAAGTCTGTATAATATATTGCCTCCAATAATGATTAGATTTAAATAGAGCAGCTGATGCAATAGTTCCCTCAGTTCACACAACATGATTCATGACCATCTAACAACCTTCTAACATGTCGCTAAGGTTTCCTAACCGATCGTCCTGTAGCGGGTCGTGAATGATCGGGTCCAGTCGGTAGAACCTCGTGACAGGCAGCCAATCAGAACGCAGCCTGCTGACTGTGACAGCCAATCAGAACGCAGCCTGCTGACTGTGGCAGGCAGCCAATCAGAACGCAGCCTGCTGAATGTGGAGGCAGCCAATCAGAACGCAGCCTGCTGAATGTGGCAGGCAGCCAATCAGAACGCAGCCTGCTGAATGTGGCAGGCAGCCAATCAGAACGCAGCCTGCTGAATGTGGCAGGCAGCCAATCAGAACGCAGCCTGCTGAATGTGGCAGGCAGCCAATCAGAACGCAGCCTGCTGAATGTGACAGGCAGCCAATCAGAACGCAGCCTGCTGAATGTGACAGGCAGCCAATCAGAACGCAGCCTGCTGAATGTGACAGGCAGCCAATCAGAACGCAGCCTGCTGAATGTGACAGGCAGCCAATCAGAACGCAGCCTGCTGAATGTGACAGGCAGCCAATCAGAACGCAGCCTGCTGAATGTGACAGGCAGCCAATCAGAACGCAGCCTGCTGAATGTGACAGGCAGCCAATCAGAACGCAGCCTGCTGAATGTGACAGGCAGCCAATCAGAACGCCAGGATTCCCCTCAGAAAGCAGGAGGGGAATCCCAACCAGCTGGGCGCTGGAGAGCAGCGACATGGAGATGATATGTGGAAACAACATTAATGTTTATTCAACATTTGGTGCCAAGAATCTCCACAGAAACGACCAGGAGAGGAGCTGCAGCCAAACTGCTACTGCAGTTGATAAACCCGGTAACTTTCCAGCGTGACATAAACAGGTTCTAATGATATTCATTCAGTCAGGACTTTACTGACACCAGCCACATGCACTGCAGGTGGATTGGAGTAAAACGTTGATTAATGCTGGTTTTAAAATGACTTGTCGCCATTATTTGGTGCCCATTGTTGGACACTGATCGGCTGGTGTTGGTCTCTCAGGTTCTGAACATGGCCGACAATCAGCCGACAGCTCTTAGATCGTGTGGTGTGAGCTGGGCGTTACGCTAAAGATATGAGGGATGGAGGGTCAGTGGAGGGCAGGAGTTGATCTCATCCAGTGTCATGGAAACATGCAGGGAGAAACGATAATGAACTCGATAGCTGTTTTTGATTTAGTTTATCGCCTAGTTCCAGCCATTATCAAAACACTGAAATATGAAACATTTCTTCTAAATCTCAACATCAGTTCTGCAAAATCACGAAATCTTCCAGATTATTTGGGGTCCAGATCTTAGAGCAAATATTTTAGTTCACTTTTTATAAAACTACCTTATAAGCAGCTGATCAGTTCGCTGATTATCAGCCGATAATCCCTGAATATTGATGAAACAGCTCCAGATCCACTGACAGATTATTTCATTTATGACACGTGAAAAATGTTTTGCAATGAACTGAAATAATCTGACACTTTTTAATCAATATTAAGGAGTTATTGACTTAAAAAAAGATCCTATATTTTGCTGAAAAGTTGCTTTCAAATTTGTTTTGTCTTCAGTTAAATGAAATAAAGTATTTGAAATTATACCAAATATTCTTGGTACTATTTTATACTTTTAGGATGTAACAACATGTGTATCTAGTATTAAAATGTAAAAAATTTTATTATGCCAAATCTTCATATGATGTTTATAATAATTTAAATTACAAACAGGAAACTTTTAATATGTTTTAAAATCATAATAGAGGTAAATTGTTTATTAACATGTTTCGTGTCGTCAGTCCAGAAAAACATGAAAACCCTTCAAGCCCATAATGTCCTGGTTTAATTTAATGCAAACAAAGATGAGATATTTCATAAAACAAGAGAAACACGTTAATCTTTCTCTCAGGCTGATGATCCGTTTCTATTAATCGGCTGATCAACCGATCCGGATCATCCGGTTTTTCCCTGCAAAACGGCTGCAGGAGAAAACCTGCGTGAAAAACATTATTTCAGGTTTTTATTCTCATAATCATAAACTTGTTTCTCCCTTTTTACAGCTTCAATGCATGTTCTCTACTCCCTCTGGAAAAATGCAGCTTTTCCTGCCTTTTCACATAAATCATCTCAATAAAAAACTTTAAAGTTCGAGGGAAACGTCTGCAACGCGGCGCGGAGCGGCCGGTCCGGAAAGCGGCGGGTCCGTAGAGCGGCCGGTCCGGAAAGCGTCCGGTCGGAGCGCGGTCCGAGAGCGTCGGTCGGAGAGCGCCGGTCGGAGCGTCCGGTCCGAGAGCGGCGGTCGCAAAGGCGTCGCAAGCTCCGGTCAAGCGCGGTCGGAGCGGCGGGTCCGCAAAGCGTCCGGTCCGGAGAGCGGCCGGTCCGGAAAGCGGCCGGTCCGGAGAGCGGCCGGTCCGGTTTTAGTCATCACATCATCCATCCAAATTAAAAGCATCAAACATGGAGGGTGCAAAGGTCAGCATCCATTTACTCAGCTGACCAGAAATTCTGACAAAATCGGTCTCATGATTATTTTAAAATTATTCAACAAAATAAAGATTTTATACGTCGAGACACCAACTGAAACCGAAAACCAATCCAGTCTGAGTGACACTGAGGACCAGAATCAGGACCAGGACTAGAACCAGAACCAGAACCAGGAACTAGAACCAGGACCAGACAGACCAGGACTAGAACCAGAACCAGGACCAGAACAGGACCAGGACTAGAACCAGAACCAGGACCAGAATCAGGACCAGACAAACCAGGACAGATCAGACCTGGACTGCAGAACTCAGGCCAACCTAGGACCTGGACTAGACCAGGACTGAACCAGCTCGACCAGGCTAGACCAGACCGTTTCCCGTTCCCTGGCTCTGATTCCAGGCTTCTGGTTTCAGATTTTTCCCTCTCTGTACCCGGCTGATTTCCAGATCCAGTAACAGTCTCCACTGTACCAGATCTTCTTAGGTCTGACTGTCTTATTCGTACTCTTCGTTCCTGTTAAGCTGGACTACCTTTCCCTGCGTTGGAGCTTCACACGATGAAGATATACTGGGAGGCTCGGCCCGGAGGCGGGACCAGCGCCGCTGAGGTTTAGGGGATGGAAAGGTCAAATCCTCTGGATGGACATATAAATGTGAACCAGACCCAGCGCTGAGCGAAGCCGTTACCAACGCGGCTGAATGCTACTGTATTCAGAGCCGCTTCGCCATAAAAGCTCTCATCTGTCGAGCAGCCATGTTGGTTTTCACACAGCGACGCGTCAGGCGGGTTAACGTCCCAACAGCTGCCTGGCGTCCCTATAAACTCACTAGAAAAAGATTTCTAGTTTGCACCGTGACTGTTCTGCAAACATCTGTCCGAAGGTTTTCCAAAGATCGGACTCCAATCAGAGCAGGAGATCCAAAACGAACGGCTGCTTCCGGTTTCTGGAGAACTTCAGGTGAGCAGGAATAAATCTGGGATAAAAGACGTAAAAACTGAGAGAAACAACAGGGATGGAGTCAAGAGCCAGACCAGGTCTGAGACCGAATGCAAAGAACTTTATATACAACTCAAAGCAAAGCACATTTATGGAAAAACTGAAAATTACTCAACCATAAAGACTGTTGATAAACAGCCTGCCGCAGCAGCTGCAAAATACTCAGCTGATGGCATGATGACATCATCATTTCCCTTCTGATGAGTAATATTTTTAAAATACAAGCCGATTACCGATCACTGCTGATGACCAATAGAAAAATATCTATCTATATAAATATCTATCAAAATATTAACAGCCAAAAGCATCAAAATCCTGAGTTACTGAATCAAAACTTCCTGATGGCTTCTCTGATTGGCTAGCTGGTTAATGCTGGCTCTGATTGGCTAGCTGGTTAATGCTGGCTCTGATTGGCTAGCTGGTTAATGCTAGTTCTGATTGGCTAGCTGGTTAATGCTAATTCTGATTGGCTAGCTGGTTAATGCAGGCTCTGATTGGCTAGCCGAAGAGCCGTCAACTTCTGGAAATGAAATTCCAGTTTGGCTGAAAGGACAAGGAGGGTTTAGGAGTAAAGACTTAACTAATGAGCAAAGCAGAGGTGGCGTGATGATGAGGGCCGGTATAAATGGAAACTATCCTCAGCTTAACATTTAATGAATTAATGAAACTAAAATTAGCAAAAGGAGTTTTTCCTGCTGAGAATGAACGGTATCGCGCCCAACGATTTAAACTCCGATGGGCTCTTTGCACAGCAGCTTCCTGGGGAAAAGCGACTCGGTAGCTTCAGGTCTGCTGAACATGTCATTTTGCACTCGGTGCTTGGAAAAGGTAACAGTTAAAGATGAACATGGATCCGAAGCTCCAACAAGCTGGAGGAAGGTTTAAGATGTACGACTCGTTATGCAGCCACAGATACCAAGGAGAGTTTTCCTTACACTTTGTGGCTAGCATTAGCTTTAGCTTATGCTAGGAGGCAATATTCTCTGACATTTTAATTATAAAAATGTTTCATTTAAGTGTCTAAACTTTTACATTCTAACGGACAACGTTTTTACCATATTTTGTATTTATTTTCAGGTATATAATGTTTCGTGTCAGACCGAGTGACGGGTCACGGTTCAGGCTTCTTGCTGCTCAGCATGAAGCACAACGAGCCCAGAGCTGGACAGCAGAGCAGCTCTGGGGTCAGAGTTCAGCTGTGTTGTTGCTTTTAGAAACATGGCCGTGTTCCTTCAGGTCCAACAGGTTGGTGTCACAGCGGCTCAGTTCCCCTATGGGTCCCATCAACTCCTCTTTGGGCTGCAAACTGAAGTGATTCCCTGGAAACGACGCAGGGAGGCTCCTTTACCTACCGTCCAGCTCCCCGGCAGTTTCAGGCTGAAGAAGCTGATCCGCAGTGAAGTGAAGGCTGCAAACTTCGCTGTTAGCTTCAACTGGTAGCGACGGATATTTACAAGCCGCCGTCTTAATTCAGGATCGCTTGGAAATCCAGAAAAACTTAACAGCCCATCATATTAGGAAGAGAACGATGTTCATGGTATTGCTTTATTTGCGTCCCAATGCAACAGAAAGAACGCAGCGATCATGGAAAATAGGAGCAAAAACAGAAGTCCCTCAGACCACTAGGGGGAGCCGATCAGCAGACAGACCAGCGGTCCCGATTCAACAGGAAGAAACAACACCTGCTTAACATGTAGGAGGTCTGGCTGATTGCTGGTTCAAATCCCGGTCAGGCTGTCTTCGTTTTCCCTCGGATATTAGGCCAGTAAAATTACCCATAATGCACTAGCCTCACCGCCACCGGCTCAGCCGCCTGTTGAACCCAAACGTTTTAGAGAAAGCGGGACGTCAGAGAGGAAGAGTTAACCCGACTGCCTGGATCATCATCCAGCCGCGGAGCACCACTGCGTTACTGCGGCCTGGGAGGCCGTGTGAGGTCGCATGAGGTCATGTGAGGTTGCATGAGGTCATGGGAGGTCATGCGAGGTCGCATGAGGTCATGGGAGGTCATGCGAGGTCATGCATGTCTCTGTTTTTTATCATCTGTAGCGTTTTTCCGTCTCCTTCCTGGAGTGAAGATGTGACAAAGGATCTGGTTTAAATTTTGCTCTCGTTAAATCGGAAACCTCTTCATTAACTGGAAGGAACTCTGATGAGATTCCTGGTTTCTCTGAAATGCCAAGCATGTTAGAGAAAAGACGTTTTCTTTCCAGAAGCTTAGATTAGACATATTTATGTCCAGTTTCTGAACCGACCCAACCGTCGGATGATGCATGTGACAGAAATGCTGAATCTGCAGAGAAGTTGCTCCCAGAGGAGTCGTCCGTCTTCCATCTTGATGTTAACATAACTGGGAAAAATAACGAACAGGAGCTGCAGCCTTGACCTTTGACCCCGGAATCTGATCTGTTCTCTGCATCTCACGTTTTCTCTTCAAGTGCCAGAAAGGCCAGAATGAAGTTGCTTCCAGAAAAACCCAAGAAACCCCTTGGCAGCAGCCGACGGTCCTGATATGTTCGGTCAGATGAAACGGACCAATCAGAACGGCTCTCTGGTTCTGGTAGCAGAACCAGGCTGTGATTTAAAAACAGCACTGCCAGTTTTATAGAGACACTTTACTTTTTATCTCCTGATGGACTTTAAAGCTCCAAGCTTGACGTCAGAGTTGGTCAGATTTACGAAGCGTCACTTTCTGCAAAGCTACTGCAGAGCCGGCGCCCCTCCTGCACGTACGAATAAATACGGATTATAGGGTTTTAAGAAGGACAGGCCAAAAAAAGCTAACTTTCAGATGTTTCAATGTGGAATGTAACGCCATAAAAGACAAATCCCTGAACGCAGAAATAAAACCTGCAGCCTTTTTAGTTTCTGCACGTTATGAAGAGTCCAGACTCACCTGGAGCAACAAGGAAACGTTCATTTCCCCCAAAGCTGCAATGAAACGACGTTATTAGTTTCTTAGCAGTCAAACCAAAACAGGACTTGTTTCTGTTTTATGGACTTTATTGATTCACTAGCACCATGATTTAATGTTCTGTGATGTTTAGGAATCAGTCTGAGAAATATTTCCAGCAGGAGGCCGACGGTGCTGAACCGATCAGAGAAACATGAACGGAGCCAAACCCAATGGAAAGACTGACTCATCTTTTTTTCAGCATTTTATTATTATTTGTCCAGATAATTAAAAAGTCTTTGTAGGCCGTTTAAGTCCGTTCTGCTCCACCTCCAGCTGCTCTGACCAACCAGCCTGTTCCCCTCCTGGCCTGTGGGGGCGCTGCACCAACAACCACTGAAGGAAACGACACAGAAACCTCTGAAGACTCTGAGAGCAACTTCCTGCTTCACCAGATGAAACAAGTGGAGGTCAGCTTGACGTTCACATATGCATTCAAACCGAACCGGAGTTCACTTCAACAGACCGAGGTTTGGAGGACCAGAGGTCAGAGGTCAATTAGCAAACACACCTCACATCTAAAGCGGACTGGAGTCGGGTTAAGGCGCACCAGATTGATTTTGATCCTGCCATCGAATTCTGTGGTTTATTTTCATCTGGTTGCCAAGGTAGCCGTTGCCTCCCCAGAAGTTGCTACGCTGAGATTAAATGCTAACACCTGAAGCCTCCTGTGGTTTCATCAGATGGGGAACTGGACCCAACAAGCGTTTTCCCTGAGTGGGTCACACTGACCCCATCTGTGCTTTTATGAGGGATTTTTGTGTGTGTTTCAGGAACTGACGGTCTGACAGGACAGCGCCCTCCATTGCTCTTGATCCAGCTAGCAGAGCTAAATGCCAGACAGTTAAGTGCATGTCATGTAGTCATTTGGAAGCAGGAAGGCATGATTAGGCTTTTCCCCGAATCTCCAGATGATTCTGTGCTCATAAACTGTTCCTTAATAGTTCCCAGGGAGTACATTAGAGAACAAATTAGACTTTTGCACCATAAACTGCTCTAATAAATGCTGCACAGGATTTCAATCTCTTTTCTTCCTGGTTAAATAAAGGTTGCAAACAAACCATAAACAATTAGATGTTTTTGCAGTAAAGTGTAGCCGTGTGAACCCCGGTGTTCAGTTCATGTCCCGGGAGCCGATCCTAGCAAACATTCACTGAGGCGTCTCCTTGCAGTCGCCGACTGTTTTCTTGGTGCATGTGGCGTTTCTGTCAGCACCAGCAGCTCCAGCCGTCCACCTGGGTGTTCTCCGCTCTAACTCTACGTGAATATTTCCCACTGTGAGGAACATGTGTTAACAACAACGGCATAAACCTTCAGACCAGCACTCCCCCTCCTCTCTGCACACATGCTTGCATCTTAAACTGATTGGAAACAATTTAGTGCAGCTGCTGCGGTTCAAAGCTAAACATTTTGCAGTTTTCCACTTTCTGCTGCTGACATTTTTAAAGATTCAAAGCTGTGGGCAAACGGGAGAAAACCTGCAGCTTCAGATCACAGCGGCTCTGGATCCATTCATTCCGTCGTTCCTTTAGTGAGCAGCAGCTCCACTGGCAGCTGTGCTGGGTGATAACTGGTGAACCTTTGGGGAAACTGGACCTGATCCAGAGAGACGGCGTCCATCTGAAGGCAGCAGCTGCTTCTGCTGATTTGGCTGAGTTTATGAGTCCTGCAAAACGCCGACCAGCAGGTCCTGACCCATTAGCTGCAGTTAAAAACACATCAGCCACTAACAAGAAAATGGCTTTAAAATCGGTAAATGTAAAAGTTTAAATGTGGGAACGGTCCTGCAGCTTGGCGCGGCTGACGAGGAAACTTGGGAGGAAAAATCCTCCTTTTCATGTCTGATTTAAGAGCCGCGTTTCCTGGCGTCGTTTCTATCGATCGCACAAGAGTCGATGTCATAAATACTGAGAAAGATTGACTCAACCACAGCAAAAAGCCAGGGCCTTCGAAGAAACTGCACCTGCTTTTTAAGATTTACAAAATAACAGCAGGATGCATTTACGAAACAACCACAACATAAATAACCGTGAGCAGATTAAAGCTGCTTCGCTGCAACTTGGTGCATGAAGTTCTGCAGACAAATGACGACGGAGCGCAGAAAAAACCCTAACAGCTGAAATATTAGGTGGCAGGAAGCGCATGGTGGGGCGAAGCGGACCATCAGCGAGGGGTTGGTCCAGAGTTACAGACTGAGGTCAGATCAGCTGCTGGTCCATCATGAAGAGGCCAGAAAGCAACCGGTTCATAAATGGTCAGAATCTGCGGAAAAGAACTGGTTTTCAGCAGAAAAGAACTGGTTTTCAGCGGAAAAGAACTGGTTTTCAGTGGAAAAGAACTGGTTTTCAGCGGGTAAAACCAACCACTTCATGAAGCCGTTTTCACACTGGCACAATTTTTCCTCCGCTGCTTTTTCTTGCAGTAGATTAGTCAGGAAGTGTGCAGATGGAGAAGCTGCAGTAAAGGTCAGAGGTCAGGTCAAGCTGCAGTGAAGCTCCAGGCCAGGAATAAACCGCTGATGATGGTTGTGAGGTTCTGCTGCAGCCCGAGCACAGCGGCGACCCCATCTGATGTTAAAGCTGCAAGCACGTCTGAGTAATCAGATTACTTAAAGATGGAGCAGGTAGAACTGGAAGCTCGGCGGCGTTTCCGGGCCCCTGACGGCTCCAGCAGATCGGGACGAAACACCAAGCCTCCGGCGCCTCTGGACCCCGGAGCCTCCAGAACCTCCAGAGCCTCCGTCTGCCTGATTATTTCAGCTAATGACTGCAGGGCAGAGCAGGTCATCCTGCTGCTGCCATCATGTGACAGCTATTACTGAGTAATGCTAGCATGCAGCGGCTCTGCGGCTCTGTGGGCTTTCGCTGTACCGCCAAGAACGGATGACTTTTCATGCAAACTACAGCTTATCAGGCAAAATAATAAAACAAGAATTATAGCACATCACATCATTCAGGCGCTTCATTCACAGCTCACTAACTTTCTGCCATAATTACGCCGCGGCTCACCCCAAACCCACAGAGACAGATAAGACGTGAGTTGTGCTTACTGACGGCCGGCGCCGCCAGCTGGGATGCAGATGCACATCTGGAGCGCCGCCAGCTGCAGAGAGGGAGTGATGAGCTGCCCAGGAGCTGTCCAGACGTCCAGCTCCCGGGACGCTGCTCGCATCACGTGACACGTTCCTGAGCGCTCCGCCGCGCAGCATCGTGTTGCAGCATCTGGCCAGCAGAGCCGCATTCCTCACCACAAACCTCGCTTTATTACCTGTTACAGAGACGGAGAGAAACGCAGGATGATATGAAATGTAGACAAAGTTGCAAATAATGGCCTGAATGTTTGGGAAATGGATGCAGCAGAGGACAGCAGTAAAGTCCACAATCTGGAGGATTACACATTTCAGGCTGCATTCCTGCATTTCTTTGGGATTAAGAGATCAATCTACTCCTACATCTGAAGGAACCAAGGAGTTCAGGCTGACAGGATTTATTCACAGGGTTTTGTTTTACTGAGAAGTTTCCATGAAGCATCAGTCGGCTTCACTTCATCTGCAGAGGCTCTTGAAACGGCCACAGCTGCTTTAGATGCTTTCTAACATCAAATATCGTTTTTATTTTAGTATTTGTTTTGATCAGCTTTCTACAAATACTGTGTGACTTCTCTAGATTCAGAGGAGACACGTAAAAAACCGAACCCGGTGGGCCAAAAGGTTCTGCTGAAGAATTTATGGAAGCAGACAGAAATGAGATGAGAGCTAAAAGGACCAAAACTAAAGCTACAAACAGGAGAGATTTAATCATCAGGGAAAATAACTCTCCGCTGAACAAAACCAGAAAAGGTCCAGATATTACAATAAAGAACCGACTGTTGCTGCTTGAGAATCCTTTGCAGCAGCATTAACGTATTAACTTACCTATTGAGGACATATGAGGCTGCCTGACTGCTTTTATAACCTTCCGCTTCACAAAGTAGTGCATCATTTCATGCTTCATTGAAACATCTATTTCTCATTCTTTGCTCCCGCAAAGTTTCCAACTGACCCTGGAAACTGAATTTAAATTAATAGGAATAATTTATGTTACAATGGTCAAAATAATCTGTTTCAATAATAAGAGAAAGATTAATCTTTGTCTTTAAGTTTCTTTATTGGAAGGCCAAAGCGCTGGACGACCCGTCTCACTGAGCGCATTCAGGAGAAGAGCCTGAACGACACACATCACTTCGTTATATAGTCACAGCAGGCAAAGACCCACCCAGAGTCTGACCGGATCTCTATAGCCACATGGGGGATCCCTTTTTGGTGGCCTTAGGATCGCATCTCTGCTTTTTGCAGATGATGTGGTTCTGTTGGCTTCATCAGGTCATGAACTGCGGCTCTTGCTGGAGCGGTTCGCAGGGTGACGCGGCCGGGATGAGGGTCAGGGCCTCCAAATCCCAGGGTCTTGAGCCGGAAAAGGGTGGCGTGCCTTCTCCGGGTCGGGAGGGTGTCCACTTCCGACAAACGGCGGAACCACAGCGATATTTCTGCTGACGTCAAACTTGTTTCTAACTGGCCAGAGTCAGACTGACCAGGTGAGGCTGGTGGCGACTTGGACCACGAACCTCACAGCTTCCTTCTCAGCTTCAGTTTCAAACTGGGCTTCAGCAACTCCCTCTGCCTTGAGCCTGGCGGTTCCACCGGTTTTGTTGCTCCGGGTCAACAGAATCACAGTTTTGCCCCAGGACGCCTGTGGTTCTGCCCCTTTGGGGGAGTTGCCATGGCAGCAGCTCCTTCCTCTGTGAAAGGGGTTCCTAACGCAACAGAAGGAACACAATCATCGCAAACATCTGGATCACTTTTACTAGAGTTCCCAAGGATTTGAAGATCAACCACCTCTGCAAAAGTATGTTCTTAATTTCACTTAAGTATGTTTATAATATGTTTAGCAATGTGTGTTGCTAAACATACAACTGCACCTTCTCATAACCAGGAGCATTAATGAACTCTTCTGCTGAAGCTCCACTCTGATCATCACGAGGCTCTCTCAAATATCGTGACTGTCTTCAGCAATAAGGATCCCGGACGAGCCCCCACTTGTGTTACGGCTGGTTCTTCTGTAAATCAGAGTTAAAATCCCCGTCTACAGCTGCATTTGATTCATAGTAACTGAAACATCTTTTATTTGTATTCCAGCCTCCTACTACTTTCATTGAAGTGGGATATTGTTTCCTGTTTCTATCATGTAAAGACTCGTTCCTATGTGAAACCCACTTTATTTTTCTGCTTTAAGGTTTCATCACCACCAGGCATTAAGAATTTCTAACAGTTCATGTTTTGCAGATAAAGCGCTCAAATTGTTTTAAACTTGTGATCAGCAGGGATATTATTGACAATAAATCTTGCCTTAGTTTCTGCCTCTGAAGGAAGACACGATGTTCTGAAGAATTACACCCAGCCGGGGAAACCGGTCTGTCCAAGCTGGAAGCGTTTCACTGAGAACCTGAACAGAGGAGGAGAAAAGCAAAACCTGCCAAACACCCGGAGAGAACAGGAGCGATGCTGGCAGAATCATGCAACTCCTGGCAAAGTCTGCCAATAATTCAGGATTGAACATTTCTGATTAATCCTCAGAAACTAATCAAAAAGGAGAAAAGTCACTGAAAATAAAAAAGGACCTGCAGTAAGTCTGTGAAGGCTTTGGACTTCCTCGATGTCTGAGTGGAAGGAAGAAACCTCCAGACTCGCTGCTCTGCCCAAAACGGCAACGTAGAAAAGAACCAGCTGATGTTTTAAAATATGACAACAAATGAACATTTTAGCAGTTTGAACTTTTCACTTGAATTTTCTCAACAGAATCACATTCTGGTCATTTCTGCAGATGTTTTGTCTGTTTGTTACATAATTTTCCACATTAATATCTGATCAAAGGAAATTTGTCCATCCTCTTTTTACAAGAGTTTAGAAATATTTTTATTTTATTTCAAAACCTGAAATTTTGAATAAAATGCTTTTTTTTGTAACAAATTTCCTATGGTGGATATTTCTCACAATGACAAGTTGTGTTTTTTTCAGAAAGTTGTGAAAGCTGATGACTGAAGGTTTAAATATTTGGACTGGAGGCAAAATGGATGTTTGGATTATAAAACTGTCAGAAACCTGCTTTGCACATTAAAACTGGGAACAAAATTATATATATTGATTTTTTGTAAGTAATTAGCTCAGCAGTTCCACCAGGTGTTTGCTAATTGCTGCTGGCTAGTCTGAAGGAGCTCAGTGGGGAGGCGGAGCTAAGCCCCGCCAGGCGTTTGGCAGCTGGATGGTTGCCATGGAGATGAAAGAATTTCTCAAAACACCACTCCAGGTTTGTTTCTGATGAGGAAAAAACATGATGACAAAAATAAGTCAATTTTACATAAAACTTCCCCTTTGAACTCTGATTCCTGACTTTAATCTTTTGAGACATAAATAGGATTTCCTTTAGTTCTGGGCCATAATCCTCTTCTCTGGTTTTCTTGTCTTATGTTGAAATCTATGTGCCTTAAAATTACAACAAATTGTAGATCATGTTTTCTCTTAAAGTCAATCTTTTAAAGCCAACCATATTGCGTCACATTGCAAAGCCTAAACATTTTTCTAAAGGTCATGTGACATTTGTGGCTCTAAACGGTTTTTATCCGCAGCGGCTCTAAATGTTGCCGACTTCAGCATCAGGAAATGAGAATCACATGTTTGAAAAATCAAACATGAATTTCCCCTAAAAGGACTTCCGGTGAAACTTTGACCCAAAGGACTGCAGGTCAGAGCAGAAACCCTGCGGCTCAGTGAGCCTCCACTGCCCCCTGGTGGTGAAGTGGACCGCCAGAATCCAGCGAAGCATCTGCAACTTTTAAAGCTTCTCCCAGAGCAGGAGGCCTAAACTGCAGCCCGCGGGCCATTTGCGGCCATCGGAGTGATGCTATGTGGCCTCAGGCTGCAGTTTAAATGGAGCTGATGCAGATCTACCCTTTCTATCCGTTTTCAGGCCTTAAATGGAAAATATTCCATACACAGTTAGTTAGCCACGTCTTTTGCTTTGATTTTAATGTTCCTGAAGTCGGGTCACAAACTCCCAGAAACTTTTTCATCATCATTAAAAGATCATTAAACTCGGCTAAACGCAAAAAGGACTTAAGGACAAAATGTTCATTTTTGTAGCAGAGTTTAAAATAAGAACATTTTCTAAATGAAAAATATTGGAACAAGGAAAACTTTGATTTCAGGACCAGGAAATTTAACTTACTGTCAACTTAGTTTAATGAAACTATAGTTTTAATCACTAAAGTGAAATATTTATGAAATAACGCAACTTTAAGTTGCGTTAGGGTTAGGGTTTAAGTTGCTAACCCTAACCCTAACAACTTTAGGTGGATTAATAGCGTCGTCATGGAGATGCAGACAAATTCATAGTTTTACTCCAAAATAGCAAGTTCTGCATCAAAATCTGTCATTTCTCAGAATCCGTACCAAGAAAAGGTTTTAGAGGTAAAATAAATATTAGACTTAATTGTCATGTGAATTTATTCTCTTAATGACTTTACTGTTATTTTTAAATTGGATTTCAGTCACGCTCTGCTGCAGCGCTAAGTTTGAAGTGCAAATCAGAAAACGGTGAATAAAGGAATGAAAACCTGAAAGTTTTTTATTCACCATCATCACATGAATCCATCATTTCTGAGCTTCAAGCTGGAACTGGCAGATCGGAGCATCAATTCAATTAAATCACATTTTCAGACGTCAGCAGCTGCTTCGGTGATTCATTTGGCAGAATTACGTCCAAAACCAGCCAGAGTTTCAGACACAGATCAGCTAGAAGAAAAGGCAATACACTGAAAAACACACAAGCTCACCAGCCAGGTCTATTTTCTACTGCAAATATCTGAGAAGTCTAAATAAAAAGCTTTGCAGCAGCAGCAGCTTGTTTTAAGCCAATTCTGGCTGAATGTTGAAGGAAACAAGCACCAACGAGCCGAACCCTCTGATCAATATTCAATAATCGTTCATTTGAAACGAGTCTCTCCTGCTGACAAACCGACATGTTGCCGTAGAAACTAGACTTTGTGTTTTTGCAGTGCAGGAATGATGAGGAATTTTGTCTGTGCGGCAGGACGACAGCGAGGCGTTACAGGACGTCTGCCGCTCCTTCCTGCGGCGCAGCGCCCTCCCCGCCTCCGGGGGGCGCTCAGTAGCGGTAGTGGTCCGGTTTGAACGGGCCGTCCGAGGGCAGGCCCAGGTACCGGGCCTGTTTGTCCGTCAGTTTGGTCAGCTTCACTCCCAGCTTGTCCAGGTGAGCCGCCGCCACCTGCTCGTCCAGCTGCAGCACAGAACCAGCACCGGTTAGTGGGTCGGACCGGGACCGGCTACGGGACCGGCTCCGGGTCATCAACATGTTCAGAGTTTTGGTCAAAGGTGTGAAAACATCTGATCAATAATCCATAACTGATCAGATCGGCAGGTGACCCGCTCACCTTCTTGGGCAGGAAGTAGACTCCAACCGGATACTTGTCCGTGTTCGTCCACAACTCGATCTGGGCCAGAACCTGCAGAACGACAGCAGTCAGAACCACCGACCCGACTCTCCCTCCCCCCCATCCCTCCCTCCTCACCTGGTTGGTGAAGGAGTTGCTCATGACGAAGGACGGGTGTCCCATGGCGCAGCCCAGGTTCACCAGGCGGCCCTCCGCCAGCACGATGACGTGGCGGCCATTTTTCATCCGGTACCGGTCCACCTGAGGAGCAGAGTCAGATCATCGGGAGAATTCGGATCGCCAGGTTACAGTTTGGTAACCGAGTGGCCGGCCGGCATCAGTAACTATGGAAACGTGCCGTCAGCGTGCGAAGCTCAGTGAGGAACAGGCCTGCGTGTTCGGTCCCAAACGCAGATGGGCTGGAAAATCTGTTTCTGTTTGTGGAGCGGAACCGGTTACAGAACCAGCTGTGGAGCCGCCAAGCAGCCGCAGAACTAAACGTTCAGAAAAACCAGAACTGGTTTCATAAGGACCGACCCGACAGCAGCCGTTAATCTGCTTCGGGTTTCAAAAAACAATGTTAGTTTATTTCCCTGGAAGTGGAAACCAAAATGGAGGCGTCAGAGTTTAGCAGTTGGAGGATTTTTTTCGAGCCATTTCTCTTGCTAGCGCTAGGCTAGCATGTTAGCTTGGTAGTATTTACCCAGAATCCCTTGCTCTGTAGTCCACTTCCTGCTTTTGGGGCGGTCTCTGGTTTGCTCAGGGTTCACATTCAAACTGAACCAGAGGTTTGGAGGACCAGAGGTCAGAGGTCGATTAGCGTTCACTGAAGCGACCCGGTGTCTGAAATAAGCGACCGGCTGCGTGTCGCTGGCGTCGAGTCCGAGTCTCTCCGAGTCGGAGAGTTCGGCGCCTCAAACGGCCAGCGGTTCGTCTGCGCCCCTCCTGACGCAGCGGCAACACGGCGAGTTGAGCTGCAACGCCTCAAGGGGCAAAACGCGGAAACGGAGCCGCACCTCAATCCGCCCCATACGCACCTGAGGAGAGTGAGCGAGTGAAACTGGACGTCAGCGGATTAAAGGTGAAGTGGTGAACGGCGGCCCACCTGCGGCTTCACGTTGATGCGCTCGGCGGCGTTCTTGTTCAGCCAGTTCATGTCGATCTCGCAGTCAAAGTGTCCGATGTTGCAGACGATGGCGTCGTCCTTCATGCTCTCAAAGTGACTGAAAGGGAGATGGAAATCGCTCGTTGCTATGGAAACCAACAGGCTGACATCACAGCATACATTTTTAAATACGTCAACAACAACACTCCACATTTTCAGATTGTTTTTTACTTTCCTTTATAAACGTCACTAGAATAAAACGTATTTATGGATAGACGTCTACAAAAATCACAATATGCAAAGTGCGTCTCTCAAAATATGAAATAATACATCATGTATTTTTGGCCAACAAAAACCAGCCGGAAATCAGTTAAAAATATTGAAATAGGTAAATGGAGCAGCTTTATGCCCTCATGAGTTTTTAACAACTCAAATATTATATGATAAGCTGCCTTTTCATGTACGAGCAAATATTCCTTTAAAGCTGTGGTCACTTCCTGTCCCCCTTCGGTCACCAGCAGCTTAATGTCTCGGTAAACTTTACAGGAAGCTGCAGCATTAAGGGGTTATGGTTATTTGGCTGCGGGGGGCGGCGGCGGCACCTCACCGCCCCAGGATGATGTCCTCGCAGCCAGTCGTGGTGACAAAGATGTTTCCCTCCTTGCAGGCTTCGTCCATCGTCGTCACCTCGTACCCTGAAACAGGAAGTCGTGTTAGTCGACTTCCTGCGGCCCAAAGCTCGGCGCCTTGGCCTCCGCGCGCTCACCCTCCATGGCGGCCTGCAGGGCGTTGATGGGGTCGATCTCCGTGACGATGACGCGGGCGCCGAAGGCCCGCAGCGCCTGGACGCAGCCTTTGCCGACGTCACCGTAGCCCGCTACCACGGCGACCTTCCCGGCGATCATGACGTCGGTGGCTCGCTTGATGCCGTCGATCAGACTCTCCCTGCAGCCGTACAGGTTGTCGAACTTACTCTGCAGAGACAATGAGGAGGGAGGCTGGTGATGGAGGGAGGCTGCTGATGGAGGCGGCGGTCAGTCAGGCAGTTACCTTGGTGACTGAGTCGTTGACGTTGATGGCTGGCATCTTCAGGTCGCCTTTTTTCAACATCTTGTAGAGGTTATGAACTCCTGTGGTGGTTTCCTCCGAAACGCCGCGGATACCTGAGGACAGGCCACACATGAAACAAGAGAAGAAGAAGAACAACTTCCAGGGCTCGTTCAGTTTTCCACAGTAAAAATGTTTTCAACACGTTCGAGGAAGTTTTCTGATGTTTCCAGCAAAAACACTTTGGAGAGAAAAACAATGCAAGTCTAAAAAAAAAAAGTTTCAATTCACGATTATTAGATCTCATTTATTAACATTATTAATAAGTTAATAACTCCTTAATAACAGTTGTAGAATGATGTTATTCTACAAGTGGGACAAGATGACACTGTTCGCATTCAAACTGCTAAAGTCCAAACGACTGAAACTAACTGGAAAACCTGTTAGTTCCGCCCGCCGCCTGTGGGGGCGCTGCACCAAGAGCTACTGAAGGAATCGACACAAAACCTCTGAAGAAGGCCAGCGCAACTTCCTGCTTCACAAAAACTAAAGAGAAACGGAGTCAGACTTGTTATGGCAACCGACACACTCTGCTCTGCTGGTTGAGATGCTGCCATGTGACCTGCATGCCCTGCACTGTAGCAACTTCCTGCTTTGGAAGCGGACTGCAGAGTGCGCTTCAGCCGGGTCGCCCTAAAAAACCCTTAGTTCTGCGCTGCACTCCTCACCAGCAGGTGGCGGTAAAGCACACAGCTGTCTGCCACACAACAACAAGAAGAAAGTGGATTATAAGCAACACTGAACTGAACCTACAGAGACATCAAGTTTCTCTTTGGGATGAATCAAACATTTTACATGTTTGATTCATCCTTTACTGATTCCTTTAAGAAGAACAAATGTCATGATTCAGGAAACGGTTTCAGGTTGAACCTCGTTTCTCCGTATTTCGCTTCAGTTCTGCTTTTATTTGAGAACCTGGAGCTGCGACACGTTCCTCTGCTGTTTTACACTTTGTGCAGAATAAAAGTTAAATGGATGACTTTAGTCAACTATTGTGTTTTTTCAGTGTGTTGTAGACATGAACATTAACTTGGCTGAACCTGAAACTCAACTGCTGAGGAACGTGACACTTTACAGCAGGGGTGTCCAAACTTTATCACACATAAACTAAGAACACTTTAAATAATCTGACTGTTGGAGAGCAGCATGGAAAAAAACTCTAGATCCAAACTAGAGATCCACCGTATTAAAACAAATGTGGACATTCAAAGACAAAAAACTGAACAAAATGTTTCAGATTCTGGGCAACAAAAATCTGCATTCAGGCGAGTGTCTATGGAAATGCTTCAGAAAAGTTTCCTAAATGGATTAAAAGCTGATTAATGTGCAGCGAGGGACTGAAAGTTACTGAAAAGACTGAGAATAAAAAGTGATGATTAAAGAGAGGCTTGGTGCTGATGCAACATTTCAAAGGAATACAAAGTTTCCATTCAACAGTTGAGCAGGAACTGCTGCATCTGAAGGCAGCAGGGCCACAAACGGCCCCCGCACCGCACCTTGGACACCCTGGCTTACAGGAATGGCCCTGCAGAGCCTGAAGAAGGCCAGAAGGGGCAGGAAGCCCACCTGGCAGCAGCTTGGGGTACTTCTGGTGCACCAGGTTGGTGAGGTCTCCGCCGTCGTCCAGGATCATGTTGAGCGGCGCTCCGTCTCTGAAGTACAGCGTCTGCTCGATGCACCACACGTACTCCTCGTCCGTCTCGCCCTTCCAGGCGTAAACTTCAAGACAAATCAGAGGTCACTTCCTGCCTGGGCGCTGCGCCGAGCGGCCACAGGGGGCGCCGTCTGGTACCTGGAACGCCCGTTTTGGCGATGGCAGCAGCGGCGTGGTCCTGTGTGGAGAAGATGTTGCAGCTGGACCACTGAACCTGAGGAGGGGGTCAGAGGTCAGACATGTTCACCTTTCACAGTTAAAACCACCTCTGATGACATGATGTCCACCTCTATCAATAATCAATAGAAGCAGATCCACTGGTATCAATCATGTTGATCTTTTACAGGTTTTGATGCTACGCTGCATCAAAACCTGCAGTTCAATGAGGTTCAGTTCAGTTCAATCAGAAAAACCTCCGCGGGAAAAACTCCTGATATCCCACCAGCTTATTTCACTCAAACATTTTCCCAGGTCATCAGTGGAATAACAAGAACAAATTTTATCAACATTCATTATTAATGAAAATAAGCTCCTATATTTTGCTTCTTTCAGCTGCTTTTGTCTTAACTGCACTGCGTTATTTCCTCTAGAAACCAGACTAAATACTTGGTCAGATTTGGTGGTTTTTCAGAGTAACTTGGACTAGACTAGTCACTAAAGTTCTACTTAAAGGCTGAGCTTCTAGTGAATGACTTCAGACTTCAGGCTGCAGCAGCACCAGGCCGGTCCAACGTGGCCGACTGGTTTGACCCAATACAAACATCCTGCAGTCCAGGTTGGGTTCACATTCTGCTTAAAAACAGACCCGTTTGAAATTTTGTGATTATTTAACTGCAAGTCTGTTGCTCACTGCTGCCACCTGGTGTCAGAACATAAAGACTGCAGGTCTGAGGAAATGATGGAAACATTGTAATGAATGTGGTCCCGGTTTGAACCCAGTTCCTCTCCAGAAGTCCAGTTCTGCTCTGATCCAGGCAGTTTTCTGGTCCCATCCTGCCGGTTTGTGCAGGATGGGACCAGTCCGAGTCGGACTGACCCAGATGTGATAACCGCACAGCAGCCTTGAGGATCAGAAGTGAGTCAACATTAGATAGATATGCTGGCCCCCCTGCAGAGCCTGAGAGCAAACAGCTGCCATAAACACAACGAAGCTCCTTCATCAGTTCAACATTAACTCAGCCAGAAGCAGAGGGTCAAAGGTCACCTCGGCTCCGAGGGCCGTCAGGGTCTCGATGAGCACGGCGGTCTGCAGCGTCATGTGCAGGCAGCCGGCGATGCGGGCGCCCTTCAGCGGCTTGGCCTGGCCGTACAGCTCCCTCATCTTCATCAGGCCCGGCATCTCGTTCTCTGCGATGGCGATGGCCTTCCGGCCCCACTCCGCCAGGCTGATGTCAGCTGGACCCGACCGGCGCCGCCAGGGAGGACAACGGTTAGGAAACATGAACAACATCTGGCTCAATGTTCAGAGGCTTTTCACTCAGGAAAACATTTTATTTATTCTCTTTCCTGCAGAAAAACAACAAACCTTCAGCTCAGCTAGGAGCAATAAATCACAACACCGTCTGCAGGAACCTCACAGAAACCTCTTCAATTCAGTCACATTCATCCCAACGGATCCTGGTTATCAAGTGCAAGATGCCCAATTATTCTTTAAAAAGTTTCCGTGCAAGTAAACTGAGAACAACGGACACGTCTGATTTGGGTCGATATTGACCGAGTCAGCCACACTCAGAAAAATGATCCTGTTCAGTCAAAACTCCCTTCTCTCATTGCCAATTAAAAACCATTCTCCTCTGAAGTGAAATGCTCCAACATTACTCCAGTGCATGACTTAAGATGGTTAAAAGTTTGATTTCTGCAGGCCTGGACTAGTGTTTGTTTGGACTTTGACCCTATTGATCATATCAATTATATTTGATTTGCTTCCAATCACATGACGATCCAAAAGCGTCAATTTTAATGAAATAAATTGCCTTGCTTTGCTGTTCTGTTGTTTAACTGGCGTCAACAGGTTTTAATTTACTTTTTGATTGTTTTTAATGTGTTTGATTTTTATTCACATCTGAAGCCGTTAAGATTACACGTAGACTAGAACCTGAAAAACACATTAAAACTATTGAAAACCATCAATAAAACTACAAAAAGACTGACACTGTGCGCTTATGGAGACCACGTGTTGTTACGGCTATGCAGCTACACTCAGTCGGTGCAGCGGTGTGTAATCTCTGCCTGTTCTTGTCACTCACGAGCAAACTGGCGGTGAAGCGCGAGGCATCACGGGAGATAGAGTTTACAAACACCGCGCGAGCAGTGGAGCGCCGAGCCACGGGCTGCGCTGATTAACTACATTACCCAGAAGCGTTTGGGGAGCCGTTTCAGGTACAAGAGAAGACCATGCTGGGCGCGATTACATGTCGATTCATTCTCGGAACTGAACTACAAGCTTGCGGAATGTAAACATAAGATCCGGACTAATCATAAACTACAGAACTACCGAAGATTAAATTAGAATGTGAAATACCCGGGACCGTTTCAACTACACATTAATCTGTAAGGCATGCTAACAAGTGAACTTGGCCTGGAAAATGTAAGTCCTGAGGCTAAAACCGCATTTGCATGCAATATGCGAGCATAAAGGTAATTACTGGGTTCTGTTATTCTGAACCCGTCGGAACCAGTTACAACATTTAACCTTAACAACTCGCCAACAAAGCTACTCCAGTAAATACCGATTAAACGGCGAGAAAAGGAGAGCAGCCACCTACCAACTTTGTAGGGCAGTTTCTCAGACATGGCTGTTCTGTGAAGTTTGGTTCCGAGGAGTCTGACCGAAGCTGCAGCCTGGCCGGCGGACTGAGGGAGAGGGAGGGACTGAAACATGACGGCTCGGTTTTTATCGGAGACTGCTCTCCGGAGATGGATGGCTCCGACGCGGCGATGCTGTGGTTTCCTATTGGCTGGAGCGGCTCCCACCCCACAGCCGGGTAGCCAATCAGTGCGTGAGTTGTGACGTGGGGCGTTCACTGACTGTGAAAAATGTAGTTAGAGCGAGTCTGGACTGGTATCTGTCGGTGTTTTTAGCTGTTAGCCTCGACACAAAGGTTAAAAAAAAAAACACCTGTGCCGCATTCTTCAGTTCTTCTGGGAGCATGTTTCACGTTTACAAACGAGAAAATTTCTATTTATAACTAGTCATTCAACGCTTTATGCAAATCTCAAACTCAACCCCTAGGATAAAGCTTTCATTTCATGTCTTTGGACTGTTAATGCAGAGAAAATGTTACAGATATAAACATAATCTTTGTACATGAGAGCTCCTAAATATAAGCGAGCAACAGTTAGGAGCTCAATTATCCATAAAGACATTGGAGTAGAGCCGCTGCTGCTCCCCAACGAAAGGCAGTTGAGGCAATATGTTCTGGATATTTAAAGGGGCAGCTAAGAATGTTTACGAAAACCTCCAATGAAGCAGTGAATATATCACCAGCAGTTAACTCACTGGTGCCTTCAGTTATTATACATCCAGATTGGTCCGGGAAGCAGAAGCAAACTATTTTTTATTCTGTTCATGTTTTTGTGTTTTGCTGCTGCGGAAATTGAATTAATTTAAGTTTAAGTTTCCAGCTTAATTTTTATGTTTGTAAAACATCTATTTGTTTTGTGTGTATGTGTGCCAAGCATCCAAATGTCTGGTATTAACTGACCAGTCATCATTACCTGGATCTGGATCCACAATCATCTGGATCAGCCAAATCTGTAACTTCTACCTTGAAGGGGGTCAAAGTTGACCCACCGTCTTTACTTCTCACACCGTCAGAAATTATGCAACCCAGATGTTTAAATTATAACGTTGCATGCAAGTCACAACATTTTCTGAAGCTTTAGTTAGAAAAGATCAAAGAAATGCAGCCAGTAAGATGGACGGTCTGAGTGTGACCTTTGACATGGAGCTCTAATACTATGCTACAGCTAATTTAGGAGCAGATGTAGGAGAAGTGCCAGCTCAGGTTCCTCTCTCTGTGGGGCTGAGTTCAGAAACTTAAACTATTTAAAGGAAACTTGTTATTCTAGCAGTAAATGATTCTTTCTGTCGAAACGAGTTTGAGCTTGAAAACAAGGAAGCTGTTGGTAAAGGTGTTCCTCAAGGGTCAGTTCTTGGACTAGTTCTGTTTATCTACAGATGAACTTCTAAAATATCTGTGATCCAGAACTGAACTTGGGAACCGCTTCCTCCACCAAGACGTACAAAAAGAGTCAATCACTTAATAAAGGAGGAACATTAACAGAGCGACTTTAAAAAACTGGAAAAAAAACCCAGCAATGGCCGATTGAGAAAAAGCATAAAAATCTAATTCTTTTATTTGGAGAATCAGCAATTCTGACAAGACATTGAATCCAAACTTTATTCAGGTTACCTGTGCTGTAGCAACAGTGAAACTGTTTGCGCTGCATAAAGTCCAGAACGAGCGCAGTCAGGAAGAGCAAGACGACGTCTGAGGTAAAGTAATCCCAGCATTTGTTGGAGCTTTTTACTTATAATAAATACAAAGAGCGGCTTGCAGAGCTGCAGCGCTTTTATCAAAGTTTAGATCTGAGGAGCAGGAGGCTGCAGCCCGGCAGTGAGCAGGAGCTCGTTTACATGGTGATTTCAGCAGGAAGACCGAGTCAGAACCAGAACCCATCGGGTCCATCAGCAAGTTACACATAAAGCCAGTCGTTAGGAAACCACAGACCACAAGGCGCAGGAGGTGTCAGGCATAATTCATTCAGCAGAGCAGCAGCCCAATCAGGAAGGGATCAAACATCAACTTATCAATTTACAGCTGAAACAGAAAACGCTCCTTCACGAGTTCAGCTCAGTCTCACTTAATCCCAAATCATCCAGCAATCTGAGGAGATTAACTCAGGGAGCAGAGCTCTGCAGAACGTTCCGGTTGTTGCTGAAATCACTGCAGCTGAATTCACATTCAGAGGAAATTTAAGCAGTTGGTTGATGCAACATGTCTGTTATAAAGATGTGTGTGAAATTTTAGATTATTTAAGCTCTTCAAAGAAAGCACATTTTGTCATGTTTTCTTCCAAACTGCTTTAAGGAAAAGAAGAATTGAAGGTGTGGCTGAAGCGAAGCAGCGAAGGTTTCATGGAAACTTAAACTCCAGCTGTGCAACAGGAGCAAACGCTCCCTCAGTAATCTGTGGATCACGATTCAGTACCGACCCGACGGTCCTAAGACATTCAGCAGAAACGGGTTCATCATCTCTGCAGACTGACAGGAACACAGAGCAGCAAGATGGCCGCCACCCCTTTCTGTACACGAGTTGATGCTTCACATTGCTGTAAAACAAGCCTGGTCCTGCTGCTGCACACACACACACACACACACACACACACACACACAAAAACCATTCCCACAAACAGAGGGTAGCCTCAGGCTCCTGGAGGACGTTTTCTTTCACTCAGAGGGAGCAGAGGTCAGAGGTCGCTCAGCAGGAAGAGAAGCTGGGACGCAGAGCAGCATCGGCAGCCGACAGCCTCTGCTGCTCTGCCAGGGAAACCCTGTTCATTTGGCCGCCCAGGCCTCCAGGTCGGCCATGTCATCCTCGTCTTCCTCCACCTTCTTCTTGGCTGAAGCAGAAACAGAGAAAGGTCAGAGGTGAGGCTGAGCATCTGGCGCAGCAGCAAGTGAGTCTGAACAGGAAGTCTCACCTGGCTGAGAGGGAAGCGACGTGGATGGGACGCTGGGCAGAGAAACGTCTTCTGTTCCCTCGATCTCCAGCAGGTTTTTATCCAGCTCTTCCTGCTCCAGTTCCTCCAGTTCTGCCATCAGCTCATCCTGAACACAGACGCTGGGATTAGGCCATAATCCTGAGTTTAGGAATAAAGATGGCCGCCACCCAGCAGGGCTCTGTTTAGGAAGTAAAGATGGCCGCCACCCAGCAGGGCTCTGTTTAGGAAGTAAAGATGGCCGCCACCCAGCAGGGCTCTGTTTAGGAAGTAAAGATGGCCGCCACAGCCTGTGTCGAGAGGCTCTGAGGAAGTAAGATGGAAGCTAGGAATAAAGTCAGAGCTGAACTGGATCTTTGGTTTCGATTGGCTCTCACCTCGTCGTAATCTTCCCCGAAGCCCACTGGTCTGGAGATGACATCAGAGATCTCCTGCGCCAGCTCCTGCTGCTCCGTGATGTCCGCCATCAGATCGTCCACCTTGTCGATGTCCCTGGCGGGGAGAAAGCTTGCATTATACGAAAACCAACAGGAAGTAAGCCCAAAGGGACAGGAAGCAGAACAGAGCTTACATGTTCTCGTGCGCGGCCTTCATGGCTTTGGCAGCGAAGCCCATGTTCTTCAGCACCTCCGTGTTGGTGTTGGCGTTCTCTAGCGCCTCCCGCTGGAACTCGATGGTGGACAGCGTCCCGTCAATCTGGGCCAGCTGCTTCTCATAGCGCTTTTTCCTCTTCAGGGCCTGGAGAGCCGCTGGGGGTCAAAGGTCACCTTCATTTATTACACCTCCATTAACTTGTCCCATCAATCAGCTGAAATAAATTAATCTGACTCATAATGTGCTTTTCTTCTGGGACCCTTTTTGAATTTAGGCCAAACAGGAAGTGAGTCATGTGATCGGCAGCAACAGGAAACAGGAAGTCAGCCCGATTCTCAAAACTGCCTTAAAACAGACAAATATTGTGAAGCAGTTCCACATTTAAAATAATGATTCTCTTGTTTAAGAAATAAAATGATCAAAATGTCATGACTAATCATGTTGGTTTTAGGGTGTAAAGCCTCAAAAACACGGCAAGCAGAGCCACCTCACATTTATTAATCAATAAAAACTCCTGCTCCTTCTGAAGCTCCGCCTCCAGGAAGTCATCCCAACATGGCTCCTCTGTTAACCCTTGAGCATTTTTTTACCAGCGTTGAGCAGCAGCTCCTTCAATGAGCTCAGCAGTTCCAACAGCTGTTTGCTAATTGCTGCTGGCTAGTCTGAAGGAGCTGAGTGGGGGATGAGCTGTGCCTTGAAGGCGGGGCTAGGCCCACCGGGCGTTTAGGAGCTCAATGGTTGCCATGGAGTGAAAGAATCTCTGAAACAAGCAAGAGTCGCTGAATAAAACCAAAATGCTGAAGAAATCAAAATTTTCTTCAAAACAGAGCGCTGTCCATCTGTCCACCTGTCTATCCATCCATCCATCTGTCTATCCATCCATCCATCCACCCACCCACCCATCCATCTATCCATCCATCCATCCATCCATCCATCCATCCATCCATCCAGCACTCCATCCATCCATCCATCCACCCACCCATCCATCAATCTATCATCCATCCATCCATCCAGCACGTTTTCCCATTTCATCAGCTCCTTGCTGTTCACCAACAGTCCTGAATGTTTGCCACCTGCTGGAGGGCAGTTTGCCTTTTATTCGTTAAAAACATTCAGTCTCCAGATTCACTCATTTTAATTTTGTGAAGGGGTGAATTAACCCTTTCACATCTGTCTGGGCTCTCAGATAAATTTCAGGTACAACATGTCAACAGTTAGTAATGTTAACTAAACTGTTTCATTTGCATTTAAAAGCAGGAGGTCTCATTTCCTCAGAGGTTTCAGATTCATTCTGGTTATTTACAGATCCTGTGGTTTGGTCAGGAGTTAGAAAGGGTCAAAGTCCAGAATCTGGAACCAGAATTAATGGAAATATGGTCAAATGTTAAACACTCACAAACTATACAAATACATTTCTGTGTGTGTGTGTCTGTGCAGTACTTTTGGATCACTTCTAGAACAAAATGCAGAATAGTTTCTAGGGGTGTCCAAAGTGTGGCCTGGGGGCCATTTGCAGCCGTTGGAATGATTTCAGACGGTCCTCAATAAGTCAGGCTCTTCCAGAGGTTTGAAACAGAAGGTCAGAGTGCAATTTTCACTGACGTGAGACTTTAAAAATATATTAAAAAATCTTAAAATGGAAAATAAAAACATACGACAAAGCATTCATCTGTCATGAGCCATGTTTTTGCTTTTATGACATTAGGAGCGCAAACATTACCTGACTTTTAGAAGGAGGCAGAGCAAGGCGCCTGGAGCCTCATCCTCCAAACTTTGGTTCAAATTTACTGATTTCCATTTCTATAGAAATCACACTACTTGGTTTCAGTAAAATATTGTTGTTAAACATATAAAAATAAAAAAATAAAAATTGTTTTTGTAATTTTATCTAATATTTCAGCTTTCAAGCTAAAAGGTTGACTGGCTTTTATGGGTTTGAAGTGAAAGAGGAAAGAGAGCAAGTAGGAAACGTCCTCTTTATTAAACACTTGAAACCAAACTGCTTCGAACTGAATCTGCTTCTGGAAGGAAAAACCTGAGAGCTGCAGCCGCTGTCAGCAGGGTCAGAAGTAAACAAGTCATGTGACCTTTGTCTGACCTTCAGGACACTTCTCAGATGCAACAGAACAGATTTAAATACGCCTGAGCTTCCCGCAGCTTATTGCTGTCCATATGGAGGCGATGATACTGACATTTATGCTCCTACATGGATCCGCTGAGCCTCATGGCGGCTGCAGTCCCAGTTTGATTCGATTATTTCAGCATCCAGACATGAGCTGAAATGACATTATGTGACGCTAATGAGGTTACGGCGCTGAGTCCAGATCACTTTCTCTCTGCTCATCCTTTCTGGGAACGAGTCGCTTTTATTTCAATGCAAAGCGAAAAAGATTCAGATTGTTTTCAGCCGTGATAAAGAAGCTTAGCTCATCAGGTCCCGTTTGCATAAACGTCGGTGTTGAGTCTTCTTCCTCTTCAGTCTCATTGCAAGGATTCAGTGCAGGTGGAGGAGTCATCATGCCTGATGTGATCAGAACAGGTTTGGTCTGTTCCTCTTTAACTCTGCTCTATCCTGCCACAGTTGATCATCAGGTTTGTTTGGAAGTAAATATGCCAGCAAAGATGAGGTGGAAACTGCCTGCATGAGAAGCACTATCAATTTATTAACCAAGCAAAGCGACGAGAGCCCAGAGAGTGACCAACAATAAAAATGTCATAAACAACCATGAACATGGTGAGCATCTGATCAGCAACTCAAAGGTCAGATGACGCTTGAACTCTGACCCCAAATCCCAGACGAGTTGAAACAAAAGCTTCACAGCTGCAGCTGATCGATCAGAACTTCAGCGTCTCTCTGCTGACCTGACGGCCTTAACCATAAAACAGGAGCAGCAAAAGCAAAGGAGGTAGATTAACAACTGATGATGTCACAGGACGCCATGCAGAGCTTCTAGCATGCTATGGCTGTCAGACAGCGACAGTCTTCAGTCAGAGGCTTCTTTGGTTTTGTTCCGAGACTGACTGCTACTGGGGATCTTTCACCAACAGAACCAAATGAATAATTTTCTTTGGGGTTAAATAAAGTATTTACCAAATTAATTAAATAAACAACAACGGTTATGAGATTGAAATGAATAATGGCAGCCGAGTATGTGGTCGTATGTTATAAAAGACAATTTTACACGTCAGAAACAGGCTGAGCATACTGGAAATTATTTTCTTTTTTTTAACAGTTTAAGGTTGGCTTTTGATCGCTTTAACACATTTTCTGCTCTTTTAATGAGTTCCGGTTCATTTCAGCTTAACGCAGAAGCTCCCCCTGCTCAAGAACAAATCATTTAAACATTCAGTGCCAGCTCCCATTTTCCTCTGGAGGCTAGCCTGTGGGCTAGCCAACTAACCTACCAACTAACTAACCAACTAACCTACCAACCAACTAACCAAACAATCAACCAACAAACTAACTAACCGACCAACTAACTAACCAAACAACCAGCCTCCCTACCAACCAACTAACCTACTAACTAAGCAGCTGTTCAGCCGCTAAACCCGAGCAGCCCGGGAGATTCGCCTCACCTCGTTTGTTTTTCGTGCCGTTCTTCTTCGCCGTCAGCAGCTCGTGGTCGATCTTCTTCTCTAGAAACTCTTGTTTTTTGGCCAACATCTCCTCCGTTTCCCGGAGCTTCTGGATCGCCTCCTGGGGAGTCGGTCCATTCCCTCCCTTCCCTCCTCCGGTGCCGAATATCTTACCAAACAGCGACATTTTGTGTGATTCAGATTAAAATGCGCCTGCTCGGCTGTGAACACACACAACCCAGCCGGGCTTTGTGAGAGCGAACCGGTTAAATGCTGGAGAGGTTCGTCCTAACTGCCGCTGCTGTTGTTTTACTCCCTTCTTCCGCTTTTCGCTCACAGGCCTCGTGATGTCATTACGTAAGCGCCGTGACTCATAACCGGAAGACGAAAGGGGGATTCCAGCCGCCATGGTCAGCATTTTCATACATCATTGAGCAAATCTATTTATTGAAGCATTTCTATTAAAAACTGGAAAATCAAAGATTTATTAAACAGTAGAAACAATTAAATATTTACTTCACAAGCTAAATACTCTAATTATTTTGCAACTCAAAATAATTGCAAAATAAATATTTCATTTGGAGCAAAATGTTTCTGTAAACTAAAAATTTTCTTTAAAAACATTTAATTTTCAAAATGAATGTATAGTCTAAATACTTTGGTTGCTCATTGGTTATAATAATTAAAAATATTTTTGTTTTAAAGACTGCAGGCTGTCATGTTCACATGGATTGAAAATAATAATCATGTTATACAGAGTTCAGCCATTAATTATGAAAAGGGTCTAAATAAATCAACAAAATGCAATCAGACTGAATTATTGTTTGAAAGTATGTTTTAATTGCCTGCCATAAATGGATTCACCAACATCCTGAGTTGTTATTTACTGACTCAGCTGCAAGCGTCTAGAGACCAAGCCAAATCCTTCAGGAAACTACGCCTCCCATGATGCACCGCACCATACTTCTCCAGCTGGAGGCACGACGATCCTGAACGCCATCCAATGAAACGCTGAGAGGTCAGGGGGACGGCGGAGGAAGGGCCGACCTGGACGAGGGACGGACAGGTGAACACAGGTAGACAGCAGAGCAGGACCGTCGATGCTGGCTAAGTCTGACCTGAAAAGGTGGAGGGGTCAAAGGTCGACTCGTCAGTTTAGGCTGGAGGTCCGTCTTCAGCTTCACACTCTTCATCTCGTACTGAAACAGAGCAGAACCCGCCAGAAACACCGGCGGCCATTTTGATGGGAACATAAAGAAAACTCTGGAGTTTTAAGTCTGCTAGGGCCAGGCGGCAGAACCAGGACCAGAACCAGGACCAGAACCAGGACCAGAACCAGAACCAGGACAAGGACCAGAACCGGGACCAGAACCAGGACAAGGACCAGAACCAGGACCAGAACCGGACAGGACAAGGACCAGAACCGGGACCAGAACCAGGACAAGGACCAGAAACAGGGACCAGAACCAGTTGGCACCTGGATCATCCTCTGCTTTCCAACAGAATGTGTTCAGAGGCTTCTGCAGTACCGCTGCAGCACAGACTGCTACAGCACAGCCTTCCTGCTGTCTGATCAGAACGACGTTTAATTTGGTTATTAAAGCATTTTAACATGAAAACCAGCTGGATTATAATCTGGGGCCTGCAGTTTTATTCTGAACCTTTTCTCAGCGATAGATTTTCACCTGGAGGCGTAAATAATCCGGTTTTTATTAATGTCGCGAGTTGAACGGATGTTTACCTCCTTATAGGCTTCAGACAGGAAGCCCCAGTTTTTACTCCATGATTCTCCAGAATCCTTCTCAATTTTTATATGAGCTTTCCTGAAAAAATAAACAAAGTAAGAGAAAATTAAAATTAATTAACTCAACTTCTTCAACATTAAAGTGTTTTTTGGACTGAATCCAAGCCGTCTTTTCTCTATTCTTCTTTTTCCAGACAAGATCAAATGAAGCTTTTCAGAATAAAATGATCTTCATATTCACCAGATTTCATCCTGATGAACCAGGTTGGCGGGTTCAGATGTTTGCTGTGAATTCTCCATCAGAGCCGCTGTGAGGGACGCTTCAGTCACCTGTTTACTGTTGCCATGGATACGGGCTCAGGCGTATCAGCTGTCACAGTGGGAAGGTCAAGGATAAAAGAAAAGCTGCTGGACAGGAAGTGGAAACAACAACTTCCTGTTTCTCAGAAATATAAATACCTGGAACAAAAAGCGTTACCGAAAAAATGAAACACTTCAGCACAAATGGAGACAAATGAGCAAGTATGGTGGAGGATCCGGCATGCTGTGGGCCTGCTTCCCTTCCCGTTTCCATGGTAACATGACTTTCTACAATAATGATAAACTTTTTAGCAAGATAAAGGAGCTTGTTTCGTTCAAATTTGATGATAATGGCAGATTATTTCAGTTGGGAGAAAAATGTTAAACAATCTGCTGGTGGAAGCAGAACGTCATGAAACAAACTCCTGCATCTGGATAAAACTGGGTACTTTTGTCTCATTTTTGCTGCTAGTACTTTCTCCACCATATATATGCATCATTCCATTTGTACTAAACACGTTAGGATTTAACTTTGTTAATTTCTAAAGAGCCTAATAGCTTGAAATTGCAATTCAACCCCACTGCGCTTGTGCGTTGTCACGGAGCCCTGCTGGAAGCATCAGTGTGTATCGCGTGGCGAGGGTGAGGGAAGAGAGCGTCAGCGAGCGGGTGGCGTTGCTGGAGCCCCGCTGTCGCCACAAGGCCGGAGCCGCGCTGAGCTGCATGGGCCTCCAATGCTGCTTGCAGCTTTAATTTGTATTGTTTTTATCTCCAAAGTGCTGGAAACGTTTCAAAACTTACGGTACTTTGAAAGTACTTGAATTTTACTGGAAAAACTGAATGAATCCTGGAAAAATGGAGGCGTCACGATGCAGAGCACAGATAGGAGAGGGAGTGGCAAAAGCAAAGGAGCTGGATTAGCAGAGCTAGCAAAAACCTGATGGCTACATCGAGGAGATGCTACTGTGGAATATTTTTTGTGGAAATCAATAAGGTTTATTTAATTATCTCAGAAAATAAAACAAGTCAACATACAAACATGCATGGAACAGACAGAAAGCAGAAACTGCATAAAAAACAGTAAATTAAAAGTTTTACTAGATCTGAGAGGCGACAGAGTCGCCAAAGTACTGGTGGAAGATCTCTGGATGGGCGGAGCAGAACTGCCTGAGCAGACGCCTCCTCTTCTTCGCCGCCATGCTGCGGTCCAGGTTGATGCTGCTCAGCAGCTCCAACAGCGACTGCTGGGTGCTGAGCTTTGCTGCATCAGCAGGAGCCTGGCTGGAGGCCGGCGGAGCGGGAGGAGAGGCTGCAGGACGAGAGCGACACCATCAGTGTGGAAACACCATCACCATGGAAACAATCACTATGCTGCTGAGATTAAAGTCAGACTTTCTTTCCAGTGGCTCTAAAGCTGGAATAAAAACAGTGCAGTTCTCATGAGGTTCTGTCGGGTTCTGCATGGTACCTGGAGCATGGGCCTGAGCGAACCCCGCCAGCTTCTCACTGATGGTTTTGTGCAGAGATCCTGGAATCTGAAACAGGAAGCAGAAAAGACTCACTTCCTGTTTCAGATCCTGACACAGAAATCATTGATGCTGATGAGAAAACAACTTAGCAAATACGTTCAGATTAGGTCATTACACTGCAAAAACACCCAACCCAGACAGTAACCTAGTTCCTACTTAAACGGAACTCTTCAGCAACATTTAGGAGCTTTTTAAAGCCACTTACTCTTGAATATCCATAAAAATCCCTCACAGATTATTTCACTAACTGTTTAGTGAACGAATCTTAATCATTTCAATAACCTAAAATTTCCTTTCTGGATGGATTTTGCTTGACAATCCCATCAAGGCTTGTAGTGCTGCTGTACCTTTTCCTACAAACGTTTTCCTTCCACTAAACCTTTTATGAATATGCTTTGTCACAGCACTGTGATCACTACAACAGACGGGTTTGACAGGATGTGAGGTCACCTTAAAGACTTCCTGTCTGTTGCTGAACAGGAAGTTGAGCAGCAGGTCCTGCTTCTGCTTCGGAAAGCTCCTGCTGTGAAGAATGGCCTTGGAGAACGCCTTCATCACCGCCGCTCTGTTCTCCACCTGCAGACCCGCCCAGAGGCTCAGTCAAAGTCTCCCCACAGTGTTTTAAAGGGATCTGACGGTCGTCACCTCCTTGTCCAGCTTCGGCGCTCGCGGTTCAGCCGCAGCAGCCATGAAGGTCAGCAGCCTGCGCAGCTCCTCCCGGCAGCCAGGGGGCAGCAGCTTCAGACACAGCTGCAGAGCCTCCAGCGCCTTTTCCAGCTGACCGTTCTCTGCCAAACACATGAAGAAGGTTCAGCTGCTGCAGCTCCTCCAGCCTGCGGCGCTGCAGCTTCCTACCCAGCAGCTCGGCTACGGCCGCGTACGCGTCCGCCATGTTGGGAGGCAGCAGAGGCGGCCGGCTGCCGTAGTGCCTGACCAGAGAGCCGAACAGCAGCAGCTGCCACGGGACCGGCTGCCGGGCCGGTAGATCGTCCTCACTGCTGGGCCCTGCAGCTAACAGACACACAGTTACTGGAGCAATATGGCTGAATATTAATTTAGTTACAGATTATTCTGATGATTACATTAAAAAGTTACATTCTGCAGGTTTTTCATTTAAAGGTGACCCATTATGCTTTGTTGATCAGGTCAGGACCATTCTATGGCATAATCAAAACATGTCCATTACATATTCGACCTAAAATCTGATTCACAAGAACCAGATTTCAGTCTGATCAGTTCTGCCTACTCAACTGCTTTAGGGCCACTGTCACTTTAAATCCAAACAACCTGCTGCTGGCCACGCCCCCCAATTAATGAAAATGGCTGCTGCTCTGCTCTGTTGCAGACGGACCGGAGTCGGGTCGAAGCGCTAAACATGGCTGCTGGAAACACCGCCTCTGTTGTACCTGATGGGAGCAGAACTTACCTCCATCTTGAACGGTGCCCCCGTGTGTTGATTCTGGGTCACTGCTCTCTGGGGGGAAGCAGCACGGCAGCTCTCTGCTCAGCACCGCCACCTGCTGGTCAGGCAGGAAGTCCAGACAGTCCAAACCACTGGACAGCCAATCGTCTTCCCTGAAACCAGAAACACCTGACAAACACCTGACAAACCCAGCGCTCCCAGTACGTCTCCCTGGGAGTCCCATCGGTCCTACTGGTTTTCATGGTCTGACTTACTGGGAGTCCTTGAAGGCCTGAAGGATTCGTCTGTCCAGGCTGTTGCTGATCAGGTTGGGGTTCCGGTGAGGCAGCAGGTCGGCAGAGGGGTCAGAGGTCGGGCTCTGGCTGCAATGCAGGACTCCTTCCAGCAGGGGGAGCTCCACCAGGTTGAGCAGCCTGAGCAGCGTCTGCTCCTGCCACACCTCACTGACCACTGGGAGGCAGAAGCAGACCGGTCAACCATCTCTCAGCCTCTGTTGCCATGCCAACCAACGCTGTTGTCTTACAGGACTGAGGTAGAGCTGCGTCCGTCTGGTGCCCCCCCCTGGGACCGCCCACCGGCCCTTCGGACCCATCCGGCTCTTCAGGCCTGGAGGTTAAACGGAATGGATGGCTCAGAGCCTGTTGCTATGGTAACTGATGCTTTATGTGATGATCAAAAAAATAATTTTTTTCTGATGAAATTGAGTTTTTTTCTGCTAATATTATGACTTTATGCTTGCAATTAAAAAGCCTAGCCTTGGTAATCTGCTGTCCGGCTCACAGAAAGAATGATTGAAATAAAAACTGTTTTAGAAATATTTTCTCACATAGTCATTTTGTTTTTAGAACAGAAATTGGATCTGTTACAAGAAAAATTGGATTTTCTGTTTTGGTTTTAACGCTTCACATAAAAACAGCAGAAAAGCTGAGAATACCGAGGAGCAGCGGCGAGGAAGAGCTGCTGGACCCGAGCAGCGCCCCGCTCCAGCTCCTCCACGGCAGGACGGTGCTGCTCCACGAACCTGATCCAGAGACAAAGATCCGGTCAGAACCAGAACCTGTTTAAAACCAGAGTCGGTTTAAACTGGACACAGTTCCAGTCCAGTCGGTCCCTCAGTGCTGAGAACATCTGACCGGTACAGAGCGCTCCCACTGTCCTCAAATGCATCCTGCTTCCTGTTTCTGGTTCTCACGGCCTCAAACACACCACTCTGCAGCAGAGCCTGGCACACACACGCCACCTGTTCTCTGGAGACGGCGCCACCTGCAGGTTGGACCAAGCACACAAATTCATGTCGAAAGCCCTTCATGTAAACGATAAGCTATAAAGACAAAACATTAATAGCTTCAAAACAATAAAATAATAAAACCCGGACAACTTGGCACAACCAAAGCCACGAGCGCACTGCAAAAAACTAAATCTTACCAAGGACTTTTGTTTAGTTTCTTGAGCTAAAATCTTATTTCAGTTAATGAAAATGTTTTCATGCAAGTGAAATAATCGTTCTTTCATCAATATTTAGGGCATTGTCATAAAAAGCTAGAAAGTTAGTTGTAAGTTAGTTCATTTTCAGGTGAACTGAAATATTTAACACTGTGTTTTTGCAGTGTAAAAAGTGAAACAGCCAGCTGGATGTAAAACGTGGAGCGGACTCACCCTGCAGGCCGTTAGCGTTAGCGACGTGCTGCAGCAGGACGTCCACGGCCTCGGAGCCGACGAAGCAGTCTCTGTGGACCTTGAGCTGGACCAGTCGGCGCTTCACCGTCACCTTTGACCTCAGGTGGGCGATGAGGTCGCTCCAGACGGAGGACGACTGCGCTGCTTTCACTCCAGCAGCTGAGGCACAGAAGCACAACAAGCACCATGACGACCCGCCTTCAGCCACACTGCTAACAGTCTTCCGGGATTTCTTTAGTGCCAATATGTAAAACTAACAAGTAGTTTTTAGAAAGATAGCAGCTTCTTTCCAGTAAGTCAGTAAATAAGGTTGCTTTGAAACGTTCTAGTTCCAGATTGTTTCAACATACTGTTTTCCCTCCACTGAACTTTCCCCTGACTGTGAAGTCAGCCATCTTCCCCATGGTTGCATCAGCTGTTATATTTCTGTGTTTGCACTTTTTTCATTGCTTTATGAAAATCAAAAGTTTGTAAGAATCACTTAAACTCTTAAAAATATAACTTTTTAATGACTTTTTTTCAATAAATGAACTTTTTGTGGCTGTTGCAGGTAAATGAGATGCACCTGTAACAGCTGATTACTGCAGGGTCAGAAAAACGTCTTATTGTTAAGAGAATGGGAAAAACTTAGGCTTAAAGCAGAAACAATGAATGCGTTGACAATGATCAAAACAGCCACTTTAAAACATTCTCTAAATTAAATCAACTTCCCCTTCATTTTCTCGTGAACTGGGACAGAAAACGCGGCTGAGGCCTCCTGCTGCCAGCAGAGAGGCTAAAAGCGACTTGTCACCTGAACCTGAACTCACCTGGAGGAGAAAAAGCCCGCAGCATCTCTGGCAGCTTCAGGGCCGCAGCTCGCTCTTTGACGGAGGCCATGACTCCTCTGGAAGCCTCTGGCTGCGGGGCCTGCGGGGGAAAACCGCACAGACACGCTGGATACCAAACACAATGAAAAAGCCCAAGGTGCTGTTTGATTCTTGACCTGTAGGTGGCAGCAGTCACCGATCGAGAAGGACCTGCTGCAGCAAACAGAAAGGGGCGGGACTGACCGCTGGCAGGCTCAGACCTTATTTGGAAATGGGACCGTTGCACTCCGGAAGTGAAGGGGCCCCTATTTCCTGTATTATTCGCGGTCTCCAGTTTTTATTTTCTTCTGAAATCTGTCATATATCTTCACCTTTAGGAAGGATTTTCACTCTCAGCTTGTTTTTGAACTTCTTTTATGTACTTCAGCGCAACTCACAGTTTTTAACAAATTCTGTAGCTTTCTATGTATTTCTAAATTGACTCATTAGTCACATCTTTTCGGGCTTGCTATTGCCTCTAGTGGCGTGAGGGTGCTAACACAACTAATCTTAGTTGTGTTAGCAGCTTCTGCTAAGTTGTGTTAGCATGAGAGGATCTCATTTGTCTTTTTCTTCTTTAAATTAAAAATAAGGAGAAAAAAAAAACTGACAAACAATGCTTTTTGAAACATGGTAACTTGTGTTACCATGTTACCAAGAAAGAAAAAAAAAGAAATTAAACTCCCTAAGATCACCCTGGATATCGAAAAAGAAAAAAAAAAAAGCAGTTGGGCAAAACGTTTGAGGTGATTGTGGATTGATTTGAATTGAACAACTGCTCCGGACCCAAAAAAATAAAAAATAAAATAAAAAAAGGATATATTCTAATGTATTCTAATCAGAATACATTAGATTTTTAGTTTAACTTCTACTCACTTATTTAATTAGTTTTATTGACTGGAATTGCTGTTTTGCTGTAGCCCTTTGAAATCTACTGATGAAAAGGGAATTATAAATAACATGTATTTATTATTAGCATTGTTATTACAATTTTTATTATTATACAAATGGGATCTAATTTTAGTTTTATATCCATGCTTATTGCTGCTGAAGGCGTTTTTCTTTGTAATTTAATTTCTTAAAATAAAAGTAAAAAGTGGAAAATCTGTTAGCATAGACAAACGTGACCAGAGTAAGTATTTTTGTTCTAGTTTTCAACTTGTTCCCTGGCTGTGGATCAGTCCCTCTGCTGCCTTGCAGCTGGAAGGTCCTGGGTTTGAATCCGGCCTGACGTCTCTGTAAAGGTTATTGTTTAGTTGCAGTTGCCAATTTCGACCACAAGAAGAAAAATACATTTGAAAATCATTTCACACATTTATCTTGAAGGCTTAATTGAATATTATTTCTAGATCCATTAATTTTCTAACACCCTTGTCCCGGGTGCGGTCAGGAGGTGCGTGCTGGACTGGAGACCTGTCCAAGGAGACCCCGCCCGTTGATCTCTGGAGAGACACCAGCATCCCTGGTGACCCCGATGGGATGGCTGGGTGATGTTGTGACACAGTTCGGCCACCAGGTGGAAACCGCACCACTGTTTGGCGGCTGCTGATCCTGTGACTCAGCAGTTCACCCACGTGCCGGTCACCATGGCAACCAGCAGCTGCTAGGCGGTGACTCAGCTTGTTGCCGGGTGAATCAGAAATACACAACCAACCTGTGCAGGATGTTTAAGACCTCAGAGTCACGTTACCATGGTTACACGCTCCAAAAAACAGGACATATATACTGTATATAATAGCTACAACAAAGGTTGAGATGTAGCACAGCAAAGCAAAAGAGTGAAACACCTTTGAAATTGGAATTGATTTACAATGTTTGAAATGTTTCATAAAGTTGGATATTTGATAAACATTTTAATTCAAAGGGAAAGAATGAATTATTCACCATCCACCTGAGAAAGTTTGATCAAAATGTGAACGGATCATGAAGATTATAAAAATATTTTCATCTATTATTTCACTAAACCCAAACATGGATTTCTGCTCAAGACAAAAAATGTCTCCATATAAAATATGAGGCTACTGGAAACTAAACTGCAGGCATATGGAGGGCAAAAGGGACACATTTCCATTTGTATTAACATCTACAATATAATCTTTTCAGTTCAATCAGAATTGTATATATGAAAATTAATTATGCATATTTATAATAATTTGAATGCAAAGTGTATAAGTAGACATAAAAATGGTTCTTGAAAATTTGTAGTCATTGTATAACAGAAGCACGAAGATATTTGAGTTTTTGTTTAAATATTGTTGTCCTGAATTTACCTTCAAAGTGGGTGGGCGGGGCTAACGTCTGATTGGCCCACAGCGGAGCTGCTCTACGGGTGAACCAATCAGGTGCTTGGGGATATTTTCATATTTTATATCACATTTTAAATATTTGGATTGTGGAGTATTGCAAAGGAAATAAAAAAAAAGACTTGAATATAATTTGTGGTAACATATAAGAAACTTACATTTGAATGAAAGAAATATATGTTATTTAAATTATTAATAAGTAAGATTCTTTACTGAATTATTACTAGTATAAAATTGATTAAAATAATAACTTCTGATGAAAATATTAGCTGTTTTGGTGCTGAGTTCGTTTGAACATCAGCTGCTGACTTGATGACCTGCAGATTTTCACAGAATCCGTTTAGCTGACTTTATATTTGTCAAACTATGTATTCGTGCACGTCGACAAAACAGTTCCCCGCATTTTAAACTTTGAAGTAGAACATTTTTCCGCCCACTTTAAAGTCCTGACTGTAGAAAAACCTCAGCACCTTTTGTTTTGGTAACTTTCCTGATCCTTCGTGGCTCCGCCCCCTGGACCGCCGGGCTTTGAGGCGCAAAACACAAACACCACCTTGCACCACAGACAGAAGTCCCAATGTGTTCAAAGTAAAAGCACAAATTTTTATTTTACCAGTTGTGAGGCAAATTTGCAAACTTGTTTAGGTTTTATTTCCATGTAAAACAAAATGTTTTTGTTAAAGTTGAGGAAAAAAAAATCTAAACTCTGTCAGCAGTAAAAAGGACAGGGCCACATCCAGAAATATTGGTGCCCAAGGTAATGTCCTTGGGGTATCACACAAAAACAGGACAAAATTTAAGGACTTTTATTTTCCTGATGTCTCGTACTGGACTTTACAACACACTAAGTTATCTTATATCTTGTATGAAACTCTGCCTGGGGATGCAGTGAAGTGGCCAAACGTTTTTCTACAGTGGAAGTTTCTAAAGTGATTCTTCAATTCAAACACTGGTTGGCTAGTTCTATTTGCGATGCTTTTCTTTCGTAATTTTCAGAATTATATTAATAAGGTTGTCAACTTGCATCTTCTATCTATCTGTCTGTCTTTCTGTCTAATTTTATGTTATAGTTGTTTGTGGTTAGCTACAGGCTTTATTTTGAAATTCGCCAGCGGATGTGGCGCTTGTAAACGCGCGTGACTTGACGCAGTCTTCTGGAGAATCTCATTCACTTCAGGTTAGGACTCCTGTTGGAGCAGCGAGAGGGACGCGGCCGCTTCTGTCGACCAAAACTCGCTGGAAAACAAATGATCCCGCCGCTCTTCTGGATATTAACACGGTCGGCTGTAAAGAGTCCCGCCGGACCGCGGTCAGGCTCCCGGACCGGTGAATCCGGTCGCAGTGATTGATCCGGATCGAACCGTGCGTTTGGACTCGTCAACGTGAGTGCGTGTTCGGTTCGGACTCGCGCACAGTCACAGGTTGCTAGCGGAGTTTACGCTAACCGAGGCTAGCAGAGTTAGCAGGCATCGGGACTTAAGGGCCACTTCTCCCGGGTTCTGTGACTGCTACCCGCCGGGGTTGACCGTCCAAACCCCATCAGACTTTTCCGGAGAGAGTGCTGGAGGCTCTGGGCATGATGTGTTGCTGTGCGGGGCGTTTATCCAGCTGGCCGCCCGGTAGCATCGGATGAGTGCAGCCCAACGGCACAGTTGGTGTTTTTTCCTCCGTTCGTTTAAAAGCTGGACTTTGGTTCCTGAGCTGCAGCCCAGTCGTCTTTGCTGGGTAAAAAGCAGCTATTGGCTCTGTTGGAGCGGGATTAAAAACACTTTTCAGTTGGCTTGCTTTTACTGGAAGAGGTAGAAGAAAAGTTTAGTGTTTGGAGGATTTTTCCGAAGCGTGTGGAAAAATGGATGCGGCTGTAGAGAAGGAATGCGGCGCCTTGGGAGGGCTTTTCCAGCTCATCATGAGCGACATGAAGGTAATTATGCTTCCAACTCTAAACCGAACATATTTACCTCTGTTCACTGAGGCGACTGTTTAGTTATCGATTAATCTGATGATTAATCTGATAATAATTGACATTCTGCACATTTTGCATTTAACTGCTTATGTTTTTTTATGCAATAGTAGAAAATACATGAAACTATACAAATAAACTACTCGATTCATTTTTTAAATAAAAAAAATCAACGTTTTATTACCTCAACTGCAATAAAGCAATAATTAATAGTTCAAGAGTTCTTCTGGTGAACTATTGGATCTAAATGTTCCTCTGCAGCTCAAAAATCGCGGTCTGGTTCAGAACCTGCAGGTCAACAGCTGACCCGGTTTCCTGACCCCGCCTACATCATTCTGATTATAGTTTAGTAAATCTTGTTTTTGCTGAAACATGATCATCAGAATCAGTTTAAAGCAAAGCCGCCATCACTCTGGTCTCAGTCATCCGACTGGGATCCAACTGGGTCCAGGTTTGGACTGGAACAGAGCCACCAGACAGGCTGGATTGTGGATTCACCAGCTGTTTGACAGTGAGTGGAGATGACAGGCTGTAAGGCAAACAGTCTTTCAGATGTTCATGTTGGAAGCCGTGACCCGTTTAGCTGCTTCCTCCAGGTTGTGAAATATTGGGTTTTCAGTTGGATCTGAGCGTTTCTTCCTCCTACGGATGAGTTGGACTCACTCACGCAGTGGGTCTGTTCAGATCCAACAAAGTCAGAACCAGACTCACTCACGCCACATTTAATTAGGCTAAATAGTTATGAGTTTATTGCAAATTTTCCAGAAAATTGGTCTGAAACGTTGGGCTAAATTGATGATGTATTCCTAAACAGATTGGTATTAAATTGATTATTAGTGTTTAAATGACTGACTTCCTGTTTCAGAACATTCCTGGACCTGGTCCCATTTAGGGGAGGTTCTGGTTCCAGTAGCTCGGCTGGTCTGTTTGGTGGTTCTGATTCTCTTATTTGTCACGCAAAGATAAAGGAGTTTCCAGATTGTTAACTCGTCTGATTTGTTGACTTGTGAGGAAACCACACGCGATGATTCAATCAGAACGAATACCAGAACGTTGTGTAAGAGAGGATCCTCTGAGTCAGTCCTGCTGAAATGTGGCTCATATTGAAACGTGGAGCACGACTTCAGGTCCGGGTCGTTCCTCTGAATCCAAGCAGCGTGTTGGGAGGAAGACGAGTGGAAGCCCAGCGATGAAGAGTCGCAGCAGCTCGTCGTTTTCTCGCTCTGTGCTTCGTGTGCAACATGATGAAACCTGCAAACACAGCAGTGAGTCATCTGTGATAATCAGGAAGAGCGCCGGCTTCAGTGGATGCTGTGGCATCACATCCTGGTTCTGGTTCTGGCCAGCAGAACTTCCTGCATCAGCCTCTCCTGGGGCGTGGCGCTGCCCTCTGGAGGCCTCTGCAGCGACTACACTCTTTCACTATTCAACTAAGCTTTCATTTCTAAAGATCTGTAAATATCCAGAATATTTACATAATTCACTCTAACAATAATTATACTACGTTCTACTTTGGTCTGGGTGTTGAATGTTGGCAGCTATTTTCAAAATGTCGGCTTTTCAACAATATTAAATTGACCCATCTCTTTAGCAGTTGTGGTCCAAATGGAAGTTATGGAACTACATTTGCATTATTTTGTGATTAATTGATTTATTGCTTACTAGGCCTGTCACGATAACAAATTATGCTGAGCGATTAATTGTCTCAAAAAATTATTGCGATAAACGATAATATTGTCTGAAGACCTTTTTCCACTGATTTCATGGAAATGACATAATAATGCAGCCAAATCCTGCCAAAAATAGATCCATGTTATTTTCAAAAGGACATTTAATGCTGGAACTGAAACAAAGAACCAAAAATAAAATGAACTCTGTCTAAGTTAACAAAAAGATGCACTTGAATAAAACTAAACAACATAAAGTGGAAATAAAAACTACAATAACCAGAGCGTGCAGATTATGAAGTCTGTATAATATATTGCCTCCAATAATGATTAGATTTAAATAGAGCAGCTGATGCAATAGTTCCCTCAGTTCACACAACATGATTCATGACCATCTAACAACCTTCTAACATGTCGCTGCGGTTTCCTAACCGATCGTCCTGTAGCGGGTCGAGAATGATCGGGTCCAGTCGGTAGAACCTCGTGGCTCCGATCTACGGGGTTTCCCCGCAGGGAGCGAGAAGCAGCCTGCTGAATGGACAGGCAGCCAATCAGAACGCAGCCTGCTGAATGGACAGGCAGCCAATCAGAACGCAGCCTGCTGAATGCGACAGGCAGCCAATCAGAACGCAGCCTGCTGAATGCGACAGGCAGCCAATCAGAACGCAGCCTGCTGAATGCGACAGGCAGCCAATCAGAACGCAGCCTGCTGAATGCGACAGGCAGCCAATCAGAACGCAGCCTGCTGAATGCGACAGGCAGCCAATCAGAACGCAGCCTGCTGAATGTGACAGGCAGCCAATCAGAACGCAGCCTGCTGAATGTGACAGGCAGCCAATCAGAACGCCAGGATTCCCCTCAGAAAGCAGGAGGGGAATCCCAACCAGCTGGTGGCGCTGGAGAGCAGCTGACATGGAGATGATATGTGGAAACAACATTAATGTTTATTCAACATTTGGTGCCAAGAATCTCCACAGAAACGACCAGGAGAGGAGCTGCAGCCAAACTGCTACTGCAGGTGATAAACCCGGTAACTTTACAGCGTGACATAAACAGGTTCTAATGATATTCATTCAGTCAGGACTTTACTGACACCAGCCACATGCACTGCAGGTGGATTGGAGTAAAACGTTGATTAATGCTGGTTTTAAAATGACTTGTCGCCATTATTTGGTGCCCATTGTTGGACACTGATCGGCTGGTGTTGGTCTCTCAGGTTCTGAACATGGCCGACAATCAGCCGACAGCTCTTAGATCGTGTGGTGTGAGCTGGGCGTTACGCTAAAGATATGAGGGATGGAGGGTCAGTGGAGGGCAGGAGTTGATCTCATCCAGTGTCATGGAAACATGCAGGGAGAAACGATAATGAACTCGATAGCTGTTTTTTAATCGTCCGATTAATTGATTTATCGTTTATCGCGACAGGCCTATTGCTTACTGCAGCAGGCTTGGCTCTAGTTTCCTCCAGGTTTCAGATCATCAGCAGGGAAACCTGTAAGACTTGCAGGACCCTGCTCTCAGTCCAATTACTCCATCACTAATTTTATCATCTCAATATTTTTTTTTTGTTGATCTTTATTTGTCAACTGAAAATTAGAAACTTCTTAATTTGAAGTCCTTCAGCTTTCGGTGGCATCTCAAATCTGCTGCTTCTTCAGTTTTTCTAACTTCTATTAACGTCGTTTCCAGTCAGACCCTGGAAACCGGATCTTCTCCAGCCTTCCACTTGGCTGCACAGGAACTGAGTTTAATCTGATTTATTGATGCCATCCTGGACACAACTGTGGAGAAAACAGCAAAAGGAGTAATCAAGACAAAACTGTTTATATCAGCAGAATCCTTTAGATACAATAAATGATAAAATAGTCGTTGACTTTTTTACTTTGATGATATTTTCTGTAAATATGAGAAGTCAGCAGAAACCTGACGAGGATCTCCAGGTGAGACAGACGGCTTATTGATCCCTCTTGGCCCCTCGTTTATTACGGGGTTCGGTTCTGAAAAAGTCTCGCAATAACCAAAATCCTCGAAGTGGTGACTGTTTAATTGTTCCCTATTCAAACATGTTACGGCCTCATGACCCGCTTCGCACTCTTTATAAACCTGTCCAAAACTGTCATGAACATTTTCCACATTGTCACAGTTTACACTCTCAGAAACCTACATCGTTTTAACAACATGATGAAATTCTGAATGATTACTCACCTGGTAAATATATTACAGTGTGTCTGATGGCGTGACGGAGCCCCTAAGGGACATGGAGAGAGAAAAAAAAGAAATCCCGACTTTTTTCTTAAGATCCCGAGAATAAAAAAAAATGTCGGGATCTTGAGAAAATAAGTCGTGATCTTAGGAGCTCCAGAAAGTTTTTCGGGATTTCTTCCTTCTTTTTTTTTCTCTATGTTACCTTAGGGGCGCCATACTGCCCCCCCACCCTCACCAGTGACGTTGTTTTCCACAAGATACGAAGCAAAGTGTCTCATTCTTACAGTAGAATTTTGTCACAGAATTTAAAAAGTGCAGTGCTGCATAAAAAATCCGTGAAACAGTGAGACCGCAGAAGGTGAACCGCGATATGGCGAGGGACCACCTACCTTCATCACTCCTCATCCTCTGCTTTCAAGATTGTTAGCATGGCTGAAGCTGTGCTAGGCTATAAACAGTTGAAGCTTCCGAAAAAAATGCAGAGCGGATGTGAAGTAAAGCAGGCCAGACATTTACAACACAAACTACACCAGTAAAAACTCAAAACATTTCTGTTTTTCACGTCGAAACTCAGTTTTTTTGAGGAGCAAATACAGAAAACCCTGGGAGAATCAAGCCTTCATTCATGATGCACTGAATGCTTAGTTCTCAGAGGTTGATGGTGCTAAAATGCAGAGTTTTGTCCTGTGTGGTAGACTTGTATTTTTCTTAGATTCAGAAATGCTCTGTGTGTTTTCATCAGACTTACGATTGCAGATCCATCAAGTTGTTTTTGCATTAATTCATCACTTGAGTTTATGAGTGTTTTTATGTTGCGAAACCAAAACTGCTACTGGGTCCAGATAGTTCTGGTGTGAAGCAGCTGGAGTACCTACAGAGTACCCGAAGAGCCCACCGAGTACCCGAAGAGAGCCCACCGAGTACCAGTCCACCGAGTACCCGGAGAGAGCCCACCGAGTACCCGGAGAGCGCCCACCGAGTACCCGGAGAGCGCCCACCGAGTGTACCCGGAGAGAGCCCACCGAGTACCACCGAGGAGAGTCCTAAGCCAACGCAGCAGTTTCTAACTGCAGCCTGTCAGCCCTGCCTCATTAAAACACCCAAGAAAAATGGTGAGGTCCGATCTATCAGAACTATTGATCAGGTCCGATTTGGCACAAGGTACGAAAACTGATTGATCAATGATTCGCGTTACGCTGCTGATTTACCGTTTTCCTCCCTCTGAAGAGAAACAAAGGCTTTGAGGTGGCAACATGCATGGTGTGTGATGGTGTGTGTCTCTGTGTGTTCCAGCTCAGGTTGTGTGTGTTCTCTGTTGCGTATGTAATTAAGTGTGGGTGTGGCGTTAAGTACAGGCCGTTTGTCCGTGACACACAGCAGACACACCCTGCGTCTGCAGGCTGTGATGTGCCGAGCGGCGCTGACTCACCGTGCTGATATGATATTTCATATTTCCTCATAGCCGACTCCTTACAGGGAATCGGGCCGCAGGTGGAGGAGGAACAGAGTTCAGTTTTCTGTGGAAACGAACAGAGAAACACTTTTACTGACACTGGGAGGATTTCACCCAGAGATTAAGGGTTAAAGGTCACAGGATGACAGAAATGAGACAAGATAGAGACACCACCCGGTCCTACACCACTCGGTTCTCAGCTCAAAGTGACGAGTACTTTTTGCAGCTTGTCACTTAAATGTGTTGTACTAATGAGTAAAGATGGCCGCCTGTGGATGGATCGCTGCCCATCAGCAGCGTTGGCTGTTAATATTTTGCTTTAGTTATTAATGATACTATGTGATCTGGCAAAATGGAAAAATGATCTGGTTGTAAATTAACTTAATTTAGACACAAACAGACAAAATACTTGCAGGCACAAAACAGCAGCTGTTCAATCCAGAGGCCTGAAAAACCTGCAATCAGTCAAACTGTCTTTAACAGTAAGGCTCTCAGTGCCATAAATTATACAGCAAATCAATCTGCTATAACAAATAATGCAAAGGAAAAAATGAATCATTCATTAAAGCCAAAAGCAGCTTGATTAAAATTAACAGTCCAGCTGCAGTGTTGCCCTCACAACGACCGTCTGCTTAAAGCAGCAGCATGTGACTTAAACAACAAAAAGATTTCACATATTAAAACTTTCATTGTCCTAACATTAGATGACAACCTAAAAAACAATCAGAAACAATTTCCCTCTGTTATTTGGCCTTTAATAAATTGTTCTCCACTTTGTTAGTTAATGCAGGTTTAGTTTGTTTGGCAGGAAGGAAACAAAGTGACTCCCATGATTCCTCTGGTGTCCATCGGCCTCCAGCTCGTTCTTTGTTTGTTAAAACTTTGTTTTTTGTTTTTAATAAAGTGAAAGTAAAGAAGTCGAGGAAGCAGCTTGGTCATGCTTCTTCCAGCTGACTTCAACACAAAGTCATTCCTGTCCAGATTTTTTCAAGTAATAAACGCAGCAGAAACAGCAAAATGTGAAATGTTTGTTGTTGAACAGGAAATGAAAGGATTCCATAATTACCCCCATTTATGCATGAAAACATGCTTTTATCAGACCAACATCCTAACCAATTGCATCACTGTGCAGTTTGGTGATGTGTTATCGGGCAAAATAGAATGATTTTAACCGAGATGCGTTCAGTGACCAGTGGAAAAGTTAGCCTTTTGAATATTTGACATTCCTATCAGATCTGGGGAAACTCGTGTGAATTTATTGAACGCTTGTTTTTCCTGCTGTGGCTCTTGTTAGGCCCGAAGCGCTGGCGAAGGCCTATTGTAATGGCAGGATTTCTTCTTATTGTTGTTTTTCTTATTATTATTAGTCACTTCGCGGGGCTGCTTGTTTCAGTTTAGATTGGTTGTTCAAGATTTCCCTCTTCGCCTGGCCAGATGAGGTTTCCTGAAACCCTTCCATGTGGGATTATAACGCCGTAATCTCTTATGCAGCGGTTTCAGACCCGGCTCGGTCCTGACCTGCACAGATGATGAGGCGGTTCGCCTGAACGCAACTCGATGCATCTCACGCCCTGCTCAAAGCCTGATGATGTTTCAGGAAATCACAGTTTATGAAGCTGCAGCTTCCAGTCAGACAAAAAGCTTCAGGCTCTGAAAAACCAGCTGACCGCTTCAGCTTTGAGAGGCAAAAGAGAAATCAGTTGGAGAAAGTCTGAAAGCCGGATAGAGATAAACAAATCAGATGCAAAGAAGGAGAAACGTCACGTGAGACTTGGCACTCACTTCCTCTTCTCCAAATCAACAGACTCTTTGCTGCTGTTTGCTTAAAGTAAAAAAAAAAATCACATAGTTTTGGATGAACACATCTTGACTGGTTCCTGAAGCGAGCAGCTACTAGCAGCATATGCTGAAAAACCTTTTTGTTCTTCAAGCAGTGTGTTTACGATGTTTTAAAGCTCTTGGTATTCCCAGAGCTGGAACCAGGTGATAAGTGAAAGCGGCTCTGTTGCTCGTCAGGTTGAGGAATTTTCCTGTGAAGCTTTATCTCTGTCAGCCTGCTGCTAGCATGCAGCATGATTAGCGAGGTCTGGCTAAGCTGGAGGCCGCGTGCGTGTCTCCGCTTTGAACCTCAGGCTCTTCATCTGCAGATCAGCTGATTTAGGATGGGGCTTTGTGCTTTTCTGACAGACCAAGGTTTCCAAAGATCAGAGCGTTGCGGGTCAGGATGGGAGGAAGAACGCAGCATGAAATCTCGCCTTCAGCTGCCCTCTGGGTGCTCAGCTTCATCTGTGTTCCTGAGAATTGTCACAAAAATAACTTGATCATAACTTGGCACGGCTGAATTGAGAGGTGAATATGAGCAGACATTAACAATAAGCCTCACCTTCGCTGAATCCAGCCACCTCATTGGTTGGCTGAGGAATGTCTGGTTTGGTTTTAGTCAGATCTGGGAATGTTGTCACACCAGAGTTCAGCTCTTTCTGGTTGCAGGTTGGAAAACCCCATGCAATGCTAATCATTGCAGTTTGTGACCACAATGCGAGCTAATAGTCTTAGCTTGCCAGCTAATGTGCATTATGACATTTCTCTCTTTAATAGCATTAGCTTGCATTGCTAATAATATCAATACATATACAGTCAATATGCTACTCAGGTTTAAACCAGGAAATGAGATCTTGTAGAACATCTTGTCAGCTCTGTCTGTTTCTATTCGCTGTGGTTAGAATAGTGAGCGTTCATTGGATCAGGGATGTGGAGTTCCTCTGTCCAGATGCTATATTCTGTGTTTAAGGATCTGTGTTCAAGGATCTATGTTTTGGGATCTATGCCTCCAATTAGTCAGATGATGATCAGCTTGATTATTTGGGAGGAAAGTTTCAAGCAGCTGTCATCCTGAGAGGAGTGACTCTTTGTCTGTGCAGACAGAGCGTTTGCATTGTGTTGAATGAAATGAAGTAATGTCACCAAATGCTGTAGGAACAGCATATTCTGCTTTACTGTAACGTGTCAAAAAGTCTGGCAGTCTGGGTTAAATTATTAAATTATTGTTGATGTAAACAAACCCAGAAGTGATAAACTTTACAGGTTATTATCACTTTAACTTCTGTGTGATGTCTGTCCTTTCTGTCCTGTGAAAAACTTTCTGGTTGAATATATAAAACTTTTAAATCTGGTAAAAATGTGACTTTTCATCTTTGGTGTCCTAAAAAGCACAAAATAAATTTGATGTATTATTAATTAGGGGTCAAATGTGCGATAAGGGTTCTCTGAGCTTTATTTCCCCTCAGCAGCGTCTCGTCCTCAGACTGTTTGGACTCTTTTGATCACTATATTTGTCTGTTTATAAATTGTTTCATTAGATATAGCCAGGGGCGCCACCAGGAATCTTGGGCCCCTTGGCAAAAAATTAAATTGGGCCCCCCATTCGCAGCTGCTTTTACAATTTCTTTGACCCATAAAAGAGTCACAATTTTAAAGGCTTGCAACCCCCTTGCTTTGCCCCCTTGCTTTGCCCCCTTGCTTTACCCCCTTGCTTTACCCCCTTGCTTTACCCCCTTGCTTTGCCCCCTTGCTTTACCCCCTTGTTTGACCCCCTTGCTTTACCCCCTTGCTTTACCCCCTTGCTTTGCCCCCTTGCTTTACCCCCTTGCTTTCGTTGGTCCAATACTGATAGCACGATATTCATGGCAGGTGAATTTTACGTGCAACATTCCACATACTCCATGCAAATTGGTTTCTTAGTTTTTTTTATTATTAGTTTTAGCTCATTGAAATGTATTTTGTTCAAGCAGCAGAATATAAGGGTAGTAAATATATGTTTTCTCTGCCGTTGTTGCTATGAAACAAACAAACTGTGAAGAGATCAAACTCCTTCACCTCCTCCCCGAGCTGCTACTGCTGTCTAAAGAAATGCACCGTCTGACCAAAAACAGCCAATCACAACCAGGAGGAGGGGCTTAGCGCTGTCAATCACCCTCATTCACTCACTGCTAAGTGTGCTTAGAAAGATTGTGTGAATTTCTGTGAGCATTAAATAAATAGTGTTTGTTGTGTAACTGTAAAAGAGGAAAAATCCACAGATTGAACACAGTGTGGCTCACCTTTTCACTGGGACAGGGGTCAAAGGTTTTGCTGGTATCGGGGTCAGGGCTGCTGCTGACTGACTCGTCTGCTGTTAAGAGTGGTAAGAGATACAGGGACAAGTTAAATTTATGAATATGTTGGTACATTTTCCCTTTTCATTCCCATTTCATGCAGATCCAGGGGCTTCAGGGCCAATATGGACGTGTGCCGTTAGGTAACAGGGTTAGTAACATTTGATCTTACTGCTAAAACAGTTTTAAAAATACTATATGATTCATTTCGTAACTGACAGGGCCCCAGATTGTTTTCTATTTCTATAATTATTATTTCTGTATTTTTGTGTGGGAGGGCCTCCTGTTGGTCAGGGGCCCCTGGAAATGTCCTAACTTTTCCCCGGCGCCCTGCAAATGGGATTCTCTGAGTCACAATGGGACAAAATGACTTTTTTTCCTCTTTGGTGTCAAATTGTTATTTATTGCTAAATTATTGATTTCTAGCGTGAGAAGCCAAAGTCAGGAATTTGTGTGGGACGCCGGTTAACCACAGAGTTGCTTCATTCTGTTACTTTAATGAAACTTAATTAGTTTTAATTATTAGCATGTAATAATTTCTGGTGCAATCTACTTATGCATCAGTTTGATTCAGATCCTTTGTTGTGTTGAGGAATGCAGTTATTGTTTGCTTCCATTTCTCTTTAGGCTAAAGTTATTTGCATGTTTCAGTTATTGATCATCTTTTTTTTTAGATCGGATAAACCTGCTGACCAATAGGCTTGCAGCATTTCATTTAACAGAACAAAAACAAATAGTGGTTTTGGTTACAGTTGAAAAATGTTCTTAAAGAGACAGATCAGATTGTTTTGCACTAATGAACCTTCATGAGTAGCTGGCAGATTTTTACACTTTGTGTCTGAAGTTTAGATCAGAGTCTTGGTGGTCAGAGTGTTTCTATGCATCCGTCCTTAAATATGCCTCATTTTGTCTGTTATACTGGTACTGCTGGTGTGTTTGTTGTTTTTACACATCAACTTTCACTTTCAAACTTCAGAGGAATTTGTACAATTACATTCTTTTGGAAAACATGTCTGCTGCGACTGCAGGTGCGCTACATGAAGGTATGTGGCTGCGACTCACCTGTCAGTCTGGGGTCGGGTTGGTTGGTTTGGGTTCTTGCAGTATAAAGGAACTGTTTAACTGTAATCTGGGTTCAGTGACATTCAGTAAAGGAACCATGGAGGTCACCAGTTCAACCTTTGACCCCAGAGTTGCTGCTTAAGGCTTTATATCTGTTGAATTAAAGGAGAGCAGCTGAAGGTTGTTGATGTTTTGGAAATATTTCCTGTTCCTGCTTCATTTTGTCACTTATGTATTAAACCTGTTTGTCTTCCAACAAGCCAACATGTTTGACTCAACATGACTGAACACGGTGCCAAACATTCATCACTGACTGTTGCGAATGAGTAGATTTGCAACTACATGTCTACTCAGAAATGATTGTAAATTTAGTATTTTGTCAGTTTCTTGAATGTCTAACTTGTTAAATTTCAGTTTATTCTTCTGTTTTAGTTTCCTCCATCTCTTTCTCTTTCTGTCTCTGACAAACCAGCAGAGTTAAAGACCAACTGGCCTGAATGATTAATTAGCCTCAGAATATATGACACATTGGAGCCTCTCCACCGGCTTCCAGACTGAAGGGCTTCTAACTAAACGGATCGGAACCGGCTGGCCCTGTGTGGCTGCAGATTCTAATGGACCGCAGGACCGGGCCGCTCAGAACCATTCAGCTCAGGTCTTTATGCTGCTGTTCAGTGAACTAACCGTCTGACTGTCTGTCTGTGTGCTGCAGGCCAGCTATCCCACCTGGGAGGATTTCATCTCCAAAGGAGCCAAGCTGCAGTCTCACCTCAGGTAACCACAGCCGCCATTACTTCATGATTCAGCACTTTTAGAGGTCAAAGTGGAGCCATGTAGGCTCACACTGCTGAAACAGGAAGTCCAGTCTATCATCCAGGTCGGATCTGTTCACAGAAATAAGAAATCTGGGTCTGAAAGTTCCATTCACAGTGCTGGTCACATTGAAGCCACATTTAGCCTTTCCTGTTGCATCTGCAGTTTGAGGAGCGTCTCTCTGCTGCCAGTCGGCCACTGAAGGAAACTCTCTGCTCCTTCACACACTTTGTTCCTCGAGTCACGGCAGTAATGGAAAACCTCTGAATGGGCTTCCTGTCTGCAGTGACAGCAGCAGCCGGAGCTTTCATGCTAAACGGGATCTGCTAACGGGACGCCGCCAGCTGCTGCTGCTTTATGTTTCTGAGGACTGTAGGACGACCTCTGCTCTGCACTAAGGTTGATGCTTCATTTTAATCAGCAATTTCCTCCCTCAAACACTCAGAGCTGTTGAGCGTAACTGGAAGCTTAAAAGGTCAAAAAAACCTTCAGAGGTCGGAATGACTGAGGATTCAACCAAATTCCCTCCGGTCCGCTTCGGTCCGAGTCCGGTCCGCTTCGGTCCGAGTCCGGTCCGCTTCGGTCGGTCGGTCCGTCGAGTCGGTCGCTCGGTCGGCCTCGGTCCGCTTCGTCGAGTCCGGTCCGTCTCGCTCGTCGTCAGTCCACGGTCTCTAGTCGTTCGTCGATGCCTTGCGGCTCGTCGCTGTCAAAGTGTTTAGCATTCGTCTATTCGGTTCGTCGATCGATGCTTCAAGTCGCTTCGTGCGTCACAGTTTCGTCAACCATAATTCCGATATTCTATTTTAATTGTATTTGTTTGATTCGTTGTTTTTAAGATTCTTTAGTTGTGGGTCTGCAATGTCTTCAGGAAACATAATTACCCAGCAATAATTCATGTTTCATGGCAACCTGACATGTATAAACCAGTGAATCCCACGCTGGCCTGGCGGAGGGCCGCCTCGGCGCCCGACCGCCGGGCTCAGCAGGTTTTCTAGGGGAAACCCTGAATTTCTCTAAGACAATAAAAACATCCACAGCAGCTTCACTGATTTCATCTGGAACACAGAGAAACACGGACCGACCGCATGCTAACGCTAATTAATCACACAACGCTTCGCCTGGCGGAGGCGCGCCGCTCTCTCCGCGCCCCCAGCAGAGGGGCGGCGCCCCAAACATGTGGCGTTCTGTCAGTCGCGTGTCTGAAGCTCAGATTAGTTTTGTTCGTCTTGCTGAATGTGTTTCTGAATGTTCTCTGATAAATCAGGTGATTTTTCAGCGGTCGATCGGCTGAACGACCTTTAGGAACCGCGCTGGAAGCACAGAGCTGTGATATTTATGGATGTTTGTGTGTTTTGTGCAGGACGACCCTCCTGCTCACCGGAGCCTTCCTGGACGCCTTCCAGAAAGTGGCGGACATGGCGACCGGGACCAGAGGTGAGAAGGACCGCCACCGAACCTGAACTGGGCCCAGTAGGTGTTCAGATCTGGGTTACTGGTGAGAAATGAGCGGAGCAGGAAGCTCGTTTCCTGAGAAGGTCTGTAGACCCGAGCAGGAGAACTGCTCACTGGATCCAAGCCGGCGTCTGGATCAGAGCCTCCTTACTGCTTCCTGCGCTAAAATACAGGGTTTCCCACGGCAGCAAAAGGTCCTAAAAGGTAGCACATAGAATTTGACTTGGAAGTACATTTCCAAAAAAAATGTTATGACCTCTTCACTATATGTAGAATTGTACATTGATGGTGACTTTTTGTTTTAAGTTTAACTATAAAATCCCAATAGCATTACATGGCAACTTGACTGCACTGGCCCCCGAGGCTAATCCGTCAGCTACATCTCCTCTCTACGATGGATGCGCATCACCGGCGGAGGGGGGGACTGCGGCCGTGGTGCAGTCGCCCCCCGCAGTGCGGCACCCGCCCCTTCTCCCCTCATCCCCCGCGGTGTATCGAAACCTGCTGCTGTAAAATGTTTTCCAAACTTTGCTGGGCCTCATGGTTTTCTGTCGGCTGGGTGTCTCACAAAGATGGAAGTCTTTCTCTGTACCATTCTGTCTGACGGAGCACAGAGGCAGGTAATTAAATACCATGAGCCCAGAGATGCATTGTGGGAAAATAAATATTTCCGGTGACTATTTTTATTTCGCTAACATACATTTCTTTCTCTCAATTTCTGAATGTGAATTAAAATCCTGACTATGAAGGTTGAAAACAATTCTCCACCGTCTGTATTTTTTTGATTTCGCGCCGTGAGAACCAGACATAGTGAAGTTCTTAGTTTCAGTAATAGGTTTCTACAGAACTATTACTGGCCAGGCTTCCGGCTAACGGCTCTCTGGACTCACATGACTGGGTTTCTGTGGAAGCAGCAGAACCGTTGACGTCTTCAGCATCATGAGGTTTCACAGCACATCTTCAAGAACACACACATCACAAGACTGAGCCCTGAGGGCGGGGAACAGCGAGGGCGGGGAACAGCGAGGGCGGGGAACCGCGAGGGCGGGGAACAGCGAGGGCGGGGAACCGCGAGGGCGGGGAACCGCGAGGGCGGGGAACCGCGAGGGCGGGGAGCAGCGGGGTGAGCCGCGGGGAACCGCGAGATTCTCTCACTAAAGCTTTGCAGTGAGGATCTGCTACAGCAGGATGTTTTCAGCTTTAATTTGTTAAAGTGTGAATGAACACACTCAGTGTTTTATCCAAAACAAAGGTTTATCATCATGTACATACAATGAAAATGCCTGTTTAGTGACCTGATCCAACATTTGAATTATCACTTTTAATTAACCATAATTTAAATAAAGTCTAAAAAGTCCGTCATATTTTAACTTCATCAGTTCAGACGTGCACTTTCAAAATCTCAGTCACTAAAAATAAAATAAAATAACTGTTGTCAAATACTCAAGTGAGAAGGAAAAAAAACTTCTACTGCGCAAAATCAAACTTAAAGGTGTAGCTGCACTCCGTCTTTCACCGTCGGTTTAAACCCACTGCCGCCTCAGCATCAGTACAAAGTGCCAGAACGCAGCAAACAGTTTGACCTTTCAACCGGAGGGAGGCGTACTTGGTCACAAAGCGGGCGACAGAAGAACGCCCCGATGAGCAACGAGCAGAAGTTTCAGACATAAAAACAAGATCTGCTCTCAGACGACAGACTCGCCAGTTAACGGAGTCCGAAGATTGTAAGAGTTGCATTATTTGTGGAAAACGCAGTGGAGACAGAGGAGGGAGTCAACTGCAACCTGGAGGCTTTAAAGAAGTTGGCAGAGGAACACAGGAAGTAGGCCCACAAAAATAAAAGTCCTTGACTAACGGCAGGTTACATCTAAGTGAAACCAACCAAACCATTTGAGCAGCCTGTTCCCCTCCTGGCCTGTGGGGGCGCTGCACCAAGAACCACTGAAGGAAACAAGACACAGGGAGCAACTTCCTTCTTCACCAGATGGAAACTAAATGGAGGTGTTGGAGTCGGGGGTCCCGATGGCCCGAAGGGCCCCAGGGAGTCGCCTCATCCCATTTTTCTCGTCGAGTGAAACAGAAACATTTTGCTTCAGAGTTTCTTCGATAGTTGCTGCTTTTTCTGCTTGAAGCATTCAGCTGCTTTTAAAGCTTTGTGTTTGGACCTGATGACGTTTGTCACTCAGGTTAAAGGGCAATCGTTGCATCAGACATTTCCTGAGCAAATAATGAAGGCAGTCAAACATTGAAATGTTTATGTAGCAGTGGAGCAAATAAAACTTCCTCACAGCCTTTTGTTTCTATGAACTCAGATCTGTGAGCAGAAGATGCTGCTGAGCGATCCGACCGTATTTGCTGGTCTATCAGGCTTTGTTTCAGACAGGAAGCAGGAGGAGGAAGGGGTTAATATCTTCCAGGACTTCCTGTTGGCTCAGATTCTCTGCTTGCCAGCCAGAAGCTGCAGTTGTCAGTTTGATTCCTGCAGAGCTGCTAGATTTATATATTCAAATGTCGTGACAATCTGCTCTTTGTTCCAGCTCTACTGGAGCAAAACATCCCGGATTGAAGCTGATGGAGAATCTGTGGAGCAAGATAAAGATAGATCAGGAAAATAGAAGAGGAATCAGTGATTATAGGAGAGCTTTGATTATTGAGGAAGCTACAAATAACCTGAATGACACAACTTTTAAATAAAATGTACATGAGAGCAAAAAAAAATCAAATAGTTTTCAGTAATAATTTTAGGTTTCATTGAATCTACATGCTTGATATTTTCCAGCCTTTCTGTTCTGGTCAAATTAAACCAGGGTTTGAATTTCACTTCTGCTGCTCAAATATGTCACTTTATGGTCATAATCAGATGAATTTAATGTAGCTTACTCAGCAAACGATTTAAGGCTGAAACAGTTGATCAATTATTGGGATAATCATCGACTAATTTAGTAATTGATTTACTGGAGTACACCGTTACTCCAGTTTGGCTCAATAATTCAGCCAAAAGTCTAAAAATAGAAACGTTTTGCATTTAGATAAAAATCCTTGTTTGCCAGCGAACCTGTTGTACCAGAACTTCTGGTGTTCAGCTTCAGCTGGGCCTGGTTCACAATCTGTAAAGCCAATCTATTATCAGCTTTTGCCTTCGGTTATTAACCAATCAATAATAATTTCCTGGTCATCTCTACTCTGAGTTTTTCTCACGTTGGAGGATTTTTATCTGCAGAGATCACTAAAGGAATGATATTGTATAGTTTTTGTTTGGATTTTTAATGTATTCTTAATGTTGCATCAAGAACTTAACAATTAAAAGAAAAATATGCAGAATGTGCCAAATTTTTATCAAATCAATTAATAGTCATAATGGTTGATAAATCGTGAATTAGTTGATGAATCATCATCATGGTCAGTTAATTGATTACTGGAATAATCATCAGCTGCAGCCCTGAACAGATTCCGAGCCTTTGTGAGCGAGTGTTGGTTAATGAAGCAGCTCTGCTCTGAAACCCATCCTGGAATAACACGGCTAGCTCTGAAAGGCTGCAACACGTTAAGCGCTAAGATGATAGCTCAGCTCCATGATGAGGCAACAGCAGCCCAAACTGCTGAGGTTTCCCGGACCTCGGTTGCATGACACTGGGAAGCAGTCCCTTTAAACCACTGCTATTGTCCTGCTTAGCATTAGCATTAGCAAGCTCACCCTCATGATGACAGAACTTGGTTTTAGTTTTAAAGTGAAACTCTGGGATTATTGCAGGTGCCACCAAGGAGATCGGTTCAGCGCTCACCAGGATGTGCATGAGGCACCGCAGCATCGAATCCAAGCTCAAACTGTTCACCACGTAAGACGCGCACGCACACACCGCTGGCTAGCTAGCTGTCGCGCCGCTGGCTAGCTAGCTGTCGCGCCGCTGGCTAGCTAGCTGTCGCGCCGCTGGCTAGCTAGCTGTCGCGCCGCTGGCTAGCTAGCTGTCGCGCCGCTGGCTAGCTAGCTGTCGCGCCGCTGGCTAGCTAGCTGTCGCGCCGCTGGCTAGCTAGCTGTCGCGCCGCTGGCTAGCTAGCTGTCGCGCCGCTGGCTAGCTAGCTGTCGCGCCGCTGGCTAGCTAGCTGTCGCGCCGCTGGCTAGCTAGCTGTCGCGCCGCTGGCTAGCTAGCTGTCGCGCCGCTGGCTAGCTAGCTGTCGCGCCGCTGGCTAGCTAGCTGTCGCGCCGCTGGCTAGCTTATGCGTCAGGTAAAGATAAAAGCAGAGCAAGATATTGACGACAGGAGACGAAGCATTTATGACTGAATTAGTTTGAGTCATAAATGTTTCGGGTCTAAAAGTATTTCTAGTGGTTAGTTGGATTTCGTAGGATTATTACAGAGTTCAAGCTGGAGATTTGACATGGTGATATATTTAAGCAATGCAATTAAAAAGTAATAATTTAAATGGGTTGCTAAATGTTTGAAAGGTGAAAGTAGTTTCTGCAGAACCTGATGTTTATAGTTTTTGTCTGATGACTCGATTAATCGCCTGAATAATTAATAGATTACTAAAATAATAATTAGCTGCAGCTCTAATCAAGTTTCCTGCTGATCTTCATATTTACATGCATAAATATGTAAATGTATGAATGTATGGATGATTGTGGCTCTAGTGTAAATATCTGAGTGGCCAGTTTCACTGGAAAAGTGCTAAAAGCTAATTTATTCCTCTACCATGCATCTAACGTCGGTAAACGTCTTATCGGCGCATCGCCAGTTTTCAAGATAACAGAAATCTTTTTTGCTAGTGATTATACTGTATTTTTGCGCCTTAGTAGGAAGATCAGGACTGTGTGTCATTGAGCGATCCTGATGTTAGAGAGGTTGTGAATATATTTAGGGTTTTTGTCGCGGTGTTGAGCCTCGTCTGGTGCGGCAGGAAGCTGATGCCGGGTCTCTGCGTGTTTTCAGAGCGCTGTCAGAAAGTCTCATCGTGCCTCTGGAGTTAAAGATGGAGGAGTGGAAGAAAGCGGCTAGCCAGCTGGACAAAGACCACGCCAAAGGTAGGCCCCGGCCCCCCGCCACCGCACACAACCAGCATCCCCTCATTCATGACTTACTGTTCCTGTTCAGAGTACAAGAAGGCCAGAGCCGACATCAAGAAGAAGTCCTCAGACACCATCAAGCTGCAGAAGAAGGTGAAGAAAGGTGAGAAGCTGCTTTCCTGTCCACTGAAAGCCTCTGAAGGAAACGAGAGGCTGATAGCAGCTTTAGCGCTGAGGCAGCAGATAAAACTGTTTCGCTCAGGTGAGCCTTTCACCTGGACTGGCCCCATGTTTCTGCCACCTAACGAACCAAGTGTTCCTTTTCCTGATAACGTTGTGGAAGGACAAACTCTTTCCTTTCTGTGGATAGAGATCAGAGTGCTTTAGCGGCTGCAGCGTTGCTGCTTGGAGCATTGCCATGGGAACCAGAACCTGCCTCACCTGGCCGTCACCTGCTGCTGTCATGGCTACGCCCACATCCCATAATTAAAATCTGTCAAACCAGATATGCAGAAACTGGAAGTCAATATTCAGACAGAGAATAGTGGGAATATTTCCCTTGGGCCACCAGTCTTACTGGGAGACAAGACTAGCCCAGTCCTGGCTCCCGGTGCTCCCAGTGGCTCCCAGTTTGCCCACCACAGTTTAGACTCTGTTCATCTTGCTGGAGTATTTTTATTTTTTAGCATTTTTACAGAATTTCTGCATAATAAAGATGCATTAATTGACTGTCTGTCGATCATAAATGGTTTAATGGTGATTTGTTGCGTCTCCGTTTCAGTGCTGTAGTTTGGCCTCCGTCCAGCAAGGGGCGCTGTTACTCATCTTGAAGCAAAGCCAGTGGTACAGAGTCAAAGATGGCGGCATCCTGTTTCCTGTTTCCTGTTCTGTCTACCAGAACAGGAAACAGGAATGGTCCAAACAAAGTACAGATTTAATGTGAATAAACAAGTAATTAAAATAAATTTTTAGATGAAATAAACATTTTACTTCCCAAAAGTTCATATCAGCATTCTTTGATCATTTGTAGCAAACGATGAATCTGCAGATAAAAATTCTTCAGCAGGAGAAAAGCTCAGCTTTTTCAGAGTAGAGCTGATCAGGGGATCATTAATGATTAAGTGATTAATAACTGGAGGCAATTAATCGATTATTTTGCAGAATGTGAACCAGAGGAGATCAAAGATTCACAGAAAGTTTTTTATCTTCGATTTAAAATGTTTTATTTTTTGTTCAGTTTTCTTTGAATGTCTGTTCTGTGTTGATCTTTATTCTCAGTTAACGATTAATCGACTACTAAATTATTTCAGTAATCTGATAATCTGATTGCTTAGATCAACGACTATAAAACTGCTGCCTGTGTTGTAGAACATCTGCAGAGCCGGCTCAAGGCATAAGCAAGCTTGGCTGCTGCTAGGGGGTCTCCAATAAATGCCTGAATTAAATCACAGGCCAAAGATCTATCAAGTTGATTATTGGAGCTGAATTGATATTTTCTGCACAGAAACATTAAAGATTAGAAAAATAATTGTTGCCATAGTTACAGTCTGATGCTACAGTTTAATCTTTGTGTTTAAGCTTCTGTTGCTGCACAGATAAATCTCAGCAAATAATAAATTATTGGTTTAAAGCTCCGCCCCCGTCCCGCCTTATCCCAAACCTGATGATGATGATGACGGTAGGTCATTATTATCTCTGCTTTAGGGTCAGCAGGTCAGACATGGAGGACAACCAGGAGCGGTATGGATCAGTAAAAACTGGTTTCTGTTGGTTATTGCTGATCTGATTGATTGATTCAGAGTCCAGCTGCTCCTGGTTTCATCTCTGATTTAAAGTCAGGTGGAGCTTTCATAAATGTTTCAAACTGGAACCAGCAGATTGTTTCAGATCTCAGTGCAGACAGACCAGATGAAGCTGGGTGGTGGTGGAGCCTGCCCCCTGCTGGCAGCATCTGAGTAATGCAGACTTCATCTGCCCATTATAACAACTTCAACTTGGTGCTTTGCAGAAACTGGATAAATGATGGGTTTAAGACGTAGTTATGTTTTGATTTCTAAAGATGTTTGGAGCTAACGGTTATGACAAAGCTTAAGCTCCTCTGGATGTCTGGAGGTTTGTGAGAGTCTGAACCCCGGCTCTCTGGCCGCTCTGCAGGGAAGGGCGATGCTCGCGGCCAGCTGGACTGCGCCCTGCAGGACGTCAACACGCGCTACGCCGCGCTGGAGGAGACGGAGAAACGGGCCGTGTGCCGCGCGCTGGTGGAGGAACGATCTCGCTACTGCAGCTTCGTCAGCATGCTGAAGCCGGTCCTGGTCAGCGCCCTGCCGCCCGACTCACTGCAACGCACACAGAAAACCTCTGAAACACACCAAGTCTCTTCCTCTGTGTTCCTGAGGTTCCTGTGCTTTGTCCCTCAGGACCATGAGATCAACATGCTGGGCGAAGTGACCCACCTGCAGACCATCCTGGAGGACCTGAGCGTCCTGACGGCTGAACCCTCCAAGCTGCCGGCTGCCAGCGAGCAGGTCTCTCGTTTTGCTCGTTTACAAAGAAAACTGATTGTTCCTGTTTCCAGATTCCAGCTGCCGGGCGGCAATTTGCCCGTTTTATTGAGTTTTTAAAGTTTTTGTTCAATCTGGATTTTTTGTCCCTCCCTGGGTTTCCATAGTTCAGAGTGATGTCACCACCAGGGCGGCCATTTTGTTTTTTACAGCTTCTGTTTATTGACCTTTAGTCCAGGTCAGCTCTACGGCAGAATATTAGGCCAGGTTGTGATTTGTGATTATAATTATGAGAGTAAGGTCATAATATTACAAACATAATAACATTTTTATGTCATCGGAATAAAGTTGTAATGGTGGAAAAAAAGAGGAATGTTGAACATCCAGTGAATGTAAAGAATACATTTCATCTCTTGTTTTTCTTCTCTTCAGGTGATTTTGGATCTGAAAGGTTCGGACTTTAACTACACCTACCAGACGCCCCCCGGTTCCCCTGGCAACATGTCCAGGAAGAGCAGCATCAGCAGGTGTGGCTCACCTTTACAATCAGCTACTAGTTAGTTATTATTACACATTAATTATTTACTGTAAACATTAGTTTAGTTATTATTACACAGCAGTTATTTAATATTCAGGGAAGCTTTAATGGAATATTTTCTGTATTCGGCCGTTTTCAACGAGCCCGTAGTTGATACCTGTCGGTCCATAACACCTGGCTGACATCATAGCGCCGCTCCTCAGCGCCGCCTAGTGTTTCCCTCCTGCCACACCTGGATTGAACCTGTGGGTGATTAACTGGCAGTTCTGAATAGAGGCTCATGTAAGAGCAGGACTGAGGACTGGAACCGAGAAGCTCTGCTGTGGCTTTGTGCAAAGAGCTCATCATAGAGGCAACTGAAATCAATATTCAGGTAACATTCAGATCCTTTCTGAATGTCACCTGAACTAAATGCGTCTTTCTGACCGGCAGCTGAAGGCCTGACAGCAGGAAGCGCTTTGCAAACCTTTGGTTGAAATTAGTTCCAGCCTCCAGTACAGAGCAGAGAAAGGATGCAGCGTTTGTTAATCCATTATAGTCAAACACAGCCAGCCAGTGATTTTGAGGAAATAAATGACGGTGCAGAAGTTAACCGGACCGTAACATGCGCTGTGTGCTGCACAACTAATGCGGCAAAGAATGAAGCTTAACTCACCCTGCGGTTCTGACAAATGGAGCTGGAAGACGTGGCCTTCCTGCGCCCAGAAGGAGGGCAGCAGATTAGCACATCAGGGAAGACAGAAGTCTTCACACAATGACAGATCCTGGTGAAAACTGGACCACACAGGGTCAGAACCTGGCAGAGCTCCACTGATGGGTCTGATGAACCAGGAGGACCAGTGAGGCCGAGGTCTGAACCAGCTGAACGCTTGTAGTGAAGCAGTTTCATTTCATTTATCAGTTATTGAGGCCACTGGTTTGGGTCACAAGTTCCACATTTACCTTTATGTGTGATGGGATCTGGATTCAGGTTCAACTGGGAGAAAACAAAGTAAACTGCATAAAAATGTCTGAGTGACCAAAGTTAATCTGAGTATCAGCTGCTGTGGAAGTTTTCCTAAAGAACGAAGGGAAACGGGTAGAAATAGAACATGGCCCATTGTTTATGCTTGTTTCCAATCACATTTCTGTTATTATTACACATAATTATTATTATTACATTTACTATGACAAGTTAGATATTATTATTAAACAGTAGTTAGTTATTATTACATGTCGACATGCAGGTGCAACTGTTGCTGTTCTGATTGTGTTCTGTCTTGTTGCAGTTACCAGTCGGGGTCGGTGAGGCACGTTCCCTCGCTGGACTCCATCAGCTGCGCTGTGGATGGCGTTCACCTGCAGGTAGCAAACAGCAGAAGAAGAATCATTCATGCAGCTTTACTGCTTTTTACTGAACTCAAACTTTTAACCTTTTGTCTGCTTAGAGTCCAGGGCTCACCTGTATGACAAAACTTTATGTGGATTAATTCATGGATTTCCTGTGATCACACACTGATGTGGGGAAGCTGATGTTTGTCCCGTTCTGGCGGGAAGCAGCTAGCGCTGCAGAAAGAAGAAGTTTAAAGATTTCATAATTAGCTATAATTATCGATAGTCGTTATCTTACTGATGTAGGAACAATACTGTGGGCTGGTAAAGCCTGGGGGGGGGCGGGGTAAAGCATGGGGGAGAGGGAGGGGGGCTAAAGCCTGGCGGGCCACCAGGCTTATTTTACACTTGGGGAAACCCTGATGTTACTTAACATAACCTCAACCCTAAAACCCAAAACGTTCCCTTAGCTTGCAACCAGCTGCAGCTTCTGTCCCCTTCTGGCCATTCAGTGAACTGCAGGGACGTTCATTTCAACCTAAATTAATTCTACTCCAGATCCCTGCATGGAATTTCAAAATAAGAGCCTTTCAGCTGTGGTTTTCTCCTGTGTAGCCTGCCGCCCCCTATCTGCTGTACGGCTGTGATGAAGGTGGGCGGTCCCTCAGCGAGGGCAACTCCCCCTCCCGCCTCGTTCACCATGGCAACCACGGCCCTGTCAGCAGCTACAGGCGGCGCGGCGCTAAGAGCTGCCGGGTTAGCCGCCGGGACATGAGCGCTGTGAGGATTACAGTTACTACCTCTCATCATGACATCATCATGACCCTCCATAGTTACCCCATCATGACTTCCTGTTGGTCACCATGAGGCCAGGATCACTTTATTGTCAGACCCCAGCATCCGTCCAGCATCCAACCATCCGTCCAACCAACAATACCTTTGATAGCATCCAATCCAAACATGCTGTTGTTTCTGACTAAGTTCTGGCTCCGACCCAGTTTTCTGACCCGTTGTGTGTGTCAGGATGCAGTGGTTACCGCCCAGCCACCTGCAGGGGGCGCAAAGAACGGCCTGCAGGTCCATCCCCACAGCGCCTACATCCATCAGCACGGCGAGCGAGCCAGAGCCATGTCAGCATCTGGGAAGGTAACTGACCATCACAATAATATTATTGTAACCGACCGACACGATTTATAGCCTCTTCAAAATAATCTCTGACTGACTGCAGTACAGCTGAATCCTCTGAGTATTAATCGGAGCCCGTCCTCTCGTCCCTGCAGTCGTGCTCGGTGCGAGATCAGCTGGGGCTGACGTTGGGTGCGTTGAATTCGGACGCCCCGAGGAGCAGCAGGGACTCTCTGCACTGTTCGAGCGGCTACAGCACCCAGACCACCACACCGTCCTGCTCCGAGGACACCATCCACACGCACAGTGAGTCCCGCCGCCGCGTTCTCGCTCCCTGCGGGGAAACCCTGTAGATCGGAGCCACGAGGTTCTACCGACTGGACCCGATCATTCACGACCTGGTTAATGTAGTTTTTATTTCCACTTTATGTTGTTTAGTTTTATTCAAGTGCATCTTTTTGTTAACTTAGACAGAGTTCATTTTATTTTTGTTTTTGGTTCACAAGGGGCGCTAGGAGCACAGGGGGCGTGGCCTGTGGCAGTCCTACAGCAGCTGAACAGGCAGAACTGATCACACTGAAATCTGATTATCTAACAATAATTTTTGATCAAATATTTTATGAACATGTTTTGACTAGGCCATGGACCATCCTAAGCTCTGCTAGGGAATGTTGGGAATAATAATTCTCTCCGTCTGTTTTATCGTCTCCAGCTGACTACGAGTCGATCTCTCTGCATGGAGACACTGACTCCGCCCCCTTCCACCAGCTGTGCGGCAGCCGCTCCGACCTGGACAAGTCCTCCACCCTCCCCAGGAACTCGGACCTGCGCTTCCAGTTCAGGGATTTGGCTCAGTCCAAGCGGCCGACCTCCACTGTCAGCCTCCTGGCCGACGGCGACCTGAGCAGCGGTGGCCATCAGCACGCCACCCACACCGCCACCATACGCCGCAAGCCGTCCTCTAAGCCGGCATACCGCCGCGGCACCATCAGCGGCACGCCGCAGGTCCCGCTCAGGGCCGGCGACGAGGACGCCGTCTTCAGGGCACCCCCTGCTGGCGGCTTGGGGCACCACAAGCTGTGCGCCTCCACCCAGAGCCTCGTCTCCCTGCCTTCCTCCTCCTCCTCTTCCTCGCCGTACTACCAGCTCGTCCCGGGTCACATGCCTGTCCCCGCCGTGCCGCCGCTGCCCCCAGGGGGCGGCAGCATCAGGCAGCAGCAGCAGAGGCTGCAGCTGCAGCAGCAACAGAACCAGCAACAGTTTCAGCAACATCCACAACAGGAGCTGCAACAAAATCATCTGCAGCAACACAACCAGCTGCAACCAGCAACATGCGCAGCTACAGCAACAGAGCCAACAGCTGCAGTTGCACCTTCAAAACCTGCATCTCCACAATCAGCATCTGCAGCACTGCAGCCCAGATGCAGCAGCTCCCTGCGATCCGCCGCCCGTCTCCAATCAGCAGGATGCTGCAGGCGCCGACATGCTGACGCTCATCAGGAAGGTGAAGCTGAAACGAACCCAGACCAACGACCGCTCCGCCCCCATGCTGCCGCCGCCGGGTCCCTGAGGCTGCAGCAGCATCGTGCGGCGACGGCTCCTCTTCCTCTGATGGAGTTCACATCCTCCTGCTGCTCCGCCGTCAGACGCCTTCTGACCTGCAGCTCGGCTCGGACTCCCGTTTCCATAGTTACTGTAAAACATTAAATGTGACCGAATCGTTTAATCCTGCAGGGCAAAAATGTCACTTTAAATGAGACGAACCTGAATCAGAGCTTAATAATCCGTCATCCGGACGGAAAGAGCTGCAGATTATTTCACTAGAAACGGTTTCAGTGTTTCTAATAATCTGAACTTCTGATCAACATTGAAGAATTATTACCTGTAGCAACGACCCGAACCGACCCGACCCGAACGGCCCGGATCCTTTGTTGGACCCGGTATGTTGGATTTGTTGCTTGCAGACTGTCAGGTGGGCGGGGCTTAACAAGCTCCTCTGTTTCATGGTCGGTCCTGCTGTGATGTTTAGTTGGTACCAAACCGGGTCGCAGGTCTGATTCCCCCACCAGCTAAACCCAGGTTGTTTCCATGGAAACAACCAAACATGCTAATGAGGGCGAATGTTGACTTCACTGTAAACAATCAGGTCACAAACAGGATGGAAGTTCTGCTGTTAGCATAGATGTTAACGTAGCAGGCTAGCGTAGCTGGTTATGATGAGCAGCTCCAACAGGAAGGCAGATTCTGATTTATCTCATATTCCTGAGAAAATGTTTTTTTTTAAATCCAAAACTGGATTCTTGCAGATAACTTAGAGAAATATTTTACTCTGTAAAGATCATTTTGTTAAATTAAGACAATTATGTACCAAAAACATGTTTTAGGATTCATTTTTTTCTTTTCTTTTTTTTATTCTCCAAACATTTAGATGTTTATTTTTATTCTTAAAAGTTAAAATATGCAAACATTTAGTTTATTTCCCCTTCGTTTCTTTGCAGAACTGCTCAACTCTTTAATGCTGATTGAATCATCTTAATTTAATATTAAATCACGTGAAATAAATATATTCTGCGCTGGAAGGAGGAGCTAAAAAGTTTTCTGTTCAGTTATTAAAGTCAGAAACAGTTGAGTAAAAGGTTTTAATCGTATTTATTCCAGATTTCCAGGGTTTCTCTGCAGACTTTGGTTGGGCTGAAGCAGCTGGTTCTGTTTCCATCCTGGCCCGGTTCCATTGCAGTGGAGCAGCAGATTTCTGAACATTGGAGGGTTTTAGTTTTAGTTTTCTTCCTCTCAGTTGTTAAAAGTTTAAAGAAATAATTCAGGCCGTCTCTGCTGAACGTCTTGATTTTATTAAGCAAACATTTATTTGGTAAACTTTCCAAACTGATTTCTGTTTTACATCACAGCTTTTCTGATCAGCTGATTGGTTGTTTGGACCCTTTCCTGTAAATATTGGAGCTTCTGTTCCTAGAAGAGATTTTTGTATAAAAATGTTTCAGATTATTTGTTGTTTTTCGCTCAGCTTTAAGGAGGAATCCTGATTGGACTGAACGCAGGATGTGGACCCGTCTGGTTCTGTTTGGGATCAAGAACAATAATAATAATAATAATGAGAACAATAATGACAGCTGTCTTTAGTGTTTACTTTGATCTGTTTCTACTAAACCTGGAACTTCAAACTTTTGTTTCGGGTAAAGCTGCAATAAAAATGTATCAAGAATTTTGCCTCCAGATTTTATCAGGAAATCATATTATTATTATTATTATTATTATTATTATTATTATTGCAGATTTACTGCAGTTTCATGATGTTTTTTAACTGGAAAACATCCTTTTACCTGAAACGTTGGATCATTTTGTTTCGTTTGCTCTGCAGATTTGGTTGTTTCATATAAACTCCAGCAGGAGAAACGTCAAACTTTTGGATCTGAAACTAAATGTAAAATGATCTCCAGACCAGCTTCACTGAAATCCAGAACTTTCTGCCTGAAACAGAAAAAAAACGAAAAACTTCATTTATAGGAAAGTTTGCAATACAGGCAGCGACCACAGAGGGCGCTAGTCAGCAGCTGTCAGTGAACCGGTTCTTAAAAAATGACTTGATTCATGTTCATAGTTCACCCCTACATGTTTTTGAACAGTCATTCATTCATCTGATCAGCGTATTGCCAAACTTCTGCTTTCATTCCTAAATTCAGTTTCATCAACAGAAAAGGTAAATTACACGACAACATTTTAACTCCATGTAAATATTTGGGCTTATTTTAATTTTGCTGTTTTGGTCAATAACTAATAATTATTGATAATATTTATCTCATTTATTTCCCTTTTAACACCATAATATATTTAAGCGCCTCTTCGTCACGGCCACCTGACCCCCAGATTAATCAACTGCTGATAATCAATAACTGAAATGACTACCTGGAGCTCATCATCATCAGGAAGTCTGAAGGGTTCAGGTTGAGCAGCTGGGGTCAAAGGTCACAGAGTGTTTTAATGCCACCGCGATGGGATCAAAGGAGCCCTTTATTCTTCATCATCACCATCATGACTCAGCAGGAAGCACAGACCTCGCTTCCGTCGGGAGGAGGTTCCGATCCGGTTCCGATTCAGATGAAAGCTGCTTTACCTTCAGATAGATGCAAACTCAGATTTGGAAAATTTGTCCTTTTGGGTCGCTGCCATGGCAACAGATGATCCATAGTAAAGCAGAGATCAGGATCTGACTGCATCCTGGTTCGGGTCGGTATTTTGTTTCCTACCCGAAACAAAATACGGGTCGGACGGATCCCAGGGATCCGTCCGACCAGGGATCCTGGTCCCGTCCCGAACCAGGATCCAGTTTTGGGGTTTTTGTTAATATTTTTGGCTCAGTTGGGGGCAGATCAATTCTAACCGGTCGGTGTTAGTCAGCAGAACCGGGTCGCCATATCGGGTCATGATGATAGGATCCCGGAACCAGATGATTCAGACGGACCCATAAACCCGAACAGATCAGCTGCTTCATCGGGACTCTGCACGTATCACAACTGCAGTTCCTCTGTGCTCCAGCAGGGGGCTCATGTCGCTCCAGCTGCAGTTCCTCTGTGCTCCAGCAGGGGGCTCATGTCGCTCCAGCTGCAGTTCCTCTGTGCTCCAGCAGGGGGCGCAGCAGACCAGCTGCTGAGTGTTTCAGCCTTCAGGACCTGGCAACTCAAACATAAAAGTAATGTTCCAAAACTAGTTCCTCAAAAATGCATCCTTTAAAAAAACATTATTGTTCTGAGTTAAATTATTATTTTTTGTCAGATTCTTCTGAAATGTCCTGAAGGTTTTAATTAATTAATTCAGACACTGGACTCTTTCATGTGAGTTTCTACATTTAGGAATAAATAAATAAACTATTATTTTCTGATAATAATTGAGCTTACTGGGATCTGATGAGTCCTGTTGACCTCAGGATGACCCGTCCTCCTCCTCTTTGTTACATTTTCTCAATAAAGTTTAATTTCTGAACCATGAGTCAGCACTTTGCTGTCTTCGCAGGTGTCTCAGCGCCTCTCCCCTCCCCCACCTGTTGTCTCAGAGATCAAATTGCATCCCTGAGGATGAGGATGATGATGATGATGATGTGATGCAGCTGATTGGCTCTTCAGGCCGGCTCGGCTATGACGTCATATTGGACCAAAACTCAAATCTGATCAAGAACCTTCAGAACTTTCTGCGCCGCTCTTTGAATAACCATGACCAAATTTCCACAGAAAAGATTTAGCTTAAATTTAAATCTAGAAAAAGTGGAGTTTTTTCAAAAGTCAAAATTGTTCAACTTTTCAAGCTCAGAATTGTCCAAGTTTAAGTTTCTGAGATTATTCTCAAAATGTTAAATCTTTTCCTTTCAGGAGTCGCCACAGCCACTTTTCAGCCTCCAGCTTTATAATAATAAAAGTCTCTGACCTGCAGGGTTCTACTCGACATTCATCTGCTGGCATGAAGGCCTTGGGATTCCTGGAGGAGCCGGACCAGGAGGGAAGTCTGGGCCTCCTGCTGAGGCTGCTGACCCCGCGACCCGACCCGACCCCAGCAGAAGAAGAAGACAGATAAATTAGTCAACAATGAAACATTTCACAATATCAAAAATACAGAAATAAAGTTTTGAGTGGATAACAGAAAATGAAATAATTATTTTAAAATAGATTTCATTTGATCAGATCCCTGCAGCAGTTTTGATGGCCAACAAAACTTTTACACAATTAATAAAACAAAATAAGATCGGCACCAATATCACAAAATAAAACTGGCTAAATAAAACTCATCAGAAACTTCAAGCTGGGAAATGAAATACATTTTGTTTTCAAGACGTGATTTTAGTTGAACTAATAAGAAATAATAATGAAAACAAACTTACCAGTGAGGAGAAAGAAATCAGATTCTTTCTCCTCTTCTCCAGCTGGGCTGGTTTTATATTCTTCTTATTTTAATACAAATATCTCATCTTATTTTTTTGATCTTCTACTGAAGAGACCAAACAAGGCGGGTCAGAACCAGAACCTTCCAGGACATCAGATATGAACAACTCAGGTTATTTCTGGCTGCACAGCTGAGATATTTATGAACATGAAGTTAACTAATAATATATAAGGCTGTGAACACGCAGACCTGCATCAGAAATAAACCGCTGCATCATCCTGCAGCTTCAGTTTCACAGACTCACCCTTTAAATTTAGCCTCACTGTGCTGCAGGAAGCCCAGCCTTTCACAATAAAAGCATGTGAAATATTTGCTTCAGGAAGAGAGTGAGTGAGAGAGAGAGAGAGTTTGAGTTTAAAATTGCCTTTATTTCACACTCCTCGTGTTAAAAACAACAACAAGAAAACAAAACTTAATGCAAAAAAGGAAAAACTAAAGATGCCTCATCCAACGAACACAGAACATCATTGATAGAAACTTACTTCTAAAGACATCAATATTATTTGTCAACTTAAAAAACTCGAACCACCCGAATCCGAGCAACAACCAATCTCTGAAATAAAACACCAGCATCATCTGTTTGGTTCTTCTTGTTTTTCCTTGATATCCATGTTGCCAGTTTCGCAGTTCCAGAAATGAAATTTAAAAGAATATGAGTAGATTTTTCCTTTGCACCGTAACGTGAACCATAAATAAAAATACAGTTAGAAAACTGTTTGCCAAACCCACCAAACAGATGATCCAGAAGAACAAAAAGAGGTTTCAATCGGGAACATTCAATAAATAAATGAGATAAAGTTTCATCCTGAGAACAAGAACAGCAACTAACATTAAGCCCTGGATCAAGGTGTGCCAGATACCTGTTGGTAGCTATGGCCCCATTCACAATCCTCCACTGGAGGTCCCCCACCCGTTTCTCAACAGGGGGTTTGTACAGGGACCGCCAACAGCCTCTCGGGGAAAACCGGAGCCAAAAAGCTCAAGCCACCTCGAAACCCTCACCTCCGCCAGCGAGCAGAAATCCAGCACCTTCACACAGACATTGTACAAAAGTTTCTTCCCCAAACCTTCAAACCGACCCAAAGGGACGTCTTGGAGAGACAGTAACAGTTCTGGGTCATCCTGCCACTGATCTACAGCAGGAGAAACAACCAAGGAAGGAAACATAAACTCATCATCCCATTGGTCAGACAGAGTACTGTTCACAGCAAACGCTCTGATAGGATCCGGCAGAGAGGCACAGGCCTCTTCCTTCAGTCTTAAAGCCAGTCTGGATCGAATGTGGAGGCTCTCCATGAGACCGTCCACAGACATCTTCATCAGGTGACCCAGCTTCACGCAGCCTGCTTCTCTCATCTTTGACCTTAGCGTTCCAGATGAGAGGAGCTGTGACGAGAAGAAGTTGTTCTCAAACAGAGGCTCCTCAAAAACCCACATCCCTGGTGTTGGGTCAGCTCTCTCTCAAAGTTAGAATCCTCCAAGCATCCAGCACGGATTTTTAGAAAGGGTGAGACCATCAAATCCAACGATCCTTTTCTCAGCAAGAACAGATGTTTGTCGTATCCCAGACGTCCTGCTTTCCTAAGCAGAAGACGTGCCGTATCCAGCCATGGCAGTCCAACACCATATAGCAGCTTCTGCAGAGTCTGGAGCCTGAAAGCTGCGATCCGTGATCCGATGTCCATCAGTCCTTGTCCTCCCTCCTGCACTGGTAGGTACAAGGCTGCAGCTCTCACCCAGTGACATCCAGACCAGAAAAAATCCACTAGAGTCTTTTGTAGACGTTGTATGAGAGAGGATGGTGGCGTCAATACTGTCAGTTTGTGCCAGAGGGCCGAGGCAACCAGGTTATTGACTACCAAAGTTCTCCCCCTGTAAGAAAGCTGAGGTAGCAACCATTTCCACTTAGATAACCTGGCACACACTTTCTCCATGACACCCTCCCAGTTTGTTTCCAAAACAGGATCAGTTCCCAAAAAAACACCCAAGAATTTTAGACCCTGATCAGCCCACTGAGTGTTACCTGGTAACACAGGAAGAGTTTTGTTTTTCCATGAGCCAACTTTTAAAGCAGAACTTTTCTCCAGGTTTACTTTGGCTGAAGAAGCTTTTCCATAAAGCTCTAAACAATGTTGAAGACCCATAACATCCTTCTGGTTTTTAATAAAAATATTTATATCGTCAGCATAAGCAGAGACTATCAATCCTGGATTATTAGACAAACCTGGAAGAATAAGGCCAGTGAGATTAGAACGTACTTTGTGTAAGAAAAGTTCAACTATAATAGAGTACAGCTGTCCAGATATGGGACATCCTGTCCAGATATGGGACATCCTGTCCAGATATGGGACATCCCTGCCAAGTGCCTCTTTCCACCTTAACAGGGCAACTTAAACCCCCCCCGACCTTAACAACACAAAACACTTCATTGTACAATAAACCCAATAAAGAAATAAAACCTTCACCGAATCCAAATGCTCTCAGTGTGGAAAAGAGAAAACAGTGATCAACCCTGTCAAAGGCTTTTTCCTGATCCAAAGAAATGATGCCAACATCAATCTCATATAATTTACAGATATCAAACACAGATCTTAAAAGAAAAAGATTGTCCTTGATAGATCTTTCAGGTACACAATATGATTGATCTCTATGTATGATACATTCAAGAATGTCTTTCAGCCTGTTGGAAAGCACTTTAGAAAACAACTTGTAATCCACACAAAGAAGAGAAACAGGCCTCCAGTTCTTCAGCAGAGTCAGATCTCCTTTCTTTGGGATCAGAGAGAGAACAGCTCGTCGACAGGATGCTGGTAAGATCCCGGTTATGGTGCTCTCCTGAAGCACCTCCAACAAGTCCTCTCCCAACAGCCTCCAGAAATGTTTGTAGAAATCTGCAGGTAAACCATCCAGACCTGGACTCCTGCCAGAAGCCATCTGTCCAACCGCAGCCGTCAGTTCCTCCATTGAGACTCCAGCGTCCAGAGTTTCCTGATCAGCAGCAGCAACTTGAGGAAGACCATCCAGCAACGTCTCCATAGAGCTTCTGTCACAAGTCTGCTTCTTGAAAAGGTCACTGTAGAATCCCCTGGCCTGCTCCTTCATGATGCTGGGGTCAGAGGTCAGCGATCCGTCTGGAAGTCGGAGGCAAATCAGCTGCTTTGCCCGACCGACGCTCCTCTCTAAATTAAAAAAGAAAGATGTAGGGGCGTCCATGTCCTTAGCTTGGACAAACCTGGACGAACTAAAGCCCCTTTAGCTCTTTCATGTAGAAAACAACCTAACTGATCTTTCTTTGGTTTAAGCTGATCATTATTAACATCCGTTAATAAATTATTTTCTAACTCTTTAATCTCATTCTCTAAGTTCTGAATCACATTTTTCATTTTAGCTGTAGAATGACTTGTATATTGCTGACAGAGACTCTTATCTGAGCCTTTCCAACCTCCCACCATTCAGTTAAAGACATAAACTCACATTTCTTTGTTTTCCACAGTTCCCAAAAAACACTAAAGCTTTGACAAAAGAAAATGTCTTTAAGGAGTTTTGTATTAAAATGCCAATACGTTTTATATCTAGTATTATTTGAAAAAAGAAAATCTAAGTAGACTAAGTGATGGTCAGAAAAACCAACTGGAGAAATTAAACAGTTGGATAATCTATTCCTATCACTATTGGAGATATAAAATCTGTCCAAACGGGCCCCGCTCACCGGGCCCCGCTCACCGGGCCCCACTCACCGGGCCCCACTCACTGGGCCCCACTCACCGGGCCCCACTCACTGGGCCCCACTCACTGGGCCCCACTCACTGGGCCCCACTCATGTGCTTCTTCAACCGGAACCGTTTCTTTTCCTCCAGCATTTCAAAATCAACTATTTTCTGTACCGTTAACACGCTCTTGATAAATTTATCCACATCAGGAAAATAATCCAGAACTTTAACCTTTTTTCCAAATGTTTCATCCAGAAAATCATTAATTTCCCCCAGAGTGTATAAATCACCACTAGATGATGTTTGGGAATCTGCAATCGAGACACAATCTGAGTCGCTGTCATAGTCCATGTCTTCTGCCTGTGCATCTTCAGCTACAGACCGAACCTCAGCAGCGCCACCTTCAGGTAACACCACCGCCTCAGCAGCGCCACCTTCAGGCAACACCACCGCCTCAGCAGCGCCACCCTCAGGCAACACCACCGCCTCAGCAGCGCCACCCTCAGGCAACACCACCACCTCAGCAGCGCCACCCTCAGGCAACACCACCGCCTCAGCAGCGCCACCCTCAGGCAACACCACCGCCTCAGCAGCGCCACCCTCAGGCAACACCACCGCCTCAGCAGCGCCACCTCCAGGCAACACCACCACCTCAGCAGCGCCACCCTCAGGCAACACCACCACCTCAGCAGCGCCACCCTCAGGCAACACCACCGCCTCAGCAGCGCCACCCTCAGGCAACACCACTGCCTCAGCAGCGCCACCTCCAGGCAACACCACCACCTCAGCAGCGCCACCCTCAGGCAACACTACTGCCTCAGCAGCGCCACCTTCAGGCAACACTACCGCCTCAGCAGCGCCACCTTCAGGCAACACCACTGCCTCAGCAGCGCCACCCTCAGGCAACACTACTGCCTCAGCAGCGCCACCTTCAGGCAACACCACCACCTCAGCAGCGCCACCCTCAGGCAACACTACTGCCTCAGCAGCGCCACCTTCAGGCAACACCACCACCTCAGCAGCGCCACCCTCAGGCAACACTACTGCCTCAGCAGCGCCACCCTCAGGCAACACCACCACCTCAGCAGCGCCACCTCAGGCAACACCACCACCTCAGCAGCGCCACCTTCAGGCAACACCACCACCTCAGCAGCGCCACCTACAGGCAACACCACCGCCTCAGCAGCGCCACCTTCAGGCAACACCACCACCTCAGCAGCGCCACCTACAGGCAACACCACCACCTCAGCAGCGCCACCCTCAGGCAACACCACCGCCTCAGCAGCGCCACCTTCAGGTAACACCACCACCTCAGCAGCGCCACCTTCAGGCAACACCACCACCTCAGCAGCGCCACCTTCAGGCAACACCACCACCTCAGCAGCGCCACCCTCAGGCAACACCACCGCCTCAGCAGCGCCACCTTCAGGCAACACCACCACCTCAGCAGCGCCACCTTCAGGCAACACCACCGCCTCAGCAGCGCCACCCTCAGGCAACACCACCGCCTCAGCAGCGCCACCTTCAGGCAACACCACCGCCTCAGCAGCGCCACCTTCAGGCAACACCACCACCTCAGCAGCGCCACCCTCAGGTAACACCACCGCCTCAGCAGCGCCACCCTCAGGCAACACCACCACCTCAGCAGCGCCACCCTCAGGCAACACCACCGCCTCAGCAGCGCCACCTTCAGGCAACACCACCGCCTCAGCAGCGCCACCTTCAGGCAACACCACCGCCTCAGCAGCGCCACCTTCAGGTAACACCACCGCCTCAGCAGCGCCACCTCAGGCAACACCACCGCCTCAGCAGCGCCACCTTCAGGCAACACCACCACCTCAGCAGCGCCACCTTCAGGCAACACCACCGCCTCAGCAGCGCCACCTTCAGGTAACACCACCGCCTCAGCAAAGGTCAAAGGTCGTCTTCAGATACCAGGCTGCACCTGGGGTCAAGTTCGTGTTTTAAAAGGTCAACGCACTGCAGGATCAAAGAGTTCAGGTTAAGATAAGAAATGATCAGAATTTATTTGTTTCTAAGTAAAAAATGGTCAAAACGATATTTAATGATAAAATGTTGTGACTTTGAAATGACTGTTGACATGTGCAGGCTATAAAAATAACTAAATAAAGTGATTGATGCGTTTCATAGAATAATAATAATGATGATAGAAGCCAGAGGTGGAACAAGTCACTGTGTTACAAGTCTCAAGTCGGGAGCCTGGAATTTCAAGTCCTTTTTTTTAAACAATGTTCCAATTATGCTAAATGTAAATAATAGAGCAAATCAAACACACAATGCACTCATTGCAAATGAAACTCAGTGGCTTTGAATTTGGATGTGATGGTAAAATAAATATCTGTCAGTCCAACTTAAATCTGCAGCCAGTTTCACATCTCAGTGTTGGTAAAAACATGTTGGTGAATCGGAATCACAAACCAACACACAGAATAATGAGCTGCGTTCCCATCTAGAAACACCCTGAACGTCCCACAGCGCTGCGTTCAGGAGCCTTACTATTGTACATGTTTTTACTTTTACTGCAGTTTCTGAAGGAGAGCAAAGTTACTCTCCTTCAGAGGAGCCATCACTGGGAGATGGTATTTCAACGACCATCACGCCGCCATTTGAAGAGTTATGACTGAAACAACAGTAGATTTCATGCACTGACTGCAGTAAACAACATATTTATTGTCAATATTATTTCCCAAGATAGATGTCTTCAAATACACCCATACCCGTCCAGTTTTGGATTTGGGGAATATGGGAAATGTCTCTGTGGTGCTGCTGTCAGAGGAGGGGGAGGCAAGACTGACGGAAGAGCCGTGAGGAGGGGGTTTATGGGACAATAACAAACCAACAGCTCGGTAGGGAAGAAACCGTAGTTCCCTTATGAATCCACCATCCATCCTGTGACGTAACTGGACCCGGTTCACCAACATGATGGGACACAGAGACTCGGTTCCCTGAGTTCAGGTCCAGAACCTGGTCCGGAGCGGCTCACTATCCACCGGCCTCCTGAGCAACACACTGCGCATTAATGCAGGTTCATCCAGCTTGACTAAACATGGCAGCCAAGCGGAAGCTAAGCGACATCACCAACGTAGCCCAGAGCTGCTAACACGGCGCTAGCTACCGTTAGCTGCGTCTCACAGTAACAGCTGCTAACGCGGCGTTAGCTACGGTTAGCTGCGTCTCACAGTAACAGCTCCACTGACCTGCTTTGTGCGATTTCAGGTGCCAAACAGATGGAGGCTGAATCTAAGCGGTTAGCGGGGCTCTGGGCCAGTTAGAGGTTAACAGGGATCTGGGCTAGTTAGCAGTTAGCAGGGACCTAGGCCAGTTAGCGGTTAGCAGAGCTCTGGGCTAGTTACCAGTTAGCGGGGCTCTGGGCCACTTAGCGGGACTCTAGGCCAGTTAGCGGTTAGCGGAGCTCTGGGCTAGTTAGCGGAGCTCTGGGCCAGTTAGCGGGGCTAGTGGCTAGGGAGGATCCAGCTTTAGATCTGATTGCCTTAAGCAACACAAACAACAGGAAAGTTTTAATAGTTTTGCCTGTCCGGTCCGACCCGGATAAAAAACTGATTTGTTTTCCTCTAACTGCAATCAGTTGGAAATCCACTCCCGTAATAATTTGCATGAATTATTTGCATGAAACACCGTTTAAATATTACTTGTTTAAAGTTACTTGAATGTAGGAGAAGAAGACAGTAAAATGTCAAAATAAGGACTTCCTGTCGGCGCTGCAGGTGGGGATCTGGCAGCTGCTGGATCTGTAGATAAGATGTTCGTTTCCCTGTTTGCTCAGCGAAGCCGTTTGCTTTGAGGCTTATCGCTGCCCATCAATCATTCACAATCCTCCACACAGGATTACACAGGAAGCTGGACGCAGCCGCGCGGGTCACATCCTGCCGCCATGTGGTTCTGGTTCTGATGAATGTTTTCACACCCTGCCGCAAACTTTAATGGTTTTACTGGGACTTTATGTGAAACATCATAAACTGGTGGTGGCTTTCATTTTATGTCACAAATAAAAATCTAAACAGGGCGTCAGGATTCTGAGTTTATTTCCTCCAGCTTGGAAACATTTACACTGCAAAAACACAAAACCTTACCGCTTATTGTAGTCAACTTTTACTGCGAATCTCCCGGTTCTGGTGTGAAAACTTTCCAGAGTGAATTGATTCGATGTCCGGCGCTGAAGTGGCTCTGTGTCGCTCCCGTGGCTCCGGTGGACCGTGGCGCTTCAGGCGCTGCTTCTGCTAATTCTGCTGGTTTTGCTGGTTCTGCTGGTTCTGGTAACGTCCTGCTGTGACCCAGAAGTGAAACTGATAAAACAGATTCAGGTTTTAATCTGGCAGAAAAAACATTTTAGATCCAATTCTTTTTGTTAAAATGTGTCCAGATTTCACAGCACAGATGCTGATTGTGACTTGCAGGTGTTTACACTGTGAATGAATGAATGAATGAATGAATGAATGAATGAATGAATGAATGAAGCATCATCCAGCTGGAAGTGTCAGTCAGAACTTCAATGGAAATAAAAAAAGAATCAAATTCAAATTAAGAAATGTTTAAATAACCTTTGATGTTTATCAGGTTTTCGGTTTCGATCTGATGGAGTTTCTGCACATCTCTGGTTTTTATTTCAGTAATTGGGGAGATAAAAATGCCTTGTATTTTTTTTTTGTGCACTGTCCTGATTTTACAGGAATTGATTCAGATCATATTTTACTCACCAAGCAAAAGTTAAAAATTGGGAAATTTTGTTATTGTTTGAACATTTCGTGCACAAATTTTATAGAAACTTTCATCTCAATGTGTTGCCTGCTACGCGTTGCCTGTTGCGTTTTGCCTGCTACGCGTTGCCTGTTGCGCGTTGCCAGTTGTTGCGTTTGCCTGTTGCGCGTTTGCCTGTTGCGCGTTGCCTGTTGCGCGTTGCCTGTTGCGTTTTGCCTGTTGCGCGTTGCCTGACGGTCTGCTGACTCCAGTTTCGCTCCTTCTGACTGGCTCATGCTGCGTCGCTGCGCTTTCTTTACAATCCGGTTCTCTGCCATTCATTAACGTTTTGTTTCCGTGGCGGCGGATCAGAGCGGACCTGACCGGGTCAGGACAAGGTCCAGAACAATCCGTCACGCCTCGCCACTCCTGAACTCTGAGCTCATCTATGATGAGATGAAAGGTCAAAGTTCACTGGGAGGATGAAGGCAATCGTCCAGCAGAGCTGAATTCTTCAGGTTTGTTCTGAACATAGCCGAGCCGTGACCTTTAACCTCTGAACAAAGAGAGTGAAAGCAGCGCTGATGGAGTTCTTCCTCTTTCCTTTCGGTTTGTAGAAATCAGACAGAAAACCTGCAGTCGCTTCGTTTGGTGCCCTGCCCCATCTCCATGGAGACGAGATCAGACCGTCTCCTAGGTAACGCCTGAGAGGACATTGTTTCAGATCGATAGGCCATTAATATTGATCAAACCTCTTAGTTCCACTCACATTATTTCACATAAATAAAATAATCTGCTAGAGGAAGTGGAACTTTAAATCAATATAATGAGTTTTTTTATTTAAAACTAGCTGCTGTTTCTGGATTTGCAGCTTGGTGGTATTTTGTGGTTTTGCAGCGTTCATCTGAAGAAAGTTGGTCTCGTTTTTTCCTGCTGACTGCGATGTGGCGTTAACGGCTTCCTGCTGCAGCTCCTTATTTCTGTAAACTGTCTGGTCTGCCTTTGACCTCTGACCTCTGCTAGTCCCTGTCCCAGCCTGTCGGCCATCTTCTGCCTACATAACTTCACGCCGTTTTCACCGCCACGGAAACGCCCGGCCTGCAGCTGCTGCACATCAGCATGTGCATGAGTGTGTGTGACGGCCATTTGTTTGTTGTCTCAGTTCTGGTTCTGGTTCTGGTCCTGGTTGGTCCGTTATTTTGCTTCCTTGCTGCCCAAGGACTTCCGAGGGCTGGACAGATGTGAAAAATCCCCAACTGTCCGTCAGTCAGTCCGCTTCAGAAGTTTAAACCTCAAGTTAAGTGCAGCTGGTTCTACTGGTGTTCCTCAGGGATCTGTCCTTTCACTACTTTTATTCAATTCATGAAGTTGAGGAACATCTAAACGTCCCTCTTGTCTTCAGGCTGCCGGTCCCTTCGTGTGTGAATGACCTTTGACCCTGCAAGCCCATCACGTTGAAACGTGGCCGACTGATTAGTTTCGGTTTCATAGCTCACGCTGCTCCAGGTGAAACCAAGCGGCTCCTCTGATGAAAGCTAAGCGTAAAGCCTGAGGAGATTAGCGCAGCGTTGGGGAAACGTTCATGTTGCTGCCTGTTCGCGGCGCGCCGCTCTGCAGGAACATTTATATGAATAACCACGTCTTTTAGTTCCCAAGCTGTTCCAGGTTTCATCCTTAATGAGTTCAGACTCAAACACAGCAGATTATGAATAACTGTATTCTGAATGGTGCTGGGTCAGGTGATCAGCCAGCGGCCTCTTTTGGTTGGAACCTGTGATGAGGACAGGTGTGTTCCACCTGGGGAAACAGTTCTTTGACCGCTAATGCAATGTTGAACGCGGAAAACCATCAACATGTTGGAGGATTGACTCTTTGTGAAAGGAAATCCGATGATTATTGCCAAAAATCATGGAAAATAAATGGATTACCTGCACTAAGATGAAGGACGCGTCTATGGAGTAAAAATAGTCTCAAAAGATTTGTGTGACGAAGATTAGGATTTGTATCTCGTGTCAGCATCTTTGTGTGTAAGTTTGTATAGTTGCATCTGTGAAATATGATTTGTAAGCCGTAAAAAGAAAATAAACCTTTTCCTTTGCCTACAAATGTTGAAAAGTTCAGTCGCAGATCAGACTGCAGATGAACATTACAGCACATGAGACCCTTCAGTTAGTCTCTGACTGAGATTTCCAGTTACGAGGCCAAAACTACTTTTGAGACTCATTTCAGCCTCCCTGATTTGTGTAGATGGTGCGTTCACTTGCTACTAAAAGCTCGGACATCTGAGTTTACTTCGGAAATAGTTTTTTCCATAGTTCAACACGTATTTTCCTCTCTGCTTGTCTCGTCTCGTGGCTAAGACATATTTTTGTGAAAAATATATATATCATTAGACCCACATCTAATTTATATATATATGTTTATATACGATTCCTCGTTTGTGACGTGTACAACTGTAATTACATGGGTTCCACCACTAGGTGGCGGAAGTTTATTCTGCTCTGGCTGGGAGAAGCCTTCAGTCAGACAGTCCAGAATGGCGGGTCGGGTCGGACGATGGACCCGTCCCTCAGAGTTTTACCTGCAGCCGAAATATCACCTTAGTTCTGATTTAGTTCGGATCACTCAGATCTGTGACCCGGACTCTCCAGAACCCATTATTATCCGGTTTACTTGTAAAATTAGAGGTTCTGTTAGTGCTGACAGGTCCGTTCTGTCGCTGCAGAAGTAAGTGGATGTTAAAACTTGCTAGTTTTACCCTCAGCAGTAAGCGGCCTACCCTTCTGAGGGTAGACCACGACCACGATTACTGGGCCGACCTGACTGTGTGTGTATCTGGCGACTCGTGAACTTTTTCAACATTTGTAGGCAAAGGAAAAGGTTTATTTTCTTTTTTCGGCTTACAAATTATATTTCACAGATGCAACTATACAAACTTACACACAAAGATGCTTACACGAGTTACAAATCTATTTTTCAAACAAACAAATCTTTTGAGACTATTTTCACTCCATACGCGTCAGCTTTACCCCGGTGGGTCAAAGCCTTGGCTTAGCCTCTACCATAGCTTCGGAGTCTTTGTCCAAGTTGTTAATGAAGGGAAGTGGGCCAGACACTGAACCCTGTGGGACTCCAAATGCAACTCTGCTGGCTTAGGGAACATCAACTACGAAACACGTGAAGTTGGAGGTAAACGTGTTGGCGCCTCAGAACCGGAACGCGGTCTGACTCGGATTGGGAAAGTGGGTGAAAGGTTGAGGCTTTCAGCTGTCGTAACTTTCAACTGGTGGTTAAAAGGGCGGCTCCGCCCTTTGAAAGAGCCCTACCTGTGTTCCTGCAGCTGCTCTCACCTTCACACAGGAGCGTCCCATGGGAAACAGAGTGTGGGTGTTTGGCACGTTCTCTTCTCTAGGTGTTATCTAACAGGACACAGAGAGCGAGTGTGTTTAGTGAGGCTCATGTTCTTCTGTGGTTAAGGCGTGTCTCTGCTTTCACAAGAAAAGCTTTATGGATGATTTAGGAACAAATAAAAGACCAAGATGGAGATTAATCACCAGTTAATGCAGGTTGTAAATCTTAGGAATATTTTCTCTGTACCTTCATATTCCTGGTCTCCATTCTCAGACAATCCTGATCATCATTTTACCAAAGAGAATAAAGAAAATGTCTTCAGTCAGAGGCTTCTTTGGATGTGCTGAAACACAGACAGCTGCAGCAGATCTTTCCTGCCATCAACATAAAAACTTCCTAGCATTTAATTTGATTTTAATAAAACCTACTTCATGAAGTCTTTGGCAGGAAGCAGGCCCTGCGCCAGCTGAAGAGCTGTGAAGTGAAACCGCAGGCCTTTAATCTGAAGGAAGTGGAAATCTGTTTCCTGTCTCTGCAGCTCTAAACAACTTTTCATGATTTTCACCAAATGTCAAACTGAGATCCAGGTTAGCAGTCGTGGCTTAAATTCAGCAGCAAAAGTTAAAATGTTTATTAATGTTTGAATTTTTCTGATTCAACTGAAGCACAGTCTGGACTTTAAACATCTGAAAACGTTTTTAAATGATTTTATCTTCTGTTACATGAAGGAAACTTTAAAGTTGTGCAAAAATCACAATCAGGATGTGGAAGTCGAGACGGGCGCATCTGATCGACTCGTCTTTTCTTTAGTCTTCAATGTTTTTCCTAGAAGCAGGCGGCGCCTCCGTCAGCAGGAAGTCACGGCGTGTGTGACACCGCAGACCACCGGAAAAAAACAGGTGAAGCTCGGCTCGGTTTCCATGGTTACTACAACTTCCTGTGAGGCTCAAACACCCTCAGAGGCTCTGCAGCACAAAAAGGTTTGTTGATGTCTGGCAGGAAGAGATGAGATGAGAAATGAATTTATTCATATATAACAACAAAAACAGCAAATCTGACAAATTAAATCAGATTAAATGGATTCATAATTAAGTCTAAATGAACTACAGACCGACAGCAAGGAGATGGGAAACTCTGGATCCCAGAATGCATCAGCTCCTGTTCACAGGAACTTTCATGTGACAGAGTTTAGCTCTATAGCCGTTTCCATGGCAACTTGCTGCATCAGGAGGACACAGAGAAACCCGGATCGGGACGTGGTTGACCCGACGACGGACGGAGCGACAATAAGGTCATTCATGGGGTCACAGGTCAGCACTGTGCTCACGTTTCTGTTGTTCACGTTGCAGCAAACTACAGCAAACTAACTGCAGAAAACAAACTGCAGAAAACAAACTACGGCAAACAAACTGCAGCAAACTAACTGCAGCAAACTACAGCAGGCGGTTTCAGAGCAGCAGCAGGTTGTTTGGTTTTTGCTGTTTTTTATGTGGAAACTAAAATCAAACGGTTAGTTTTATTTATTTATAGAAGATGAATTTTATTCGGTCTGCATCAACAGACTGAAGATTCTGAAGCCAGAATGAAAACACCTGAGATCGTCCTTCCTTCAAGTTTTCCGCCCAAGCAGACAAACTCTCCTCTGGTCTATTAAAGTTCGTCTGCTAAAAGTTTTAGTTGCTTTTTCACTTCATTTCTTTGTCACCTTCAGGAAATGATGTCTAATCAGTGAGTTGATTGATTTAATAAGTGATCAATATTTAGTCCATGGCAGCGAATCGGGAGGATGTGAGGGTTCCGCTGGAGGTCAGGGTGTTCCTGAAGAAAGATCCAGCTTCAGAACCATCAGAACCAGAACCAGAACCCAATGAGAACTGGACCAGAACCAGAAGCCTGGTCCAACAACAACAGATCTTTAAATCCATTCAGTGATTTATAAAAATAACGATCTATTAGGGGCTGCACAGTGGTGCAGTGGAGCTGCTGCCTTGCAGCAAGAAGGTTCTGGGTTCGATTCCCCGGTCTTTCTGCATGGAGTCTCCATGTTCTCCATGCTGGGTTCTCTCCGGGTACTCCGGCTTCCTCCCACAGTCCAAAAACAGGACTGTCAGGTTAATTGGCCTCTAAATTCTCCCTAGGTGTGAGTGTGCATGGTTGTCTGTCTCTGTGTTGCCCTGCGACCCGTCCAGGTGGGCGACCCCGCCTCTCGCCCGGAACGTTGGCTGGAGAGGCACCAGCACCACCCAACCCCAGAAAGGGACAGGGTGTTAGAAAATGGATGACTGGACGGACAGACGACCCATTTGTGTTTTTGGTTCATGATGGATTATTGATCATTATTGATATACCGTTTTCTTGAAGCTAAAAGCTGAGCTCCACCCGTTACCTGGCAAGCCACTCAGAGCTCCACCCATTGCCTAGCAACCCCAGCTGGTCAGCTGGTTTTCTTGCTGTGCAATGGCTGCTGAAAAAGAGTTATATTGACTCATCATCCAGAAATCACTTGCTGCATTTGGTTGGTTGTGCAGGAGGCTCCACTAACGCTTTTCAAAGATATATGGTTGTATAATTATGAATGCGTTTGCTGCTGCTTTTAGGTGAGAGTGTAAACGTTGAGTAGGGTGCGTTGCCTACAGCGATTGGGGGCGTGGCCAGCAGCAGTTGGGGGCGTGGCCAGCAGCGACTGCTTGAATTTAAAGTGACTTTGAACCAGCTCAACAGACAGAACGATTTTTGATAAAAAAATGTAATGAACATGTTTTGATTAGACCACAGATCCATCATGACTGGTTATATGAAGAAACTTTAAGCATCTCAGTTCATGTTTTGGCACTTTTTCTTTCCTGTCAGGTTGTTATGCTTCCTCCTCTGAAATCTTTGGATTAGCAGAAACGGCTGTTTTGTTGCAGTTTTCTAGCTTTGGACATGAGTCTCTTCCTTTCTTTGTGGTCAGATCGACTGCTGCCAACGTCTCTTGACTCAGCGAGTCGTCAGCTTTCTCTGCTGGAATGACGAAGCCAAAGGAACATTGTTTTCCCAGATTCCTGCAAGTCCCGTTTTAGTAATGAGGAAAAGCGGAAGCAACCTCTTAGTCATTCTGATATTACTTTCACAGCAGCTTGAACCTCTTCCAATTCAAATCGAGTCAGTTTCATTCCAGCCAATCAGAGCGCTCCTTTTCTGCCCACTGCATTCCTCAGCCAATAGAAAGTCAGAGCTGAGTCACACAGAAAGAATGCCTTTCATTCCTGACAGCTGAATGCCAGCCGCCTTGTGTGTGTGAGTGAGAGATTAGGAATTTGCAGTGGGATGTGAACAACTTCCTGTTTTTACCCGTTAAGGACATCCGTGTTGGCTCTGTGTGGGTGTGTGTGTGTGTGTGTGTGTGTGTGGGGATCAGGACAGACCGGAATGGGATTTTATCCGGCCAACAGTAACCGAACGCCAGAACATTCCAGCTGAATGCGGCGATTGAAGTCCAGCTCTGTGATTATTGGTAATTGATCTGCAGTTCCTCTGATTGTCCAGAAGGGGCAGAAGGAGCCGAGGCTCTTCCTCATGCACTGTAAAACATCTGAGTGGAAGAACGTTGTTCACGAGAACTGAAGTCGATGTGATTCTATGTACCTTTGACTTTTACTCCACTACATTTCTACAATGTTTTTGCGTATTTCATAACTTTTGCGTCACATGGCCTTCCTTTGATTTGTTACTTTGAAAATAATTCAGGATTTATTCACATTATCTGGTTCAAAATTCGACTCCATCCGGCTCAAACCGCAGGTTTGGGTTTTGGTGTCAGGAAATGTAATTATTGTTCACAATTGATCGTCTGTTATTCTGAATAAACTATTTTTTTATTGTGGCGTTGAGCAGCGAGTTGGAAATGAGCAGCGCCTCTTCCCTGCGTCTTTTTTCAGGCAGACATCTTTTACTTTGAAAAGCTTCCTGCAGCTAGAACAATCAGCTGTTCTCCGGTTCCTGATGCACATTTGAACTGCCACCCTATAAAAACACCAATGATCTGTTCATTAATATGAACACATTCAGCCGTGGTGGTGGACCATTCAGGAAATACTTTTACTTTATGTACTTTTAAAATTAAATACTTCAGTAAAAAAATATTAATGTGGTTCTTTTACTTTTACTAGTAAATTGTTGAATCTTTGTATTTTTACAGTGTTTGGGGCCTTTCTCCAGCTTCTGGATGAAGCTCCAGAAAATCACATATTTTATGTTTTAGTGCCGATCTTTTTACCCAGAATGCACCAGAAGTGAGTCGGTGGCGTCTGGATAAACTAGCTAGCAGTGATTAGCAGCTACAGTTACAGCCACAGCTGTTTTTGTCAGATTGAAAACACCTTAATAAATAACAGTAATATAATTTTAAGGAAAGTAAAATGTTATTGGGTTGATATAATATTCTAGAAAATTATAAGCAAAAGAAAAAGGCTCTTGATTATAACTGCAAAACAGTTTGCATAAAATGTAGTAAATAAAAATATTGAAATGTGTTTTACTATAATAATGAATTATAATTAAAGTTGTTGCATAATGTTGGGATTTCAGTTTTCATTCTGAATTGCTCTAAAACTTTAGCTGCTATCACCTGACAAGATCTGGTCTGCTTTCCTCAATCTGCCAGATTAAGCCAATCAGGCTGAAGGTTTTATAGATTAATGTCACATGATGTGGCATCGTCATGAAATCCAGAAAAACTCTTTTCTTTAGCTTTGATCCTTTTATCTGTTAGCAGCTCCAACCGTTTTACAGCCACAGCAAAACGTAATCCAAGACTTTCAATGGACAAAGTGGAAGATTTTGTTTGAATCACCATTTCCTTTAACAGGAACCCTAGGAGGTAGGTAGTCCAGAGTCGGAATAATTCAAAGTATTTCAGAAGTTTTACCTTCCAGGTGAAACCAGGTCTGAGAGAAGGCAGCAGGTTTTAATTAGTCTGTTTTTATCTTTTTTGTTTTACTGATTTTAAGGCAGGAACCCGAAGCCCGGGTGACTAACTGTGGTTCACTGTGTTAGCATGGTTAGCATAGTTAGCATGATTAGCATAGTTAGCATAATTAGCCTTTACAGGAGAAACCAGAGATTGTGTTTGTTTTACAAGGCCAGTGTATGTAGATACATCCGCTGTTTGGAACGGCCAGTTCAATGGATGGTTGTACACACACACACACACACACACACCCACACCCCCCCACACAGCTGATCAGGCTGAAACCTACCAGGATTTCTGCAGGAAAATGTTTGGTGAGCTGAAAGTTCTTCCAGGTGAGCGAAGTGACCCTGATCCAGTCAGGTGACCCCAGGTGACCTCTGGCCCTTTTCTCTGCTTGTTTTGGACATTAAGGAGCTGAGCTATGAAGTGATCTGGTGTCAAAGAACGGCGCTGCTGTTTGTGCTGATCGGAGTTCCTGCAGTTCCTTTCTGTTGAATTTTAGTGGAAATGTCTCTGTTGATTATAGAAAGATGACCGAAAGGCAGAGGGACGCAAAAATATGCATAATGTAATAAAATGAGGCTTTACAATGTAATAAAACACCATTAAAGCTGCAATAATCTCTTTATGTAATAAGTAGAAATGGACTGAAAAATACTGAATTATTATCTTAGCATTAGCATCGTTCCCCAAACTTAGCGTTAGCTTCCATGCTAAACCAGAGCAGAACTGAGGTTGTGAACTAAACCTGAACAGTTCTAGTCCTGTATTTAAGCTCTGATCTCTGACCAAAGGTCAATAAAATGTTGAAACTGGTGTTTGTTCATGAGGACATGAATCTCATCTGTCTTCCAAACAGGTTAGATTTTAGCTCAGCCTGGCCCTTTGACCTTTTCCTTCCATGGTTTGTAATCGAGGAACTGGAGTCTCTGCTGGCTTTTAGCCACCGAGGAACGACGGGTAGAAAAAGTTATTTTCTCCAGTTTTCCCTTATTTGTTTCCTTTTTCGCCCATTTGCACTTGAACTTTCTCTTTTTTTTCTTCTGCTCCTCCAGATTCAAACCGTGATCCTGAAGGCTCGTATTTCTTGGTGAGCTCACAGGCGGCCCTGTTGCAACGTGTTGAGCAACGGTCGGGTTCTGGGCTGGGAGCCGCTTTCTGCACCGTTCCCATGGGAGACGAACCAGAGCCAAGTTTCAACGTGTGTCTGTTTGCATAAGAGAAAGCCAGGAGATGCTTTCAGGAACTCTGAGGCAAGAATTACATTTTCCAGTCACAGTCCTAATTTTCCAGATTTTAAAAACGTTTATTTAATTTGCAAAGGACTCGAAAAAACTTGCTGCTGCAGCCGAGAGAAATTTCTGAGAAGTGAAAACTCATTCAAGCATCGCAGAAAGAAACGCTGATCTCACTGAAAGTCTCAGCAGATGAAAACATTCCCAACGTCTTGAAATGACCATCATTGCTGAAGCAAAAACAATTGGGAATCAAAACTGAAAATGATTCATGAAGACAGGATTTTATTTATCCAGTAAATCTACGAGAAACTGTTAAAATCTGAATCTTATGTCTGAAAAACAACTCGGTCCGACTCGACCCGACTCCGGTCTGTCTACCTTGAAGGTTCGGTCCGATTGGTGAGGTATCAATGCTAATCAACCTCTGACCCGGGATTCAATAGACTCAACTATCCCGGAGCAAGGCACACATTGTATAGGACATTGCAACAACTATGCAGCAGACCAAGCAACAGGCATCCAATAATATGCAAATAAATAGAAATACGCCAAATAAAGCAGCAATGGTTGCCAACCATTGCTGCATTGTTGCAGTTTAGCTAAAGTGAACAGCCAGCAAATTAACTAAACTTTTCTATGTTCCCCAGTGACGCTCAACATCAACCCGAACTGTTCAAATAGCACATGCTAACAATTAAAATAAAAATTATTCAGTAAGGTTAGTATGAGAATGTAAGAGAAAAGCAACGCTCTCCCATTACTTGATCCACAGGCTGCTGTGCTCAGTGCTAGCTGTTAGCCAGCCACTCGTAGAGCTCAGTGCTAGCTGTTAGCCAGCCACTCGTAGAGCTCAGTGGCTAGCTGTTAGCCAGCCACTCGTAGAGCTCAGTGCTAGCTGTTAGCCAGCCACTCGTAGAGCTCAGTGCTAGCTGTTAGCCAGCCACTCGTAGAGCTCAGTGCTAGCTGTTAGCCAGCCACTCGTAGAGCTCAGTGCTAGCTGTTAGCCAGCCACTCGTAGAGCTCAGTGCTAGCTGTTAGCCAGCCACTCGTAGAGCTCAGTGCTAGCTGTTAGCCAGCCACTCGTAGAGCTCAGTGCTAGCTTTTAGCCACTCGTAGCGCTCACAGATACAGTCTTTAAATGCCTTACAAAGTTCTTAATTGTCTGTTAGTGAATCCAGGCTTGGTGCAGGTTGTCTGTTTTTTAGTTTTTATCCGTGAAAGATCGTCTATAAAGAGGCAATTTTGATAAGTCAGCAACTAGTAAACCGGATCTGAAGCGGAGCCATTTTGTAAACACTAAGTTCACTACAGTGTCGGGAAACAGGGGGCGCTCTTTACGTCCAGCTGGGCCTGCGGTACTCACTGTACGTCACTTCTGATTGGCTGATTATTCTGTCAGTCATACCAACTGTGGCCTGTTGCTGGCTTTCTGACCAAAGGGCCGCTGGGTTAGTGCAGCAGGTCCTGCTGCTCGCCAGATGCATTTAAGGCACTTTTTAAGTAGGAAATTAAATTATCGGTACCAATAAGAAACTCGCTTGTAGATTAAAAAATAAATATGTAGCCTGGTAAAAGGAGGTGACACAAAGAGAGAGTTTTACAGAATGGTGAATTTTTATCATTTCTCTTTTCTCTTCAGTAAAATCCTGGTCAGACGTATTCAAAGTAGTTTAACTTTGTTCTTTGTTCCTTCATCAAACATTATAGTGCAATATTTCTAAATTGATGTCACAAGTGCTTTAAAAAAAACAGGATTTTCTGGTAGCAGAATCAGACAGAACAAGCAAAACCAGAATGATAAAAACCATGACATGAAACAAACAGAAATCATTTACACTGAAACAGAAACTCAAACCACATCCTAAGCCCACAGCAAGTATAAAAATTTAAATAAAAATCTCCAAAAATACTTAATTTGTACATTTCCTCTTACAATTGAGCTTTGGTCAGCTGTTAAATTAAAAAAAAATTTTCTGCATGAATCTGAGAAGCTCGTCTCTCCTGGTTAAATGCAGGGATCAGCTTTAGCCGCACCGCTAATCTGCAAACTGCAGTTCCTCTGCTCTGCTGACGGCATTTCCTGAAAAATCAGCGTGAGAAAAAAAACGCACCGACGTCAGAAATTTTTCACACCAGATGTTTTCCTATAACGTTAGGCCCGGGTTAACCCCTGCTAACGTAGCTAACACCGCAAAGAGCACCAGCACCGCTAACATTACCAATACCACTAGCAACGCTAATACCGTTAACAATGCTAACAGCACCAGCACTGCTAACACGGCTATCACTTAGAGCTGAAATGATTGTTATTGAAACAATTATAATTTAGTAAGAATATACGTTATTAGCCCCAGAGAAAATGTCTGTACGATCCAACCTGGAGTAAACAGGCTGTAAAAAATCCATTTCAAACCAAAATGGAACAAAACTGTGCAAAATGTGAGATTCCCTCTCAGAGGAAAATCTGCCTATTTTCCAGGACCTGGAAAATCCCTGGGAACTGCAAAGCAACATCAACCGTTGCAGAGATTTCTCAACTCCGTTTTTGTTGCCACAGCAAGAACATTCCTCAGGATTGCTCAAGACGGACCGGTATTCAAATCGATTGACGCAGCAGCGCAGTATTTGGTTTTTATTTGCATGTGAGTGGAAGGCAGCGTTCCTGCTGCTTATCTGCCTGCAGCGGGCTTTGTTTATGCTCCTGTTGTCCGCCTGCATGGTGCCAACACGCAGCAACCGACGCTGCGGGGCGACGGTTCGAGCTCAGCTCCAACCGGCTGCAATGTGACAGAAACTCTATTTATCATGTTTATTATCCAAACTGATTGTTTGCAGTCAAGTCGTTTCCTCAAGCAGAAATTAAACTTTTCCACTTTAATTCTCATCTTTCTAGTTTGCCTTCCTGGTGATTTATTGCTTAACAAATATTTTCCAAAAGAAACGTTTGTCATTGGGAAAAAGATGCTTCGTCCAAACACGCTGCCAAAACACTAAAGCTTCCCAAACATTTCTGCCTTTATTTGACACAAAACGTAGAAGGAACTTTTTATCATGATGCAGGAGCTTCACTCAAGTCAATGATCCTTTGACTCTCCTGGTTCAGTAATGCTCCCAACACAAGACCCGAAATTTCAGGCAGCACACAAAATGGAAGGAAAGAAAGGATTATTGAGGTTGGGGGTCTGGGACAATCAGCCACTGGAACAGGAACCACTGAGGGGGGAGAAACAGGTTAGTGGCTAGAAACCTGGTGCCAAAGTTTAAACAAGACAGCCACTAACCTTCTCAGGAGAACACTGAGCTGGGATGATGACAGGCAGAAATCCAAGGTCCAGAAACAGGTCAGGACAATAATAGGCAGACAAATCCAGGGACGAGGCAGGGGCAGAGCAGGCAGGTCCAAAGGGCAAAACGTGGTCAAGATCGTGGTCAGGAAAACAGGGAAAATGCTGGATATCTACTTGCACTGAAGGCTTTCAAAAATCTGGCACTGTCAGCCTGTCAGAGGCTGAATATGCCTGCTGGTGAGCAGGTGGAGGGAATGAGCCTGATTGCAGTGGTGAGAGCCGAGGAGGGAAACAGCAGGCAGACAGGCCAGAATCATAACAGGTTCAGATCTTCCGCTCTGGCTCTGACCTCCAGAACCGGTACCAGAGCTGGTTCTGGCTCTGGTACCGGTTCTGATTCTGGTTTCGTAACCAGGATCATTGAATGTAACAGATTTTTTAAAGTGTATTTAGATTATCTGTGTTAATTGGTATAAATACACAGAAGTAAATTGTATTTCATAGCCACATTTTATATATATATATATATCGCTACTAAGAGTTTAATAAAGATACAAGCTACTGAAGCACATCTATCATAGATTACGACGCCCCCCAATAAAACACCTTGCTTTAATGTCCGCCTCCATAAAATGGAGCATCAAGGTGATTGTTACAGCAGCCGCATCATCCGGGAAACAGGAGGTGAAAAGCATGAAAGGTGATGAATAAAGATAAACGTCACTTTTTATCTGCAAGATTCACAGAATCTGGATGATGACAGAATGTGGAACCATCTCAGTTTAATTGAAATGACCAAGCAGCCAATGGGTGAAGAGACATCGCCTGCTGGTATGATGTGATTGGCCAGTGAAGACCTGCAGGTGCAAAGGCCAGGCGGTGAAAGTCAGAGTGAGACTGATGAAGAGAAACGCTGCGTCATCATCATCATCATCATTATCACAGGCTTTAAACTCTGAAGCAAAACTTTTTCCTTTTTCAACAGAAATATTTAGCATGAAGCTGCTTCCCTTCATGAGGGTTGAATTTTTCCAATAAGTTCATTGAAACATTTTCTGCAAAAACACAAAGTGTTACCGATTATCTCTGGTCGTCGTCAGTTGCTCGTCGGTTGCTGGTCGGTTGCTGGTCGGTTGCTGGTCGTTTGCTGGTCGGTTGCTGGTCGGTTGCTGGTCGTTTGCTTGCGCGTTGCTCGTCGGTTGCTGGTCGGTTGCTGGTCGGTTGCTGGTCGGTTGCTGGTCGTTTGCTGGTCGTTTGCTTGCCAGTTGCTTGCCGGTTGCTCGTCAGTTGCTGGTGATTTTATTTCCTTTCAATTCAATATTTCTGCCAAAGTGGTGAAAAGGTTTGGAGCCAGGAAATGTTGCCGTCACTGGTTGACATGTTAAAGTTGCTGCTACTCTGTCAACTGTCTTCATTCGGGGAGGGAAAACTTTCCGGTTTCAGCTGATTTTGCCAGAATCGAGGACTTTGGCCTCACAGCCGACCAGGAAAGAGAAACTGAAAGTGGAATCTGCAGCAGTAAATCCGACTCATTCAATCTGACAGAAACTTTGCTTCGGTTGAACTGAGGTTCTGCTTTAATGAGTCAGTTCACTGCCAACCCACAAAGTCTTACTGTGGTCACTTATAACAGGATAAATGACAACCTGCCAGAGGAACCAGAGGTCTGAATCAATATCGATGAATTATTGATCTGAAACCAGATGCTACATCCTGCTGCGAGTCAGTTTTCTCTCATTTGAAGTGAGCTCAGATATTTGCTTTAGAAGACAAAAAGATTTGGTGGGATTTAGTGTTCTTGCAGAGCAGATGCACTGGTCACAAAGTTTTATCACAATATTTTGCAGTACCGTTTTATTAAAACATTTCCACTCTGTTTCAGGACAGCAGAAATGATCTGAACACAGAAAACACATTTTCACTTTTATTGGTATTTATAACTCTGGAGAAAATGTTCAAACTATCAACCAAGCAGTTTTTGGTGACAATAAATCAAAATCCTTGCTAAATGATTAAATAAATTCCCGCATCTGTTTGCAACATTTGATTATTAATGGATATGTTTGCATTTTAACATTGTTGCAAAGCTGAAATTATTTAACAGTTATATCGCACCTATGAACATAAAACATTTACAGATCTGATCTTAGAATAGAAAACCCAGAAAGTGACGCAGTAAATTTCCACCTTCAGATCAGAAAAACATGAAAGCTGTCCTGTTACCATCCAGGGGAAAAACTGCAGCCTCCAGAAATCCCCAGGTGAACCATGAAGGAGATGCAGATGAGGCTGTGGGTGTTTAGCAGAACTCAGCAGTTGTTCCGTTATCACACCAGCATCTGAGCCACAAATACACAAACGTCTGAAAATATGACGCAGTGGCAGCTAAAAAAAGACCCAGCAAATCTTGAAGTTACTGAACAGAAACGGCCCTGTGGGGGTTCCTAAAGTGCTAGAATCATATTTAAAACAGAATTAACAATAATAAAAATCTGTACAAAAGGAATATCACAGCGACAGTCGGTTGGTTCATTATTTAAAAAAAATAGATCAAATTAAACAATTGTTCCAAATGCCAGATTTTATGATTTATTCCTTTTTAAGAATGCGGTATTTTCCGGACTGTAAGCCGCTGGCGTCTCCGCTGCGCGCGGTTTTCCATCAGGACCCGGCAGCAGAGGGCAGAGGGCGGGGGCAGGGGGCAGAGGGCGGGGAGCAGAGGGCGGCCCGCGCGGCGGCAACAGCCTTCAACCTAAAAGCTGCATCATATGAACGTCTTCCTGTTGTTTCATGATTGAACAAATCTCTCCGTCCTGCCTGCTGCTAGCATGTGCTAAATGAAAATCAGCGCTTTCTTCTTTGATTTCCAATTTTGACTTCCAATGAGTCACTTCCTGTAGAGAGCCCCCTGGTGGTTGGAGAAAAACCCACAGAAAAGCCTCACCGGGCCGTAAGCTGCATGGTTCAAAGCCTGGGAAAAAGTAGCGGCTTATAATCCGAAAAATACGTTAATTTCATTTATAAACCTTAAAATGTATCTTCAAGAAGTTTACTAAGTTATTGTGCCTAAAGTCTGAACACACAGTGATGCATGGTGGTGGCAGCATCATACTGTGTGGATGAATGTGAACATGCATCCTGAGCTACAAAAGAAGGTTTAGATTAAATGTGTTAGAATGGCCTAGTCAAAGTGTGCAGAGATTGGAATGCTGATGTTCATGGAGGCTCTCACTCCAATCTGTACAGAGCCTGATGGTCCGGTTGACCCGGTTCTACTAGAACCAGAACATCTGCTCCACCTCCAGCTGCTCTGAACCAGCCTGTTCCCCTCCTGGCCTGTGGGGGCGCTGCACCAACAACCACTGAAGGAAACGACACAAAAACCTCTGAAGACGCTGAGAGCAACTTCCTTCTTCACCAGATGAAACAAGATGGAGGCGTCAGATTGTAGCGGCTGGAGGATTTCTCTTTAGGCTAAAGACCAGGAGCCATTTCTGCTGCTAGCGCTAGGCTAACATGTTAGCTTTGGCTGTATTTACCCAGAATGCCCTGCACTGTAGTCCATTTCCTGCTTTTGGCGATATGTTCATTAAACCACCTTTATTTGTTGTGTTTTCTATTATTGGAGAAGAATGTCACCGGCTGGTTTTGAGTGGAAAATCAAATGAAATCATGAAATGAAGCAGAAAGCAGGAGGGGAATTACCTGCACTCTAGTTTTTCAGTTTATCAGAATGAAACTACCAAACGTTACGACTCGTTTTTAATCATCGGGGACGCCAACAGTGTGCCAGACCTCTGAAATCTCTGAGGCAGAAACCAGCGAGTCTCACACTGTGAAAGTCATCCTGGTGCTGATGCTCCACATAAAGAATGAAACCACTCAGGATGCAGAAAGCAGCTGATAAAATTCTCTGAGGTGAGAAATATCAGACTCACCCTCAGACAGTTGAGTCTGGGGGTGTTTCCAGTTGGGAGGAAACAGAGTGAGTCAGGCGCAGACCCCCGCCCAAAAACTTTCCAACAGACGCAGATTTAAAAAACACAGAAACCAAAATATTCCCTCTCAAGTGGACTTAAAGAGTTCAGCTGTTAATCCTCCGGGTTCATTAAAGCTTCATCTGCTTCCAGTTTTAAACACAAAGCAGAACCTCTGTGTTATTAAAGCTGCATTAAAAGCAGAAATCCTTCAGGTTCTCTGATAATAATGACCAGAGTTCGTCATTGTTTAGACCCCATGGATTTTATTTCCCAATCATGTAAACTTTTAAACGTGTTATTGTGTTTAGATAATTATCTTCCAGTTTAACTCAGGTTTTCTGCAGGCGGTTGCATTTTGCCAGGTTTGGATTAGTCGCCTCAAAATGACATCATTTGCAGTTTTAAGCTTGAAATTGCTGAGGGGAATCCTGACCAGATTTCATCTCTCTGCTACTTTCTCCTACTGCTCTCCAGTTAGTAATTGCTCAAACCTTTGAGCAATTACATCAATTGAACAATTGATGTAATTGCTCAATTTTTATTTCTGATTTAAACCATAACTCACAACTGCTCTAATCTGGAATACTCTACATTTTAATAAACTACAATATTTCTAATAGTGATGGGATTCAACTGAAACGTCAGTCACTCACTTCATGTGAAAATATTATATGAGCAACATTTTTCTTTTCTGCTGCTAAATTACTGACCATAAAGGAATCACAGTTTTTAATAAGATAGTTTTTAATCTGTTCTTCATCCAATTGGAGCAAAATGTTTTTCTATCGTTCATCTTTCCAGAGTTCCTCTGATGGTTGATGGAGCTTCCTCAGAAATGACGCAGACATTAGCATTAGCTGCTAACCTAAAATAGCTTCTATTTTAGGCTGGCATAGCTTTCTGCAAGGCTAACTGTTGTTAGATAACTTCAGAACCAATAGGGCAGAAAATCTGCTTGGATCGAAGCAATCGGGGAAGAGCAGCCGCTCTCTCTACAAATCACAGCATCGTAGCGCACAAAAAATGTGATCTGCTAACACTACTATCACTGCTAACACTGCTATCACTGCTATCACTGCTAACACTGCCATCACTGCTAACACTGCTATCACTGCTAACACTGCTATCACTGCTAACACTGCTAACACTGCTAACACTGCTAACACTGCTATCACTGCTAACACCATTAATACTGCTATCACCATTAATAATGCTAACACTGCTAACTCCATTAACACCATACTCCAAATAACGCTTGTTTTCCTGTCGCTCCCTGTGATTAAACTCAGTTACATCCCCTGTACTGAGCAGCTCAGATAGCAGACGGCATGTCCGTCTAATATTTTTACTTAATATTGTAAATAACAGAATAGAGAGATGTAACGTCTGTCATGACTATAGATTAGCCCAAAACCCTTCAGATTACAGGGAATTACTGATGCTTCTGGTGGGCGGCGGAAGTCATTTTTATCCACCTCCCAGGAATAAAAGAAAGACTACGTAACTATCAGTCAACACTAAAACATGCAAGGGAAGCTTTTTTTTGCAGATGCCATAAGTAAAAACATTAACAAAGCTCGAGCTTTATTTGTGACAGCTGACAGGCTCACACACCTCCTGTGATGTTACAACCTGAACCTCAACATAATGCAGATGTATGGAGTGAAAATAGTCTCAAAAGATTCGTAACTCGTAAAAAGGGTACCGGTCCAGTTACGACTGCAAATCTACTTTTGAGACTCATTTCAGCCTCCCTGATTTGTGTAGATGGTGCGTTCACTTGCTAGTAAAAGCTCGGACATCTGAGTTTACTTCGGAAATAGTTTTCTTCCATAGTTGAACACGTATTTTCCTCTCTGCTTGTCTCGTCTCGTGGCTAAGACATATTTTTGTGAAAAATATATAAGTCATTAGATCCACATCTAATTTTTATATATATGTTTATATACGATTCCTCGTTTGTGACGTGTACAACTGTAATTACATGGGTTCCACCACTAGGTGGCGGAAGTTTATTCTGCTCTGGCTGGGAGAAGCCTTCAGTCAGACAGTCCAGAATGGCGGGTCGGGTCGGAACCAGTACTTCTGGTCTACCCTCAGAAGGGTAGGCCGCTTACTGCTGAGGGTAAAACTAGCAAGTTTTAACATCCACTTACTTCTGCAGCGGCAGAACGGACCTGTCAGCGCCGAACCGCACTAACAGAACCTCTAATTTTACAAGTAAACCGGATAATAATGGGTTCTGGAGAGTCCGGGTCACAGATCTGAGTGATCCGAACTAAATCAGAACTAAGGTGATATTTCGGCTGCAGGTAAAACTCTGAGGGACGGGTCCATCGGGTCTCGGAACCGAGACAAGGTGACCGAACTGACGGGTTTAACACTGGAACAGAGCCGTCCTGCTGCTGCGCCTCCAGAACCGCATGTCCCGAACCACATCTACTTTTTACTATTGTAATATTGTTTATATCTGAATCCACGTTTGTGACCTGTACAACTGTAATTACATGAGTAAAAGATTCGACCACTAGGTGGCGGAAGTTTATTCTGCTCAGAGTGGGAAAAATATTCAAACTGAGACGAAAGGAGAGAATGGCGGGTCAGCCCAGTAATCGTGGCCGTGCTCTACCCTCAGAAGTAAGCGGCCTAACCCTTCTGAGGGTAAAAGTAGTTTTGCAGTCGTAACTGGACCGTACCCTTTTTACAAGTTACGAATCTTTTGAGACTATTTTCACTCCATACAGATGCTACAAGTTTTCCAGCTTCTTTTTAGAGAAAATTCAAGAAATCAGAGGATTAATCTGATTAATCTGGGTCTAGAGCCAGAACTAATGCTGGACCCAAACAAGACAAATACAGGAAAATGATCCAGTTTCAACTACTGAATTATAAAACCTTAGAAGAAACGATCAGTCAGTGAAGCTCCAGTTCCTGCCGTTGCTCATGGTCTGATCCACACAGTAACTCGCGATTCTCTTCAGGTGTTTCCCTTAGAAAACAGCAGCAAAAGAACAATCTGGAAAATCACTGCTGCAGAACTACAGGCCGACCTCTGACCTCTGATCCATCAGCGAAGTTACTGAAAAAGCTTCAACAGTTAAACCTAACCAACCGCTTCTAGTCTGGTTTCCATGGTTACCACAGCACTACTGGCCTAGTCAAAGTGTTCAATGACATCCATATAAATACGGACTGTGGGAGAACCACAGAGCTGAATCTGGTTCTGTTGGACCTCAGTGTTGATCATGATGTTACTGAATCGACTGGAGAGTTGAGTCGGACTCTCCGGTCCAGAACTCAACTGCTCTGATTGGGCCCTGCAACCTGATTGGGCCCTGCAGCCTGATGGGGCCCTGAAGGCCAATGAGGCGCTGTAACCTGATGGGGCCCTGAAGGCCAATGGGGCCCTCAACCTGATGGCCCTGCAGCCGATGGGGCCCTGAAGGCCAATGGGGCCCTGCAGCGGAGAGCGGCTCGCTGTGAAAAGCTGCAGCGTCTTTACGAGGCGCTCGGTGAAGATCTGCTGCCCACATTTGGGGCAATAAAAGAGGTCGATGTTTTATTAAAGCCGCAGGAATTGGAACGCAGCGCCAACCTTTGCTTCATGAATCCACGCCGTCTGTCAGGAACGCTGCGTGACGTTTCCATGTGACGCTCCGCTTCCTGGAATCTCATCAGACGGGTAGAAATTTCATCCCAACATGACGAGTTTGTGCCAAAGTCCTGAGTCAGCAGTTACTCTTCTTCTCCTTCTGCAATGATTGACATCATTATTTACCGCCTTAAATGTTTTGTCTGTTTCTACTTGATTTTCACGCTGACATGTTAAAATCAGACAAAGATGAAAAACTAAAAGCTGTTTTGAAATGAGGATTTGGTTCATGAAAGGAGGAGCGTCTGCAGAGCGGATCGTTTTTCTCTTGTATTCAAACTGGAGTCAGATTATTTTTCATCAGGTTTTCCTTTAATGGTCACTTTGAAAAACTTACCTGGTTGGTTTCTTCTCTCCCTCCAAATAAAACTCTTTAAATGATCGTCATTTTTACTGCCTTGCTGTAAGAAAACGTTTAAATCTTAAATGTGCGTCTCGTTTGCTTCCTGATTTTCCTGATCGTTTCTGGTGAGAAAAAACATTTTGCTTTATTTTAACTTTTTGTTGTTGGTTTTGTTTTGTTCTAATAATGTTTGTCAAATTATTTTTTTTATATTATTCATATATTACAATGTAATAATATTGATTTTACGAAAACCAGATGAATTTATCAAATGTTCTTCAAAAAGTCTGTATTTTTATTGATTTGGAGAGTTTATTTAATGAATCAAATGAATTATTAAGCAAACTGAGCAAAATTACTTGAAGTGTTTCAACATATTAAAGGTTAAAAACATTTTAAATGCTGCAGTTTTCAGAAACGCGACCGAATCGTAACGAGTCTCTTTGAGTCCTTCCACCAATCAGAAGCCTCGCTGTGATCCAGCCCAACCAATCACAAGCTTCTCTACGGCACCAATAAGTCATTAAAGTGAGAACCACAAACTTCCTCTGTTGGGTCAAAGGTCAACACTCTGCCAGTCAATAGCTCAGGAGAAGAACAGGAATTCATTTTGTCCTAGGAAATCTTCAGAATGCCCTTTGACCTGATGGAGGCAGCCCCGCCTCCATCATCTCCTGAACACCGTCTTCAACCTTTCACCCCCTAAAGCCCCCCGGAATTAAAGCGACTCCAGGGATTCATCCAGACTTGTAATTTTTCTATCTCTGGATCAGGCATGAAGGAAGTAGTGACGATCAGTTACCTTAGTTACCTTAAAGCCACTTGTCACGCTTCCTAAAACAGGTTCGGATCGGTCAATGGCCTAATCAAGACCCGGTCATTACGTTTCTCACTAAAGTATTCTTTAGTGAGAAATCAGACTCCTGATCAGTTTTGCTTTTTGAGCTGTTTTAGGGCCGCCGTCACTTTAAATCTAATAAACTGCAGCTGGCCACGCCCCCAACTAAGGATGGTCACATGAATGATGTGCAATTATATTGAAAAGCAGAAGTGGAACCTCCTGCTCAACTGCTAGGTAACGGGCTGGACTTTGTTAAGGTTGCTAGGTAACAGCTCGGTGCCGTCCAATGCGAGTTAACAATCAGGGCCGGATGGTTTTTCAGCTTGTTTGGTTTTTAGAAGCAGAAACATAAATGGAAGAACAAAATGTTAATTTTACACTTAAAAGTTACTTTTGAGTAACTTTTTGGAAAAAATACACTTTTAGGAGTAATTTCACTGCACTGTACATTTTGCTTGAGTAATATTTGAGTAAAGTTTCTTAATGAAGAGAAGAGAAAACAGATACAAGAGAAACTTGTTTGTAAGTGCGGCTAGCTCTCACTAGCCTAGCTCCTTAAAGCTCTTTCGACATATTTCTTCTGGAAAAAAGAGGTCTTGAATCCAAAGGTCATCTTTAAGTCTTTACTGAACTTAAAAGTAAACAAAAAATAACAAACAGATTCAAAACAAATAGAAAGTGACGGTGAAAAGACTGTGTTTCTCTCAAGGAGCCAGACTAATGAGCAAGAGCTCTCATCTTTCATGAACTACTTAGACAACCAATCAAAAGGCACCATGTCATAAGCTTAAGCACAATATAATTACAAATGCTTATCTTTTTCAAATAGCAGAGTAAAAAATTTAACTTACTTAAACACAACTAACATTTTGTATTAAGTTCCAAAAAATGTATATATGTCTCCTACATTGTTGTTCTGACTTGACAAGAAGTGAGGCGATAAAACGATTTAATCAATTATGAAATGAATTGTTTACCTTTATTATTTACTTTAGAACCTTCTTAACAATTAGAGTAGAAATCCTTTTTTTAAGCAGCGCAGTGAAATCCCCCCAGTCAGCAGATTAAGATTATTTTAATCTGAACCATTTCAGGATTAATTAACCAGAACAGCAACAGAAACTGATTTTATTTTTCCTCCGTTTTGCCAAATGTTGCTTTGCTCCAAATGTCTTGAGCTGGAGATCACCAGGCCGTCAGGCGCAGAAACACACACACTCACCCCCCCACACACACACCCCCACATACACACACACACTGTGTTTCCCATCAACATGGACTCTGGCCATCAGCACGGCAGAAGCAGCATCAGCCTGTGGGATTTTGTTTCATGTTCCTTTCTGATAAATTAGTAAATCCTGGTCGATGAAAGAACCAATAGGCAGATATTAAACTGTTTTATAATTAGTTTATGATTTGATGTAATACTTCTGTATGTGGAAAATGATCACAATTAATTAAACATTCATTAATGAATTTATGTAACGTGTTTCACTGAGTGGAAATGTTTCTGAAATAAATAAATAATTGAGTTTTTCTCTAATATTCTAAATGATGAACAGGTTTACATTTCTTCCAACAGTGACAGAAAATCCTTGAATCTTTGACCAGGAAGTGAGCAGCTTTTTCTCAGCTGGTGGACGATGGCGAGTCGCTTCACTTCAAACGAAGAAACTAAACACCTGAGGAAACATCAGAAGCAGAAACAGAAGCAGCAGCTCCTCCCTCCTCCCAAGGTTTTTATTTCTGCTGCTTCTGAAAACTACGGAGCCCCTAAGGGGACATGGAGGAAAAAAATAAAAGAGAAGAAATCCCGACTTTTTTTTTCTTTTCGCCGGATCTCGAGAAAATAAGTCGGAATTTCTTTCCTTTTTTTTTTTTCTTCTCCATGTCCCTTTAGGGGCTCCGTAGAAAATAAACCAAGAAATAAAAAAAAACACCCGATTTCTGGCAACAGGTTCGTTTTCTTTAGTTTCTGGAAAACTAGCTGTTTTCAATTGTTTTCACCCAATCAGAGCCCAGCCTGTTGCCTAGCAACCCCAGCTGAGCTCCTGCTGTACAATGGCTGCTGAAAAACAGTTTTGTTTTTGACCAACCAGAAACCAGCATTCTACTTGGTTGTGAAGGAGGCACCAATAATACTTTTCAATGTAATTGTACATCTGTTTGCATTTGCAGGTGTGATTGTGAACTTTGAGTTGGGGGCGTGGCTTTAAAGTGACAGAGACCCTAAAACAGTTCACCAGGCAGAACTGGTCAGACTGAAATCTGACCATCTAAGAATGACTTCATGTAAAAATATGAACATGTTTTGTTTAGGCCATGATCCATTTGAACCTGAACTGCAAAGCATGACAATAGAAAAGTTCAAACTTTGAAAGACGAGTGAAATATTTTGATGAATTAATCAGAAGACAGACTGCTGAGTCAGGAGTTTTTGGTTTCAAGCGCTAGCAGCTAACAGTATAAATGGAGGAAATAAAGGATTGAAGAGACAGTATGCATTTATATGTCCAAAAACAATTTATGTACAAGAAAAAGACCTAGGAAAGGCAGGTTAGAAAAGTGCTGAGCAGGAAATGTCGTCCAATAGGGAGGCTTAGACAAAGTTTCTCATTTGCTGTGAGGAGTCGCAAGTTTAACGATCCCAACCAGAAACACTCAGAGGAGCAGGATCGAGTAGATCAGGAGTTACAATCCACCCAGATTATCCAGCCGGATGAATGGATTATTGATCTCATCCACCCTGCATGAAGCTGATGGATGTTTCCTCCTGCTGATCTCGTCCTAAAGGTGATTTAACTTCTTATGTATTTATGAACTTTCATCTCCAGAAACATTTTTCTCTCCTCATTATTTGGTGAGGATGACTCGCCCCTGCGTCACTCAGGGATTTCCCCAGAAGCCCAAAGCGAGTTGCTGCATCGCGCCATGCAGCCGCCGCCATGCAGCCGCCGCCATGGCTGCAGCCTCAGAAACGTTTAACCAGAGCAGCTGAGCTCACTGCACCGCTTGATAATTAGGATTAATTGGAATCGATGTGTGATTGATCTGATATTTGTTGTGAATCGGCACAATCTGGATAAAGTGAATTCAAATGAATTGTAATTTGCTGGAAACATTTTTTCTTCGTTCAGAAAACGTCGTCTGCTCATGACCTGAAATCTGGTTTTCCAGCAGAGTTAGCGCTGGCAACATTTCAACAAACAGCAACAAAAACCTCAATCAGTTTTCAGAGAGAACAGATCCACTGGCTCACAGGGGATCAACCCGGATCCACTGCAAGGTTTCAACCCAGGAAGTTGCAGAAATGTTTCACAGACACTGAAAGAACTTCACCTGCAGCAGCAGCAGTGAGGCTCTGAGTCATTCGCGGTTTACACAGAGGATCAACACTCAGAGTGTAAATGAGTTTAGTTTCAGTCATCAGATCAATCTCACTTCTCCTTTTGACATTCAGAAAGTCCTCGTGAGTAAAAGCGGCTCTTCCTGCCCAGCTTCATTCGAACTGCTGAAGCATCAAGTCAGATATTGCAGGGGATTTTTCATTTGATTTTCCAGTCAAGGCGACACAAAGACAGGAACGCCCCCCGCACCCCTGCTCATCTGCATGACCCCCACGACCTCCTGCTGCAGAGAAACCAGCTGCTGCAGCAGCGCTGCGTCTGCTCGAGATCTACTTTCTGTCTTTTCTGCCTGAAATCTCCAGGTTCTGTTTAAACACTTTTCGTGTTTTTGTCTGGAAACAGAACATCGTGTCGCTGCAGTTCAGAGAAACTTTAGGAAATAACAGCAAAGATTTCATTCTTTTTAGCTAAATATTAATATTCTTAAAAGGTACCAGATCCACTGGCCACTGTTTAAAATGAAGACGTCAGAAAGACGGATCAGATCGATATGTCACTTCCAGGGCCGGATTTAGGAGGGTGTGGGCCCCTGGGCTAGAGCCAAGGTGGGGGTCCTACTTAATCATCATTATACAGTTGCTTATATATATATATTTCACTTTAGGTGGCCGTGACTTACTTGTGGAACTGATCCTATCCAAACCTTATGTAGCAACTCGGTCACAACAACCAGCCACCATGAGGCTGATGGACCCTGAGGCTGATGGACCCTGAGGCTGATGGACAGTCCCAACCACCAGGTCGTCTCTCCATGCCAGGTTTACAACAGTCACTCCATGATTGACAAAAAAATTTCAGCAAGTCAGATTTTTAAAGATCAGTGATTGGCCAGAAATTTACTAACGGTGCAGCTTTAATGAATGTAAAGATCATTACTACAAACAAAATATACTGAGTAGTTATTAAAGAAATACTTGAACATCTTGAATATGTCTATTCAACAGAACATTTGACTATGTTCTCTATCCATCCTCTATGCATAATATTTATTCATCCTTCATTTCTATCTTTATCTGTCTCCCTCCCGTTTCAAAGCTTCACTGACTTTTAGCATCGGTTCAAATACAAACATGGCGGCGGTGGATGGAGGAGAACTCCGCTGTGTTTGGATGGACTCACCACTTGGAGCTAGCTTTCAAAACGCGACCTGGAGAAGAATCGTTTCTTTGTAAAGATGTTCCGATGCTTTCAAATTAACATCCATATTTTCTGCTTCTTGCTCAGCCCACTAAGCTGTTTTTACCCAGAGCGCAGGATCAGTCCTGTACGGATTATCCGTGGTCATCGCTCCACCTGGAGAAGAAGTTCGCCCTGCCGCCCTCTGACTCCCCGGTACCGGATCAGTCCAGGTTCTGGCGGACCACAGAGCCGCTGGTAGCAGCGAGAAGCGGAGAGGAACAACGATGGTTCTGTTCCGTGTCCAATATGAGTTTTAAAACCCTGATAGCCTGGATATTTTCTTCATCACCTCTCGGTGGCGCTCTTCTTTCTTTCGTTCCTGCGCTCCGCTGTCATTCATTCTGTTGTCGCCATCGTGAGAGATCTCTCCCTGAAGCTCCGCCCCAAAGCGTCCAATTTGGACCAATAAGAATCAAGCATTCATGATGGACGTTTGCCAGAACAAATCAGACAGTTTTTTCAACAACACCACCAAAATCCTCTTAGCCAATGATAAAAGTGAGGCAATCGACTTTATTCATTCACAAAAATACAAAGTATCCTTCGGGGCCCCATAAGATGTTTTGGGGGGGCTGCAGCCCGGGACCCAGTGTTTGATAAAACTCAGAGCTACAGAATCAAACGGCAGCCGAAGCCAGATGCTGACCCGGTCCAGCCTGGCCGGGTCAGCTGCTCCTCCGCTCTGACGTATCAGCTGCATTATCAGCAGGCCGTGACGCTGACAGAAAACGCAGACCCAGACCTGGTTACAGCCTCCAGATGAGGGAACCGCCGGCTGACAGGCTGCTGAGTCATGCTTGATTCCACATGCAGGAAAAAAGAGGATGAGGAGGAAGAGGATGATGAGGAAGAAGATGAGGATGATGAGGAGGTCGAGGAGGATGAGGAGGAAGAGGATGATGAGGAAGAGGATGAGGAGGAAGAGGATGAGGAGGAGGAGGAGGAGGAGGAGGAGGAGAGGATGAGGAGGATGAAGGAGGATGAGGATGAGGAGGATGAGGATGAGGAGGAGAAGGAGGATGAATGGGAGCAGCTGCAGCTCAGGCAGGTGGTTCCGACCCTCAGAGGGAATCATCGTCTGCACTGTAAAAATAAATCCTACCAGAGAAACAATCCTGACATTGAGCAGCTTGTTTCCAGGAAATAATCATTTAATATTGATTACAAAAATAACTGGCAGATTATCTTGCTACAAGTGAAATAATCTGACAGTGAAACTAGACTTTTTTTTAATTTATATTAAGAAATTATTGACTTTAGATTAAGATGTTAAGAAGTTGTTTTTGCAGTTTGAATCAGATTGAGAGTCGCTGCAGGTTCTCTCTGGGTACTCCGACTCCGACGGTGAGTGTGTGTCCGTCCTGACTTGTGACCTGTCCAGGTGACCCCGCCCCCTCACAACCCCACTGGGTGATTTCATTAAATTGCCATGGAAACCCTTTTGGCATCATGTGACCAACAGGCGGAGGTTTCTACGACAGGAAGTGGAAGGAGGACGATACAAACTCATTCACATTAGATTTTATTTCATGTTATTTAATGGCACAAATATAAAACTGTTTATTTGACATTAGCGGAAAATCAAAGTTTGGCTCACATTACAGAAACGCATCGACTGACAAACTAAAAGATTCAAACTCAAAGTTCCTGGTTCTGTGAAGGTTCTGTTGCAGATCTCAGATGAGTGATCCGGCCGAGCCGGGCTCCAGTCATGACGTATTTCTGTTTTATTGCGGCCTGCAGGCAGAATGTGGTTTTGCCGTGTTTTTGAAGCCTCTCATTATTTCCTCTCTTAGGGAAAACAAAGAAAGCACAAATGTTCAGTTTCTCTCATTTTGTCTCCGTTCTCCTCTCCTTTAGTTTGTCTCTCTTTGTCTTTCCGTCTCTTGTGTCCCGTGTGATGTGGCGGATCAGAACGAGTGAGTCAGACTATCTGGGTCGCTCAGACAAACAGTGGGCTACTGTATGACGCCCACGCTGTGTTGAACTTGGCCTGCTGCGCAGCTCCACCCTGATGCAACAGTATCAGATATTTAACCCGGTTTTCTTCCTGTGTGGAGAGCAGCAGCTGCACGCCGCCGCAGGGAACGAAAGGAAAGTTGATCCATAGATAAAGTTTCTCTCAAACAGTTAGACAAAAACACTTTCACACACTTTTCACCGTTTACATGAACGACTGTGAACTCCAACCCCAGAAGTTTATATAACATCTGAAATGGAAGACATTTTTATTTCTCTGAAAATAAACAAGTTTATTTTAAATGTAACATTGTTGTATGATTTCCCCCCAAACCAAATACATCTGAAATAAATGAGACTTCTGGGGAAAATCAATGTCTCTGCAGCAGAAAGCCGCCTCATCAAAGGAGGCCTGGGGGACATCTCTCCGTAATCTAGACGAGAATCACTGGATTCATATTTCTGAATCTCCTAATCTGTTTCCCTCCTGATGGCCCAGTCGGCCCGGTTCTACTGGACCCAGAACATCTGCTGCACCTCCAGCTGCTCTGAACCAGCCTGTTCCCCTCCTGGCCTGTGGGGGCGCTGCACCAACAACCACTGAAGGAAACGACACAAAAACCTCTGAAGACGCTGAGAGCAACTTCCTGCTTCACCAGATGGAACAAGATGGAGGCGCCAGATTGTAGCGGCTGGAGGATTTCTCTTTAGGCTAAAGACCAGGAGCCATTTCTGCTGCTAGCGCAAGGCTAACATGTTAGCTTTGGTTGGATTTACCCAGAATGCCTTGCTCTGTAGTCCACTTCCTGCTTTTGGAGCGGTCTCTGCTTCGCTTGGCGTTCACTTCAGACCCAGACTGAGGTCTGGAGGACCAGAGGTCAGAGGTCGATTAGCGTTCACACCTCGCCAACCGAACTGGAGTTTGTAGACAGACGGACCGGAGTCGAGTCAAGGCGGTTCAGAGGCTGTTCAAACTTCTAAACATATGTGACCTGCATTTCAATCTGGAGAAAAAACAGTAGTTAGAACGTTTTATTGGCCCGAAAGTTTTGGCGCTCGGACACCAGCAGAAGACATGCGTGCTGAGAATCGCCGCGAGCTTGGATGATTGGCTCAGGACGAAGCTCAGGGTTGTCTTCCTCCCAAAAGAGAGTGCCGGGCCGAGGCCTGCAGACCATTTCAGGCCTTGTTAGAGTCCAAAAGTCCATAGACAGTCCATGTGGGCGATTTCGGGCCTGGGAGAGCAGTGGAGCTGCTGTGACTCACAAGCTGGTCCGGGCCTCGATGAGCGGCAGAGAAGGCTGTTCTTGTGGGCTGTTCCAGCCTTGTTAGGCTCGGCCGACCCCCTAGACAGAAAATAAATGTTATGCCAGACTGCTCCACCACCAGCGATTTGTTGGAAATGCTTAATCATTGACTGGCATTGTTCCTTTGAGCAATCTAAACTAATAGATTGCTAAAATGGATGGTGAACAAGCAGCTGCTGAGATAAGCCTCCCCACCCCCAAAGAAGACTGAACTCCATAAATTAATAGAACTAGCAAATGTCCCCGTTGAATTGTGGATTAAGGGAGCTGAAGGTGGCGATGGTTGAACGAAGGATAAGACCGTCATGAGGATGGGAAGCTTCCGAGCTGCACCGAATTTAGCTGAAGCGTTCCATGCTGAGGTGAAGGACTTAAGAAATAATGTTTATTTGATGTTGGAATGACCTTTAGCTCGTTGTCTCCTCTCGTTCCCCGGGCCGAAGGGCAAACAGCCCAAACACATCAATCTACTGTCCAGAGTTTATTCAGACAATCAAATCACACCAACAGCACCAGAATCATCAGGAACTCAAGACCACAAGACGACATCAATCACCTGAAAGAAACAGAAAAATGGACAAAGACCAATATGGAGACATATTGTGTCTCCAGAGAGCGCCGGTGCCGTCGCACCCCAACGATCCGATTAATTATTTCAGCTCCTAAACTTTTAAAGGAAGGTGTGTCTCTCCTCTAATGTATGCAGTCTGGGAGGTTCCTGCTCCCCTGACTACAAGGAGTTTCACATTTCAAAGGGAAGATGCTCTAAATGATTTTAGGACTGTCATTGCGAGGCCTGGTGGGGTCAGATAACATGCTCCTAAAGGTCATTTCACACGTCTGATCCTGGAATCTCTCCAGGATTCTCCAGGATCCTACACAAACACATGACAAAGGGCCCCGACTCTTGGGGCAGAGTTCTCCTCTAACCCAGAATATCAAAAAGGCCGATTTGGTTCTCAGTGTTCTGCCATAAGCAGAAGAAGTGCTGAGGAAGTCAACATGGAGGCTAAGGTGCAGCGAAGTTACACACTGGAGAACCTTTTACTAAGATTTCCGTTGGGATCAATGCTTTTGTTTAACGTATTCAATGTAACCTCTATGAACTTCTTGCAAAGTTTGTTTGGTTTTGGTCCACAACTTGACCTGCTCAGATTTTTGAACATGGAAAAAATGTTTTATCACGAATAAAAACCATGTGCAGTGGGTCTGGTTCTTCTTATCAATACTCCAGAATTATTTGCTGAGAATAAGCTCCTTTATCTGAAAAGTTACTTTAAAGTTACTTAGAAATTAATTTGGTCTTAAGTGTAACAAGGCACTAGAAACTAAACAAAAATACTTGGTAAGATTTAGTGTTTTTGCAGTGCAGCTGAATGAAATGAACAGACTAAAAGTTGTTGGTACGAAACCTTCATCCTCTGCCTCACCTTTCACAAAAAAAATTCTGAGTTTTATCACATCACATCTTCTCACCTTGACCTACACACCTGTAAACACACACCTGACGCAGTCTGAAAGGTGCAGTAACTTTAAAAAACAAACATGAAACAATCTGAAACAACAAACTTCCTGAAGAAAACACCTGGACGAAATGAAGAAGTGTCTCATGCACACAGGTTTTCGCCAACGACCTGCTTATCTGCTTCAGGTGTTGGCTGGACTGTTATGGACTACAGATATGCAGCAGCAGCTCCAGACTCCTCCCAGAACTCATTCCTCACCCTTTGACCCCAGGGAAAAGTTTGCAGTACCTGGGAGTGGAGAGGACAGATACGGAGGTCGAATGAGTTCGGAGGAGGGAGATGATTAAGTCCATCCATCCAGCCATTTTCTGTACTCCCTTTTCCCTTAGTGGGTCAGGAGGTGCTGGGCGCCTCTCGCCTAGCCAACGTTCTGGGCGAGAGGCGGGGTCACCTGGACAGGTCGCCAGTCTGTCGCAGGGCAACACAGAGACACACAGGACAAACAACCATCCACACACACACTCACACCTTGGGACAATTTAGAGAAGCCAATTAACCTGACAGTCATGTTTTTGGACTGTGGGAGGAAGCCGGAGTACCTGGAGAGAACCCACCATGCACAGGGAGAACATGGAGACTCTATGGAGAAAGACCGGGAATCGAACCCAGAACCTTCTTGCTGCAAGGCAGCAGCTCTACCAGCTGCGCCACTGGGCATCCTGAGACGATTAAGTTTAGTCAAAATATTCTGCTTCAAGTGTGAAAATTAAAACTTTAGTTTATTGTGATTTTTTGCTTAGTTTACTTATGTGACAACAAACCAATTCATAATAAAATCTGTATAAAATCTAGAAATTAGGCTTTTGTTGTAAATATTTGGAGGTGTGAATGATATTTACCATAAATAATAAAAAAGTTGAATATAAACGAGTTCACATTTCTCCATCCCAAACAAAAACATCCTGACCTGTTAAAGTAACATATTCCACCATAACCACAAACCCAAAAAGATGATCAAGTTTTTCTTCAGGACTTTTACAGAAAGTACAAAAATGGCCCAAATCCCATTTATATCTTTTTATTAAAAATGTTTTAACTGGATAAACATTATGAATTATCCGGGGGGCACAGTGTTTTTTCAAATGCCCAAACTCCATGTTGACTTTTCTGCAGGTTTAATTTCATCTTCTATAAATATGTAACACACATCTGGAATGCACATTATAGCTATAAACAGCTTCGCAATTTTGATATTTATAGTATTTTGTAATTTTTCCCATTACTGTATAATATTAATATGATATTTCTATTTATACCCTTAGGAAATTATCTTTGTTATGACCAGGTATTGAAATCCCCAAAGTCAAACAAAAAAACACAAAGTTTCAAATCTAATATTTCATTTTATTTGCATATTGAAAAAGGTGCATCGTCTCCAAATATTCAAAACTACTAAAATAATTTATTTTCAATAAAAAACTTTTACAAATATGTACAATAGAGGCGGGACGTCACTGCAGCCGGGTGGAGGTAGGTGTGTGAACGTTCATGTAGAGGAACAACAAACTCAAAATCCCTGCCTTCTGGTTGGCTGCAGCCAAACAACCCGTTAACCAATCGGATCGCGACACAGAAGGTTTAAAATTAACCAGATCTTCAGGACCAACCAACTGAACCTGCTGAAGTCCAATAAAACCTGACGAGTAAGACCTCTGCGCACGAAACGTCTTTCCATCTTAAAGGGGAACCGGCCGTCGGGTCACCGCTTTAACACAAATGCTGAGTTTGATTGTGCAGCCACTGGGTTTCTCCTGGAACCGGCCCTTGGGGGAGCCGGCCCTTGGGGGAGCCGGCCCTTGGGGGAGCCGGCCCTTGGGGGAGCCGGCCCTTGGGGGAACCGGCCCTTGGGGGAACCGGCCCTTGGGGGAACCGGCCCTTGGGGGAGCCGGCCCTTGGGGGAGCCGGCCCTACGTCCTGAAACATTCAAGTTTCACTGGGATACCGAGGTCCAGTTTGGCCAGACTGGAAGTTCTGGTTTGGCGTCCGGAGGGGCAAAAGAGGGACTGGGAGGAAGACGACAGCAGAGACGGTTCTGTTTGTGTGGTGTCTCAGTCTGCGGCGCCGCAGCCCCCCCCCAGACCCCCATTATCTGCGTAGCCGCTCCAGCCGCGCCTTCAGCTCCTCCTGCTTGGCGCGCAGCCGGTCCTTGCGCGCCCGCAGCCGCAGGCTCTCGGCCTCCAGGCCGTAGATGCAGTCCCGCGCCTTCTTCAGGATCACCACCTTGGACGCCTTGTCGTTGTGCGACAGCTCCGGCACCTTGTTCCGCAGACGCAGGAAGCAGTTCTTCAGCTCGTTGCGCCGCTGCCGCTCCATCACGTTGTGAGTCCGCCGCCGCTCCTCCTCTTCCTCCGATGAGCTACTGGAAGAAGACAGGGAAAAGGAGGACGAGGTGGAGCTGCGGGTGGCGTGATGCAGCCGCGACGAACTGTCGGCGCCTCGCGAACGCTTGTGAGCGGGCGGCGAGGCGGGGCACGGCGCGGCGTAGTTGTGCTGTAGCTGAATGGCGCGCTGCTCGTCCTCAGGGTTGAGGCGGCGGCCGTCCGGCTCGGACTCCAGCGACTCCACATCGACTTCTTCTTCTGTGGGGAAACAGAGCGGAGGACAAACATTAGCGCCCATCGCCGTTAGCCAACATTTCATTCACAGAAACGTTTTAGAAAAACGTGATAAAAACTGACCAGAGTCGAGATTAAAAATAGAAACTTGTTTATGGAGATTTGGAGTCGACAACAAATCATGCAGCAGAATTTTCTAGCTTTAGCTCCGGCGTCTTGTTCTACTTTATTACGGCTACAACTGCAGATTATTTTGACAATCTTAAAATATTGGCACTGATTTTTTTATTCAAGTCTTTTTATACACTATTGAAGATGCAAATAAATAAGTTCCGCTTTTAAATAAGACAAACATTTTTTTTCCTAAAGTGCAATAAGGAAGCAGCGACGAGTTTCAACCAGGTGAAACTAAAACTGCCTCTTGAGTTTTGGCCAAATCAGATTTAGACAAGTTAGTTTTTTATATTAAATGCCAAATTTTTACTTTTTGCTGTTTTGGCTTAATTACTTTTCTGAAAACATTTTTTCCAGCAATTGGCCTTTAATACTGAATTATTTCAATAATTAATTGACCTTCTGTTTAATTACCAACAGGAAGTCATGGTTGGTTTGAAGCGATCTGATTGGCTGACGGGGTTTAGCTTAGCGCTGCGCTGCCCTCTATGGGTTAGGCATGTTACAACATAGCTGAGTGAAAACATTGCAGTTTTCACTGACTGGTTGAGATATTCATTTATTAAGAGCAGCTGCATCTTATTATGTCAGAGTCATATCCTCCTTCAATAAGCATCATTATTGTAACCTGCTGCATTGAGCAGCCAGCCTCCTGTCAGCTGCTGATGATTTATGCACAAACAACATTTTATAGTATTTTTGTTTAGTTTCTTGTCTAAATGAGACAAAAGTCAAATATATTTGAAGTGTAAAGACAAGCAAGATGTTTAGGTAAATAATCCTTCCAGTTCTTGATCCACTGCCAGATTTTTACTCTTTTAACTGGGCTGAATTTGTGAAAACATATTTTAATCATTATTCAACAATTAATGACATAAAAGAAGCTCCTGTATCTTGCAGAAAAGTTACTTTACGGTTAGTTTATTTCAGGCGGAGCTTTAGAAACTAGACTGACGTTCTGGTGAGACGGTGAGTTTTCAGTGCCCACAGAAATCCTTGGTTGCATTCGTGTTTTTGCAGTGAAACGTGTGCAGCTCGCAGGTCAGACATGAAGTCGGCCGGACTCACCGGAGGTCTCTCCGCTGGCCGAGCCGTAGTCCGACGTGACCTCTGAGGCGACCTGGGCCTGCGCCGGCGCCTGGCTCTGGTCTGGCTCGCCGGCCATCGGGTTGTGGTAGTCCAGCATGGCGCTCACCATGTCCTCGAAGATGTCGATGTCGATGTCGGACAGCAGCGGGCTGCAGCCCAGCACCGGCGACAGCTTCTCGTCCAGCTTCTCGTCCGAGGAGAACCACAGGTCGTCGTTGCAGTCGCACTCGGCGGAGCTGAACGGGTCGCGGATCCAGTTGAGCAGCTGGAGGTCCTGGTCCTGGTCCTCCACCTTTGTGTCGGGCTGGAAGCTGTGCTCCTTGGACTGCGGCTTGGCCTGGCCCGGCTTCAGGGGGGGGCAGTCCAGCTCCACCGGGCCCCACATGTCCTCTAACATGAACGGCTCCAGGCTCTGCCAGTCCTCAGACAAATCCGTCAACATGTTGGGTCCTGAGAACAAAATCCAGAAAATAACCAGAGGGGGTCCAGAGAGCCGGCCTAGTCAAAGTTCAGCCCTGTTTGCTACTGAAACCCGCAGGACCATCTGCGCTTCTTATGCCTGTTTACATCCCGCTGGCCACGCCCCTTTACTCCCAGCGCCCCCCCTCCCACCATGACGTCACAGAACAGTTGGGGCAAAAACTTTGGTTTCCCGAAACTTTAAACCAACAAAACCAAAAAACTAAAATAAACGGACGGTTCCGTGAAGCCGAATCCAGCGGATCAAAACCGGGTCTACTGGGTTCTACCGGAACTTTACTGGGGTCTACTGGGTCCAGAGTGGGCTTCCCGCTGGTCGGAACCAGTGGGGCCCAAAGCAGCAGCGTGGGTCGTCACGCTGCCCGGCACAAACCATCAACTCTGTTTTCCAGCCAACAGAAACTGGAAAACTTTAGTTTTTACAGCGCAGCAAAAACAGAAAATCTATTTTCTGCAGCTTCTCCTTAGAAAGAAATCCTATAATAACAACAACTGCAGATTAAATGGACCTTTAAAGGTCTCGCGCAGCAGCGGGGTCGCACGTGAAACCGGCTTTTACGTCCCGGAACCACGCAGCCCACGCAGCCACCGGGTCACGTGCTCGGCATGCAGCGAGCTTTAAAACGCACAGAAACTGGATCAGAGACGCATGCAGAACCTTACCGTCCACAGGGAAAAGCAGGAATTCTCAATGAAGAAAACGGGGAAAATTGAAATGATCCTCGCGGAGTTTGTCGTGTTCTTAAATGTTTCTGCTTAAATTAAACTTTCTGCGTGTGAAATGGAAGTTGGAACAGCGCAGCATTGTGTGGAAGTCCGCGAGTGTCCGGTCCTGCGTGTCCCCCAGGTGACCCACTCTCCTCCTACGCTGCAGCCGCACAACACTGTGGGTGTGGCTGGAATACGGCTATATGTACCGTCGCTACGGTATCCTTCCGCCACCGACGAAAAACCCGCGAAAACTCACAGAACAGGAAAAAAGTGGTGCCAGTGGTGAAAAGTGCCGCCTAAATAACCGCAGTGGCCCCCTTTGCGGATAAAGTCCAGGCGCAGAAGCCATTATTTAGCGCGAAGTGCGTTAAAAAGACCGTGAAGCGGAACTACCGCGGAGGGATATATGGATCACTCGGTTTCTGAGAAAGTCGTGGCGGCAAAAAGTGAACACGTGGGGCGAAGCTGTGAAGAAGTGGCTCCTCACTCAGCCCATCAGAGCCGTACGGCAGAGCCGCCGCCATATTGAGAGAGGCAAATTCTCCTCGGAAAGCAGAACAGCTGCTTCTAAACGGAATAAAATAGAATAAAGAAAACCCAAAAGTTCACCTCTAATTACATGTGATATATTTTATAGTGATTTTAAAACTAATAACGGCAATTACAAAGATGAAAAAGAAAAATGTTAGCAAAACGCAAACTAAGCCATTCCAGTTAATTTCTACAGCGCCCTCTAGGGGACATGGGGAAAATGTTTTCTTTTGCATTACCTCGCATTAAGCTTACTGCAATATTTGCGTGTTTATTTTGTATACAGTCACAAATGTCAATTTAGAATTTAAAATATATACACATATAAAGAACCTCAATGTTTATTCTGAAGTTGTTAGTGCAAAAAACGGATTGAAACTTGATTTATTCACTGCACGAATAAATCAATGAATTATGTCTGCGATGGACCTGCACATGAAAACGGCCCTTAAACCATTCAGACAAACACAATAGAGACACAATCAAAACTGACAATACGACAATAATTCAGAAATAGTGTGGTTGTATTTTTATTTCTTTCCTACTTACATCTTTTGTTAGAACTTTTCCATTGAAAGAAGGAGGCTGTGGGTTTGAATCTGTCAAGTCATGAAGTTTGCAGATTTTCCTCACTGTTAACTGGTCTCTTTTCATAACGGGTAATGTGTGTGTTAATGGGTGTGTTTGTGGTTGTCTGCCCCATGTGTGTGTTGCCTGGTGATGGACTGCAGGTCCAGAATGTCCCCATCTCCTGTCCAATGACCGCTGGAGACAGCAACCCTTCAGCTGGTAGACGATTGATCAAAATGCCTTATTTGGTAAAGGTTCATTTATTTGTATTTTTGTTTATATTATAATACAGAAAAATATTATGCTCATATAGGGCAGGTGATTGCTCTTTAAGAATTGCATTTCGTATTAATAATTGATTTATATTTGGTTTGAAACAGGACAGTGTCACAGCTTGACTTAATCTTTTCAAGCAGAGCTCTGCACTGCAAAAACACAAAATCTTACCATGTATTTTTTTCTACTTTCTAGTCCAAACATCTTACTTAGGACGATAATTTATTAATTTTGATAAAAGGTTCTAGTTCTACTGGAAGATTATTTCACTTATAACACAGGAAAAATGTTTCATTATAACTGAAAAATCTGCCAGTTGGAATTAAGTCATTTTTAAATCATTATTAAGGAATTATTCATTTAAAACAAGCTCCCCTCTTGCTGAAAAGCTACTTGTAAATTAGTTTTGTCTTCTTTTAGGTGTAGTAAGATATTTTCACTGGAAACTAGACAAAAATGCTTTGCAAGATTTTGTGTTTTTGCAGTGTGCCGTCCGTCCGTCTGTCCATCCATCTGTCTGTCTTCCTCTTATCCGGGGTCGGCAGCCTAAGGGAGGCCCAGACTTCCCTCCCCAGCCTCTTGTTCCAGCTCCTCCAGGAATCCCAAGGCGTTTCCAGGCCAGTGAGAGACATCGTCCCTCCAGCGTGTCCTGGGTCTTCCTCTCCTCCCGGTGGGACCTGAACTCCTCAGCAGGGAGTCTCCATCCTGACCAGATGCCCTCAGCTGCTCCTCTCAATGTGGAGGAGCAGCAGCTCTACTCTGAGTCTCCATGGTGACTGAGCTTCTCTCTCTAAGGCAGAGCCCAGCCTCCCTACGGAGGAAACCCATTTGTATCCAGGACCTGGTTCTTTCAGACCCAAAGCTCCTGACCATAGATGAGGGTAGGAACGTAGATCGTCCGGTAAATCGAGAGCTTTGCTTTTTGGCTCAGCTCCCTCTTCACCATGACGGACCGGTACAGCGCCGCTTCACTGCAGAGGCTGCAGCGATCTGCCTGTCGACCTCTCTTCTTCCCTCATTACTGAACCCAGAGATACTTAAACTCCTCCACTTGGGGCAGGACGACCCCCGACCCGGAGAAGGCACGCCACCCTTTTCCGGCTCAAGACCCTGGGATTTGGAGGCCCCGATTCTCATCCTGGCTGCTTCACACTCGGCTGCGAACCGCTCCAGCGAGAGAGAGTAATTGGAGCTCAATGGAAGGCATGTTGGTGGGGTGTGCCGGACGTGTCTTCATAAATAATGCCACTCCCAATATGGCAGCCATAGCTGTGAACAATATACATCTATGTGTCAATGAAGGTGTGCCTGGATCAGGTCTGACCCTAATCCTAACCCTTAAACTGAAACATTTCCAGGGTTTTTATTGACATGCCGGAGCTCACAGCCTAACGGGAGTCAGCCATCTTCTTTGATCACTTCCTGTGTGGAAACTGAGCCAGCAGAGCAGCGGAGGGTTACATAACAAGCCGATCAGCCAATGGGAGATCAGCCTCTGTTCATGTGAGCTCGATGCTGCAAGTGGAGCCACATGCATTAAATACTCTGAACATTCACTGATACTCCAGTGAACAGATTCTCACTGCTCATGTGATTCAGTCACAAATCTGAACATAAAGAGCCGTGACGTCACCCACACGCGGAAACCAACGGACTGTTTTCTCCTTTGTGATTCATGAGGGCTGGACACCAACCAGCCAGACAGGTGGGCTGCAGCAAGGTGAACACACTCCCTGCCAGAGTCTGTCTCTGTGGCCAGCAGCCGCTGATTCAATCACTGCTGGAAATAAACAGAAAATAAGTGGGATAAAGCGCCACCTACAGGCAGAGCACAATACTGCTGCTGAACTGTGAGCTCAACCTGCTGGCAGACTTAATGACTCCCATCATAAATCTGTGTATATTTGGCTGCTTAATTCTGGGTTTCAACAAAATTTCACTGAATTTCTCACAAAGCTGAAAAATTTCTTGTTCCATCCGAGTCAAAAGTTGATTTATTTAAAACAAAACACCAAGTCCAAATCAAGAAACATCCACAAAAATCTGTTTTAGGCAATTAGCAAGTTAATATGGACATGTTTGTTTGGCATGTAGAAAATGAAATGTTTTATTAAACAGGGATAGAAACAGATGTAGATATAAAAACAAAGGAATGCTGCAGAGTGCTGGGAGAATGCAGATTATACTCCACTGCACGGTTTACATTCTAGTTTATCTCTAGTTTTAGAAATTGTGGATGAAACAGAAGCTGAAGCAAAATGAACAAAACCAAATTTAACCTGAGGAAAGAAATCAGTGGATGTTTCCTCCTGTCAAAGACGACTGAGAAAGTGTGTGTGTGTGTTTCCTCCTTATTACTCTGTCATGGTGCGGGATCCTCTGCAGATCTCCAGTCTGCTGCTGCAGGCTTTAATTAGGCCAGTGGCTCATCAATGAGCTCATGCTAACTCTGCTGCCAATCAAGCTCTTCTCTGGGCTTCACCGCCTGCTGCTCTGGAAAATGCTGGAAAACTTTTCCTCCTGAAACATCCGTCCACCTTCAGTCTTTCACCTTGCTTTATAGTTCAACAATCGCCCTCCTCATTGCATCTGGTTTTTATTCAGTTGCTGTCAGATCCTGGATCCTGCTGCTCAGAGTTTTGTACCTTCAGTTCTTTGGGTCATTTTGGTTTTGGTTTCATGGCCTCGTTTGTTTCTGCTCATTTTGTCTGAACTGAATCTGTAGCGTCAGAACTTCAGGAAACTTTCCTTCTCCGATCAGCGGGAACAAACCCCTGAAATGTCGTCCCCTCACTGATTCCTCCTAAATTACGGCTCTGCGCATTGCGCCCCAACGCCTAATGACAGACTAAATGTTCGCGCCGCAGCGCTGTAAATAAATCCACCGCACTGCAAAAACACTAAAATCCTGCAGAGGATTTCTGGTTTCTACTGCAAACATCTCAGCTGAAACAAGACAAAACTGACTTCAAACTTTTCAGCAAAACACAGGAGTTTGTTGTCAGCTATCAGTTATTGATAAAGATGTAGTCCTGCTGACAGAATAATTCACTGCTCCCATCCCACTTTATGAGGGAAAAAATCTCTGGAACCAGAACTTTTGATCAAAACTAAGGAATTATGGCTTCAGTCGAGCTGCTAAATCTGCTGGAAAGATTCTAGTAATTCTGTTTTTCATAATTTCAAGAGGATTAATATATTTTCAGTGCAGACACAAAGACTGCAGAGAAACCAGCAATTAAACAAGCGGGGTCCCTGTAAAACTAATGGCCCCTCAGATGCAGGGCGCCGCAGCAAAAACTCCATTAAGAAATTAAAACTCAAAGTTCTGGAAGTTCTTTGGTTGAGAATCTCCTTTGGAAACTGAGAGTTATGTTTGTAAAAGGCTCGTCTGGGCTGACCTGCAGCAGCAGCAGCAGCAGCAGAAACTGCAGCAGCTGATGTGACCTGACGTGGTTTGGGTGGAGTTTTGCTCCCAGCATTCAGAGCGACTCCATCAGCTGCTGGAGGACGAGGCAGGAAAACAGGCAGGCGGCCGCTACATTCCTTCTGGGAAACAGGCCTTCATGTGGCGTGTGTTTGTGTGTGTGAGGCTCCGCTTGCTGTAGGGACTCATTAAGAGGCCGCAGCTTTGCCACAAACTGCTAAAAATGCATCCTGCTGCATTTCCCCAGAGCTGCATGTTTAACAGAGTTTCTACAGATTAACACATTCCTGAGGAGTTTAAATATTACAGGATGATCAGAAACCTAAGCCTGACCCCCGACCCATGAACATGACCCCTAACACTAACCCTAACCCTGACCTTGACAGACGGACAAATGAAAAAACATTCGACAGTTTTCAGTTTTAGATCCTTTTCTTCCCTGAAAACAGAAACGCCTGAAAGGCTGAAGCAAACAGAGTTGACTGCAGATCGTTCCATCATCCATCCATCATCCACCCATCATCCACCCATCATCCACCCATCATCCACCCATCATCCACTTATCATCCACTTATCATCCACCCATCATCCTCTTATCATCCACTTATCATCCAACCATCATGGTGGATGATCCACCCATCATCCATCCATCATCCATCCATCATCCATCCATCTTCCATCCATCATCCACCATTTATGTCTTTAATATTTTCTCATCGTTTTGCCTTGAGATGTGAAGACTATCCGTCCGTCCGTCCGTCTGTCTGACAGGATGCAGCTCAGCTTCCTACCAAAACGCGTCTCTTCATTCAGTTTTTGTTTCTTGTGAAAATGCTTCGTTGTGTTTGAACTGTTTTCAGCTGATGTCTGAAAGACAGGAATGCTGAACTTCGTCCTTCCATGTTTGGCATTTTTAGAGAAACGTTCTGGTTCATTTCTTGTTGTTTGAGGTGAAGCTGATGAAACGTGAGGAGCTGCTTCAGTTTCTTCTCTGGAGGCCGAATCTCTGCTCCGTTTGTGGGAACAAAGCGCTTCTTCCTGTTGTTTTATTTTCTTCTTCACTTCCTCTTTCCCACGCTGTCAGCATCCCTGCATTCACAACTTTTCTTTTCTTCCGTGATTTTTTTTCCTGTGTTCTTTAAATATCACAAACTGTCATGAAAAGATTTTCTTTTCTTTTCTTTCTTCTCCTGAGCAGCTTTTTGGGATCTGCGTCGAGCCGCTCTTCAAACTTCAGTGTGTTCAACTTTGGGATAAAAACAAAACAGAGGAATCAGGTTTTACAGTGTTTGTGCAACTGCAGCAGAGAAATCAACCTGCAGTTGATTTATCTTACAATATTTGATAAACACCTACTACAAATCTACTACCATTTGTAAACAACTATTTTATTGCTCTTTTTAAGTTTTAAAATAAAGAAAAACTTGTAATTCAGCGTTTTGGAGCTTTGTTCAGGAAGTCTGTGACAAGACTTGGAAGCTGAGGAGCAGCTGAGCTATTTTACAAAGAATCAGTGAAAATGAGTCTCGATGTGCAGATGTTACATTCAACACTGCAAAACTTTTCATTTTGGTTGAGTTTCTAGTGTAAATATATTAGTTAACTTAAAGTTATTTGTATTTGCAAGACGTTCTAGCTTGTTATCAATCAATAATTCTGGATTATTGATTTTAAAAGTTCTTTCAGGAGATTATTTCTCTGAAAAACAAACTCATTTTTTCCATAAGTGTAAAAATCTGCAAGTGGAACTAAAACTTCTAACCAAAACTATTAAGGAATTATTGGCTTAAGACAAGCTAGCATATGTTTCCCGATAAGTTACTTATAAGTTATTTGTATTATTTTAAGTGTGCTGAGATATTTACACTAAAAACCAGATAAATCTTTAGTGAGATTTTGAGTTTTTGCAGTGCAGGATCAATATTTCACTGTGAGGAAGCAGCTGAGCGATCGGTGTGTTTTAACCCCTTAAATCAGGTGTGTGTAGGGGTGTGTGGGGATGTGTGTGTGTGTGTGAACATCAATTGTGTGTTGTGTCAGGACAACACACAATTGTGTTGTCCTGGGTTAGGGTCAGTGACCCAGGACAGTGATTATTGTCTGTGCTGATAATCACTGAGAGACAGACGCTGCTCAGCCCGTCTGGACCAGAACTGAGTCACTGAAACAGCAAGAAGCTGCTCACAGATACGCACTATCTGCTGCTACACCCTGCTGAACCACACACACGCACACCCCCACACGCACACACACCCCCACCTTCCATGGAAGCAGAGAAACGTTTCAGAAACCCTTTCCACAGAAATGCCCCTCAGTTTTCTCCCCATATAATCATTTAAAGTCCATATTCACTTTGGACTTTAAACGATTTATTTAAATTCTTATTTTCTTAAATGAGAATTTAAATAAATCTTGTTTTTATACAGTCTGCCACTAGGGGCAGACTGTATAAAAACATTAATGGCGTTAAGTGAAAACTAAATAAAACATAAAATGAAACATAAAATAATCAACCAGCCAATCAGATTGGAGCAAAGTTCATTTTTCCAGAGTTTTTCTGATCATTCATGTGTAATAAGGCATTTGCACAATAGACCAAACTACCTGGTAAGTTTTAATGTTTTTGTTTTGCAGAAATCCCTCGGCCCTGCAGAGCTGCAGACCCGCTGAGTTACATAAAGTGTGAGGAGCGACACTCGTCTGAAACCTGCAGGACATTTCCAGTCCAGCATCAGCCAACCCAGGCAGTTTCTCTGCACATCTTTACATATTTTTTCACCTCTGTTGTAGTGAAACTTCGCCCCTCATTTTACATCCAGACTATGAGAAACAAACATTCATTCATGCAAGTGAGCGACCTTTGCTTCCCCATTCTGTCTACCAGAAACCAGCTCATTCATGACAGCAACAGGAACAGGAAGAGGCCCTCAGAACCCCCAACTGCCCGGCTCCCTCTTCCTCTTTCCACTTAATAATAGAAAGTCGAGAACGTTCTGGACCCGGCATGTCGCAAGTCTGTAGAGTGTTGCACGCGTCGCTCAGCTCTGCTCTGCAACTAAAACCCAGAAAACTGAAACTGGAGTTATAGGAGGCTCCTTGGGCCTCACCAGGCCTCCAGAGCCACATAAAGCCGGTTCCAAAGCCGACCTTCTCCCAGAACCTCCAGGACCAGAGGACTAAAGTCTCCGATCAGAGAAACTCATCAGGCGTTTCTCTCTAGTGGTTTTGATTCCTGCAGCAGCGAATCACAGGACTGACTGACCAACCAACCAGAACGCTGCAGCTGCTGGAGTCCTGACTAGAACCAGGAAGATAGAGACGCCACTGTTTCTACATCACCTAGTTCTACATTCCTTCACTCAGAGATTTTAAATAGTTTATAAATCACTGAACTGATTAAAGCTGCTGGATCAACCAGCTGATCCTGGTTCTGCTCTGCATCAGAACCACATTTCTCCAGAGAAAAAGGGTCTTGAATCAAACGTTCATCTTTTAGTCTTTACTGAACTTAAAAGGAAACAAAAATAACAGATTCAAAACAAATAGAAAGTGACGGTCAAAAGACTGTTATATGTACAACAGCTCTCATCTTTCATAAACTAATTAGTCAACAACCAATCAAAAGGCACCACATAATAAGCTAAAGCACAATACAATTACAGACACTTATCTTTTTCAAATAGCAGAGCAAAAAATTAAACTCACATAAACACAACTACCATTTTGTATTAAGTTGTTCTCTGAGGAACCTTGAGCTCCTTTGAGGCTAAAAATGGTTAGCAGCTACTTTGAATAGAAATCAATAGATTATTAATCCAGTTTGATGATTTTGATTATGTCATTGACCAAATATAATGTTTGATGTTTTTAGGCTGTGAAAACTGCTAGCTGAGGCTGACATTTTACCTCCAGGATGCAATTAGTTACCTTGGTTACCTGAGCTCTAATTACCAGGCAGAGAAAAAGCATCAACCAATCCTCCCGGTAACTGAGGATTGGTTGGATGCAGCAGCATCCCTCACGCAGGGAAGGATTTGATTTTCCTCTGCAGCAGCAGTGACTGGAAAATCACTCTGACATTTCAATCAGGCCCAGTCAGACCAGAAAGAGGCTCTGCTGCGAAGTGACGAATCCTGAACATTTAGACTTTTCTACTTGCACCGTCAGCAGGACGGAGCCTGGATTCACAAAACGGATTGGCTGGAAATCATGAGCTTGTTAGCATTTCCACAGCAGATGTGGTGATGTCATAGGCAATAAAACATGAAACGGAGAAAAATGAACAGACTGAAAATAAAATGCTAAATGAATATGAAGATATCAATGCAACAAAGTTTTTGCTCTCCTGTACGGATAAAAACGTGGATTTTACACAAAATGTCTGAACTGGGAAATACAAAGAGGAGCAAAGGGAGCTGAAAATACTTCTAATACTAAAGGAACTATCAGGGGAGGAAATCGGCCCCCGCCACTGGCCAAATGCGGGTAAAAGTATGAAGTGGCTGAAAATTGGAGCAACGCAACGCAACTACATTCAGTTTGAACTCCTGTCCAGGGTAGGCCTGACAGACCGACTGACAGACCGACTGACAGACCGACTGGACTACAGATTGATGCATTTACTGTCCATATCTGGCAACCCGTCATAATTTAACAAAAAAAGTATCTTCAATATCATTTTTATCGACCACGACAGCCCATTGGTTGATATTATTGACAGACATGGGACTTATCCAATGAAATCTCTCGGTTCTCCTTGGCCCGCCCCTCTCCTCTGAGGTCTGAAATACAGCCATTTCATCTAAACAGAAACAAGGAACATAGAGCTGGAGTAACTAGAAGGACTGAACAAAGAAATGAACTAGAATCACTAAAGAAAGATGGACACAGATTCAGATTATGTCCATCTTAGTCTAACGCTGCATAAGAGGACAAGCAAAACCCAAAACCCAGAGTCCTGACAGATTTACACATATGTCTTGTATTAAAGGCATCAGAATAAAGGGGTCAGATTTCCTTCCTGCTTATTTTGCAACATAAAAAATGTCAAATTCATGGAATAGTTTTGTTCAACATGAAATCGCTGTATTAATAAAGAGCGGATGGATTTTCCTCAGCCGGCCTCACGTGAACAACATGTGAACAACATGTGGAGGGAAAACGCTCCGGCTCGGAGCCGCTGCTTCCTGAAACTGGAACTGGACGGTTCTTGGAACCCCAGGAACAAACTGGGAGGAGTGGATCTATTTTTATTCAGTTCTACAAAAAAGTGTGTTCTGGTCTGTCATATGAGACATGTGAACGGCGTTCCCTCACGAAGATGCAGTTTCACTGCTGCTCATCCACAAGCTTTGCTCTTCAGAATCAAAACCAAAAGCAAGACAGGAAGCCAGAGATTTCATGTCTGCTGTGGTCTGGAGCTGTTTGCTCTGATCCGGTCAGCAGAACCCGTCCAGCGCCGACATGATCCCGACCGTCACAATCCATAATAGATTTGGGCTTTTGAATGATTTAGTTGAACTTTCCATGATAGAATTTGTCTAATTCTGTTCTTAAAAAATAAGCGAATGAATCCAAACCAACATTTGGATAAATGTTGAGAAAAACACTTTGATCACAGTTTCTGCAGCAATCTACCCACTTGTGGACTGGTTCTGGTTGGATATTTGACTGGTCCTTACTTAACTGGTAGAGTTGGGATGGTGAACAGAAACGGCGTTGAAGCAACTTCCACACACTTTCTACTGAGTCGAGGTCAGAACCTTTCCTCGACATTGATGAGGGGTTGCTGCAAAGGTAGCTGCTAGTGTTACTCAGTCCAACTGAGTAACACTAGCAGCCACAGGTGTTACTGCTAGTGTAACACCAATTACACTAGCAACTAATGTTGCTAGTGTAACTGCAACACTGGTGCAACTGGTGGCATCATGGCCTGGCAGTCGGTCACTAAGACAGATCTGCTACTGCAGCAACTACTGCAGCAACCTTTCCTACTACAGCAACCTCTCCTACTGCAGCAACCTCTCCTACTGCAGCAACCTCTCCTACTGCAGCAACCTCTCCTACTGCAGCAACCTCTCCTACTACAGCAACCTCTCCTACTGCAGCAACCACGATCTGAGCTTCAGGTCTATTTGGACTGGTGTCTAGAGCTGTGCATCTAGAAGTCTCAATGCGCATCTCATGCTGCGTGACTGAAGCTTCGTCCGACGCTGCAGTTGGAATATCTGAAGTCCTGCAGCCGGACCAACCAATCAGAGCCGGACGTGGCACGTTGACCAATCAGAGACACTCAGCTTTGTGACGCAGAGTGCTGCAGTGAAAACTTTGTGGATAAATCAAAAGGAATTCTCAAAAATGATGAAAAATAAAAATCTGAGGGAGAGGCATGAATGATCACTTTAACTTTCGATTTTATTAATCCATTAGATTGTTTTATCCCTGTTTTCTGTGTTGTGAATTTTCCACCGTTTTTGTGTTTTATTGGTGTTGGAGCAAAGAGGTCAACAGGTCACCAAACTGCAACTCATCAGAGTTCAGCTACAGTGAAACGCAACAAACTCACAACGCCTCTGAATTTTCTGGTTCATTCAAACACGCCATGCTCTTCCTTTCAGTGAGTAGGCTGAACGGCTCCTCTCAACGCTACGGCAAGACGCCAAGCGTCTGTTTTGCTGTGCGCAGCATCGGTTCGCTAACTGAAGCGTCAAGGCTACGATGGGACAGGTTCAAATCTCGGCCCGTGACTTCCTCCTCTCTCACATCTCGCTTTGTCTGAACAAATATTGACAAATCTTTAAGCTGCGCTGACGTGGACAAATTAAGGATTCATTCCCACCAGGATTCTGGTCCATCTGTCTAGTCAAAGTCTAATCTGATTGGTGAGGTGTGACAGCTAATCGACCTCTGACCTCTGGTCCTCCAAACCTCGGTCTGGTTCGGTTGAACTGAACTCTGGTTGGTTTGAATGTGAACGCCAAGCGGACCAGAGACCGCTCCAAAAGCAGGAAGTGGACTACAGTGCAGGGCATTCTGGGTAAATCCAACCAAAGCTAACATGTTAGCCTAGCGCTAGCAGCAGAAATGGCTCCTGGTCTTTAGCCTAAAGAGAAATCCTCCAGCCGCTACAATCTGGCGCCTCCATCTTGTTCCATCTGGTGAAGCAGGAAGTTGCTCTCAGCGTCTTCAGAGGTTTTTGTGTCGTTTCCTTCAGTGGTTGTTGGTGCAGCGCCCCCACAGGCCAGGAGGGGAACAGGCTGGTTCAGAGCAGCTGGAGGTGGAGCAGATGTTCTGGTTCCAGTAGAACCGGGTCCACTGGACTGAAGGAAGGAAACAGACTTAGAGAGTCAAATATTAGTAGGAGATTTAGAAAAGCAGTTCTTGGAAGTCAAAAGTCAAATGTGGTGAATTTATAAGAACTACAGGAGAAAGTAAAGGCTCAACGTTCTGACAGTCATGATGGGCGAAAAGTTTTCATTTAACCTGGAAAACATCCACCAGTCAGTCACTAGTGACAACATGATAGTGCTTTCCAGGCACACACACACACACACACACACCCCCACACCCCCCCCCACACACACACACACACACACACACACACACACACACACACACACACACACACACCACTCCAGCAGCAGCAGCTCAGTCCCTGGAAGTGTTGGAGTCTCTCCAGTCCTTATTTGGCGGCTCTTCAGCCTCACACATTCCTCTGCTGGGACTCGACCCAAGAACCTGACGAACCCGCTGCTCCCCGCTGCTCCTCCTCCTTTTTCCGGTTCAGCGGTTCGTCTTCTGGGAATCAGAGGCAGCAGCTGGCTTACAGGACAGCTGGCAGGCGGACGGTTTGGTTCCCTCTTCAATGACGAAGTGTTGGCAGAGCCAGAAGGTCGTTTGGCTGCAGAGTCACTGAGTTAATCGTTTACTAAAAGTATTCGCCCCCTGCTGTTAGCATCAGACTAAAACCAGCTCTGCACAGGAGGAGACTAGAGTACATTTACTCAGTCACATTTTCCTCTCTAACTTATTGGAAAAAAAATTAGGAATAGTTTTACAATGCTGTACATTTTTACACTGCAAAACACAAAATCTTGCCAAGTTTTTTTTATCTAGTCTCCAGTGCAAATAAACTTGAAATATGACTCAACTAATTTACTAGTAACTATTCAGCAACATGCAGAAGTTTGCATTTAGTCAGTAGTTCCTTAATATTGGTGGGATTCCTGTTTCCACTGGCACATTATTTCACTTAGAAATGGAAAAATGTTTTATTAGGAGCAAAATCATTTTTATCAATACTAAAGAATTTACAAAAAGCTGAATATTTACTCCACAGTTACTTTTGTCTTGTTTCCAGTATAATAAGATATTTGCACATAAAAACAGACAAAAATACTTGATAAGATTTAGTGTTTTTGCAGTGCGAGGCATTTCAAACACTCATGGATGGAAAACATTTTAGTTTCATCTGTCACATCTTGAGGAAAGATAAAACTTTAACATGGCTTTCTTTCCTTCATGTTCCTTCATTCAGGTTTACTTTGATCTTTTGTTACTGAATTATTCTGTATGATAAAGGAAACGACACAAACAAGGTGTGATGATGAGACAGGAGACCATCCTATTAAACCAAGACATTTTGAGAGCTCCACTCCGTGACCTCTGACCTGCTGCTTTGGCACCAACAGTTCTGATTGACTGATCAGCTTTCAGGAGCTCATGCAGAGGTTCTGATTGGTGGTTCTGATTGGTGGCTCTGATTGGTGGTTCTGATTGGTGGTTCTGATTGGTGGTTCTGATTGGTGGTTCTGATTGGTGGTTCTGATTGGTGGTTCTGATTGGTGGTTCTGATTGGTGGTTCTGATTGGTGGGTCGGTCTCCTGAAGCTCCTGTACCTCTGGTGTCGCCGGTTACAGCGATGCGTCACGATGCGTCACGGTGTCATCAGCGGGGAAACAATCTGAGCCGACGCTGAAATCACACCCTGACACTATTTCAGGCGGGAATGCGTTGGCTGCAGATACGAACCCAGAATAGAAGAAAGGAGGATCATGGGCGTTCGGTGCGGCGCTGACGTCGGGCTGCTCTCTAGAAACTCACTGCCAGTTCCACAGAAACCTCAGAGAGGAAAACTGGAGGAATCTCTGCTGTGAACAGAACTACAGCCAGTTCTGATTTATTAAAGCCACATTCCTCTGACTTCCTTACATTTTCTCTTATTTCAATCCAGAGCCAATCCATTTTCTTTGGTTGACCTCTGACCTGTGACTCTTTTACTCTGCAAAAACAAAGTCTTGCCCATATATACCAAAGTTTATATTTATAACACCAGATATTCTAATAAAATATTTTGTGTATATCCAAGTAGAGCTGGAATTTATCCATCAATATTATTGATTTAAAACAAACTCCTACATCTTATTGTAAGTTAGTTTTGTCTTATTTCAAACGTACTACAACATTTGCACTAGAAACTAGACCAAAAATACTTAGTAAGTATTTTCTAAGTATTTTTGTTGAGCTTCTGTTTTTTTGCAGTGTAGCCTTAAAACACTTTGTCCTTCAGCTTCTGATTTTCTATAGAACCATTTGAAATCAGATCTTTGTTTGCAGCGACGTCCAGAAAGAAGAAGCTCTTTCCGCTCTGCGGTCGTAAATCTGATTCCCTTTGAAGGCTCCTGGGACGGGTCCCTGAGGAGTCCCAGAAGTGTGTGGAGATCTGGGAATGCCTCGCCGTCCTCCTGGAGAACCGACAGGAGGGACTTCTGGGTTTCTGGATGAGCAGAATATGTCGGCTCTGTTCTGAATTATGGCCAGAACCTGAGTGATGTGGTTCTGGTTCTGCTGCTTCCATTCTGTTAGTCTTTCCCCCTGATGCAACGAAGACAGGATTGATAAGGTACAAAGACCTCCGTAAAGGTCGTCCTTCCACAGAGTTTTTGGACTAATGGGAAGCTTCCACTTTTACATGATTTGAGTTTCGGCTCGGCGTACCGGATGAAACTGAAAGTGAAACTGAAGCGACTTTCTGATTCCTCTCACAGTCATTGGATTGTGACTCCCAGATATTCAGCTGATCAGAAATACTTTATTAATGTCAAAGGGAAATAAAATGTTGTAGAAACTCATCAAAGTCTCTTGATGCTGTGGGCTGGAAGAAGCTAATCTGTAAAACTTAGAAAGATGTTGCAGTTGGAAACTCCTCTGAGGTTTGGGGTCAAAGTTCACATATTATTTGAGCTGTTGAGATGCTAATCAACTGCTCCTGGTTTCAAAAACAAATTCTTGTTGCTATGGTAACACTTTATAGCGACTGTCCAAATGTAGAAAAGGAGAAAGAAAAATGTTTTTGCAGTTGCGTAGAGGAAATAATCCTATAAAACAAAAACGCCTCAACAAGAAGAAAGCTGATATTTGAATGAAATATCAATCAAATGAATCAAAACAATGATGATGCTGGAGCGCGTCCTGCTGCAGCCAAACGCTGAGCACCACACCACCGATCCCAGTTCACACACACGATTCAACCACGATTAAATCTGCTTCTTTTTCTCCCTTTTAGACTCGCGTGGCGAATCTTTAAATTCTCCAAGAGACTGCCTTTCCATTCAAACTGATCGATTTACTGCAATTTGGAAAAAAATCATTTTTCACTAAAGAAATTTGGTTCGCGGATAAAATTAGCTTATTTCGCAACAAAAACACTTTTTCAAATCACATGAGTCACATGATCAACAGCCCCATGTTGCTGCTGGCCAAACCCACGAAGAAGAAGACGACAGGAAGCAGCTGCAGGCGGCGCTGGGTTTTAATGCCGTTTTTAATCGCGTTTCCTGTTTAATGGAAACGCCGCATTGTTTTTTTTCTATTAGTGGAATACTCACCACATTTTTTTAAAAAGGTTTTATTGGCTCTAGTGGCCTTTATTTAACAGTGAATGGACAGGAAAGAGGGAAATGAGAGAGGGGGAAGACATGCAGCAAAGGTCACCAGGCCGGGAATCGAACCTGTGACAGCCACATCGAGGACTAAGGCCTCCATATGTGGTTGTGCTAAACCCCTGCGCCACCACAGCACCCACTCACCACATTTTACGTACATTTGTAACAGAAATCAGCAGCTGAACACATCAAAACTTCCTCCAGTCTGTTTAGGCGAACTTTAACTGATCTGCTTAGAATTTGATAAAGTTCTGCTATTAAACAGAAATATCCTTCCTGCATTTAGGAGGGAGTTTCATGCGGCTTAAAATGAATCATCCATCAGACACTTTGTGTCCAGAAATAGTTTGTTCTGGCAGAAACACCAGATTCGTCGCTCAGGCTTTTCAAGCTGTAGTCGATTTTGCAGGTTTTTATTGCTGGGGTCACGGAGGCCGTGAGCTCAGATAAAAGATAATCCTCATTTCTGTCTGCAGAGGGCTTCCAGCTGCAGACATGCGCTGAGCATGCGCCCTGCAGCTGCCGCAGCCCTTTAAACCAACAGACACAAGTTTCTGCAGAGCCAGGCTGACGTGGCGGCACGCGGCATGAAGCGTGCCGAGGTGAAAAAACGGCTGCAGGGATTTAAAGGGGAAGCTGAGTTTTAATGTTTTAACTGTCCTGCTGCGTTCCACTGACTTTAGTCAAACATGGAAATAATCGTATCAGATTATTGGAAAGAATCGTCCTGCAGGGACGAGTTCACGTCTCACTTCTTTTTGTCACCTTTGTCAGTAACTAAGCTGCTGCTCACATGGAAACCAAAATGTCCAGAGAGGCAAAAATAAATATTTAAGGGCTTTAAATTTGACTTTTATTTTTTTCTTCCTGGATGGAAACAAAGATGCAGAACTTCAATGCATAACAAGCACAAACTTCAACAACTTCTGGGGGAATTTTATGCAAAAGCATAATTACAAAGTGGAAGGAAATTAATACATGATTGTTGATATTTTGAGAAAAACTAAAGTTTTGGTTTCTATTTTCATCTCTGGGTTTTTTTCTCAAGACGGAAATGTTTGGCTCATTCTTCTCAGACCGAATGGAGAACATCTGTGGGCGTTCATTTCTATGCCGTGCCTTATATTCTCAGTTTGATTTTGGCCTGGACTTTGGCTAGACCATTCTAACTGCTTAGATTTCAGGCTCCATGTTTGGGTTGGTTGACTTCCTGGAAGCTGACCCTTGACCTCAGTCTCAGGTCTGCTGTAGCCTCTAACACAACAAAAACGACTTTTGAGTTTTTTAATTGTGTTTTTGTTAGTTTGCACTTTTGGTTTACAAAAGTTTGAAAACTGTCAATTTAGTTTCTTTTCCCATCCATGAATCTGTTGTTCTGGTGAGACTTGGATTTTATTTCAGTTTCGTTTTTGTTCTTTTGGATATTAAATTATCTTTCAGTCCCAGGGGCGATGGCCACATTGAGATCATATCAGTTGAAAGCATTAGTGTTTACCGCACTGATTTCTGGGACAATTTATTTTTCAGCTGCATTTGTTCACTAAATGAACTTAAACGAAGCAAAGATTGAGTGTGGTTTGTAGAGGTTTAAAGAGTCAAAGTCATGGGAACTTATTTCAAAATCTTTTAATTATTGCCAAAAAATGGTTGACAGATCTTTGAAATATTCACATATTTTTATCTTTAGTATAAAATCTGGTCACTGACTGTCAAGTTATAAAACCACGTCGTTTGTTACTTTAGCAAATTAATTTCCTCAACTATTAACACAGATGATTTTTAACTACAGCAAAATATTTGAAACAAAAACAACCAGAAAAGTAAACAGAACATGAACTGAACACCAGAACCTGCCATGACTCAGATGGACGGAGGGAAGTCCAGACTGAACCTTCGGTTGGATCGGATCGGATATTTCCAGAACCCAAAATGAAGAACCTGAATCTGGCCTTGGAGAGGAAGCCGTGCGAACAGAGCAGCAGAAGGAAACGCAGACGCGATTCTTACTTCCTCATCTGGAAACATCTGCATGAAGCTCAACGCCAGCCTGCAGTTACCGCTGCCGCCTGGAGAGGCGCCAGTGCGCTGCAGACAAGATGGCAGGGATCCTCACCGTAGAGACCCATAAAGACTCGTACAGACCTGTGAAGTCTTGCTGCGACCCATAAAGACTTGTTGAGACCCAGAAAGACTCGTAGAGACCTGTAAAGATTCTTAATGACTTTAAGAGACCCATAAAAACTCGTACACACCTGTAAAGACTCACTTGTATAGACTCATATAGAGTAATACAGAGGAACAGTCCAATCTTCGGTTTAGAACAGACGAGGAACGGAGACTCGTCCCAAATCTGGAACGTCCCGTTGTGACCTGCAGTTTGTTCGTTTTTGCCGTGTCAGAATGAGGAACTGAAATTCTTTCTGAAATGAACCAGGAGACGCCTCGGCTTCATCATGTGAAACCATAGAGTCAGTTTGGCAACATTTCTCAGTAACGAACCAAAGACGTGTGAAAAGAGTGAAAAGTCCAGAGAATGGAAGTGAAAATTTACAGCTGGGTTGCACTTGTGCAACTATGTTGACAAAAGGTGAAATGCTTCTTCATCTTGTACATTTATGTTATCCAGGATTTTCTGACCTTAAGCTGTCAGACTGTGTCAAACCAAGCACTTCAACAAATGTGAAGATGTAGTAAATGTGAAAGTTTGCATATCTGGATATAATCTTCATAGAAATGGTAACAAAAAGCCCGATGGATGTAAAACTTTGGCCAAGGTGAGGAAATGTAATCAGAACCTTAAGAAAAAAGGTTAAAGGGTACACTTTAAAATTATTGGGTCATTTTTATTTGCTAAAAATGACGTGAAACCGGAGCAGACTGGTCCAGAAAATGTCGTCTTTCCACTGCGGTTCTGATAGGATTACCTGATCCGAACCCAAAACTGTAAAATCTGAATACAATTTATTTATTTCAATAATTTAAATTCAAAATAAAACTTAATTTAATTTAAGTCTTAATTTTTCTCTAACATAGAAACCCAGAGTCCAAGGTCAGCGATGTTCTGTTTATTCTCAGAACCAGAACCAGAACCAGAACCAGAATCTGGACCGGAGCAGAAGGTTTCTTCCTGTTAAAGGTTAGTCTTTCCTCTCTACTGTCGCCAGGGGCGCCGCCAGCAATCTTGGGCCCCTTGGCAAAAAATTAAATTGGGCCCCCCATTCGCAGCTGCTTTTACAATTTCTTTGACCCATAAAAGAGTCACAATTTTAAAGGCTTGCAACCCCCTTGCTTTGCCCCCTTGCTTTGCCCCCTTGCTTTACCCCCTTGTTTGACCCCCTTGCTTTGACCCCCTTGCTTTACCCCCTTGCTTTACCCCCTTGTTTACCCCCTTGCTTTACCCCCTTGCTTTACCCCCTTGCGACCCTTGCTTTACCCTGTTTGCTTGTCCAATACTGATAGCACGATATTCATGGCAGGTGAATTTTACGTGCAACATTCCACATACTCCATGCAAATTGGTTTCTTAGTTTTTTTTATTATTAGTTTTAGCTCATTGAAATGTATTTTGTTCAAGCAGCAGAATATAAGGGTAGTAAATATATGTTTTCTCTGCCGTTGTTGCTATGAAACAAACAAACTGTGAAGAGATCAAACTCCTTCACCTCCTCCCCGAGCTGCTACTGCTGTCTAAAGAAATGCACCGTCTGACCAAAAACAGCCAATCACAACCAGGAGGAGGGGCTTAGCGCTGTCAATCACCCTCATTCACTCACTGCTAAGTGTGCTTAGAAAGATTGTGTGAATTTCTGTGAGCATTAAATAAATAGTGTTTGTTGTGTAACTGTAAAAAGAGGAAAAATCCACAGATTGAACACAGTGTGGCTCACCTTTTTCACTGGGACAGGGGTCAAAGGTTTTGCTGGTATCGGGGTCAGGGCTGCTGCTGACTGACTCGTCTGCTGTTAAGAGTGGTAAGAGATACAGGGACAAGTTAAATTTATGAATATGTTGGTACATTTTCCCTTTTCATTCCCATTTCATGCAGATCCAGGGGCTTCAGGGCCAATATGGACGTGTGGCGTTAGGTAACAGGGTTAGTAACATTTGATCTTACTGCTAAAACAGTTTTAAAAATACTATATGATTCATTTCGTAACTGACAGGGCCCCAGATTGTTTTCTATTTCTATAATTATTATTTCTGTATTTTTGTGTGGGAGGGCCTCCTGTTGGTCAGGGGCCCCTGGAAATGTCCTAACTTTTCCTTTATTGCTTGGTTTCAGACACGTGACCCGGATGACTCCGACATCCAGATGGAGGACAGAAAGTGGATTTCTCCGGTTGAAAACAAAATGGATCTCAGCGAGCAGCTGATGCCCTAAACAGGCTGGAACAGACGAGGCATCTTGGAAAAAATACGCGTAATATTAGGATATGATCCGTATGATCTCGGTAAAAAAGACTTCTCTTATAATCTTGAGTTTTTAGCCGCATTTACGTAACGAACTGCCTGAAGCTGCAGGCCTCAGATTATACGACGAGACAGAAGAAAGTTTTCTAAAGCCATTTAGTTTCAGGTTCCAAACATTTAGGATGTAAAGAAGCTTTAAATGGCTGTCGACTTGTTTCTACCGGTGAGTTGTGCTATTTCCAGTGATTAGCCTATGCTAACGATGCTATCGCTAACAACCAGCTAGCCCATGTTATTTCTATGAGCCTGGCTCTCCTGGTAAATCATTAATGTAGCTTCTCTAAACCCAAATTCATGTTGAACCTTCATGTTGAGTCGCTGCTGGATTCAGGTCCGATGAAGGCCATCGATCCGCTCCGATCTGCAGAAGCCCCAGTTCCTGTCAGACCGGAAGCCTGAGAGTCCCAGCTCTCTGTGGCTGGATGGCTGCAGCTTACATTTACTTTATTTGGCTTCTTTTAGCATGAAAGTCCCGCAGAATAAACTTTATATTTTCTGTCCTGACTGGCACTGAGCTAGCTGCTAACAACATTAGCCAGGCTGCGGCATAAAGATAAAATATCTAACATATGAATGCTTGTCTTTCTAAATAAACATCTGAAAATCCAATTTAAACTCTGCTGTGTTAGTTTCCTCCTGATTTTAGCTGTAGATTGTTGATCCACTTTTCTGCTCTTTTTTCAGTAAGTTTATTAAATTAACTCTCTTGGGATCAACGACCTTCGAAACATGAAAATAACATTTATCTTTCTCTCTATTGGAGCCGTTGGAACAGCCGTGCAGGACTCGGACTTTGGGCATTTTGAATCTGGATCAACAAGCAAACGGGCTGCGTTTACTTCCGGCCCTCCGTCTGCATTGTGACGTCGGCGCTACGTCATCTCCTGACTGTCGCCATATGGGCGAGTAAACGCTGCAATCGGGTTCCTCAGATACAAAAGATGTCTTAATGATTATATTTTATATTTTTATATGGACCAGAACTTTAAGGCATTCATTTCATAAAATATTAGATTTTAACGCGATTAACCTGATTCTTTTTACAGTTGTGCGATTTTGGAACTGAATTGAAAATGTTGCATATTTGATCAATAATAGTTTTCAATTAAAATGCAATTGATTGCAACTAATGAATTGCTCCTGCGATGAAGTGGATTAAAATACGTTTGTTCCGTTCAGAGGAACCAAATGATTCCGGTGTTTCAGCAAAAAACTTCAAAAAACAAAACCATGGGAATGATTTCTCTCCAGCTGCTGCTGGTTGACATCAGTTTCTAACTATTTTCAACCGAAGTGCAGCAGAAAAAGGAGAAGCCTGCATGACAAACCAGAGCTGTGGTCTCTACGACTTATATAAGTTTTGGTGGAAACAAATCCCATCTGCAGAGAACAAAGAAGCGCAGCGTGAGTCACGGATCGTTTCTGACACCACGGTGAGTCTTTTTCAACTCATATCCAATATTTTCCTTTCTTCTCCCCTTAAAATAAACCATCAGACAAAAGCGAGTCACAGTCAGACGTCTAGAAGCGTCTGAACTTTGTCTGCAGAGGAAGTCATGTTAGTCAGCAGAGGAAAACCTGGACCGGATCCAGAAAGAACCCGGAGTCCATCAGAACCACACAGAGCAGAAACAAAACGTCAGCATATTTGACAATAAACAGCAAATTTACTAAATAATGGCAAAAAGCTCTACACAACATAATATGATATAATTATTATTATATTGAAACAGGTTTTATTCCAGAGAAACGTTGAAGTCAGGGATTATAAATAAAGTAAGAAGTAATCAATGTTTATTTTTAATAAGCGCGATAACGCCTGTTTATTCCACACAGACGGATCCGTGAACAATGCAAAACTTTTCTCTGAATGTATAAAAATTTAGAAATCATCTGATTTTCTGCTAAAGAAATTAATTGTTGAGGAAGTTTTTGACTTTTGTTGCTGCTTTCATGGTCCCAACAATACTAACTAAACTATAAAACAAAATTATGAAACAAGCAATAAACATTACATTTTGTCACGTGGTTCTGGTTACCATGACAACAGAACAAAAGCAACACGATTATCACATTGTTCTGCATATCACATTTTGTAAGCACATTTTAATTTAAAAATCATAGTTTTGTCCTAATTTATTTAATTTATTCTCTAACGGTGGTCAGAGGGCCACAAAAAAAATCTGCCTAGGGCCACAAATGGCCCCCATACCTCACTTTGAACACCCTTGGTTTCAAGATATGGAGTGAATTATGTTCTGAGCCTCATTTGGAGACACAGTTTCTGTGTGTGCATGCGTGTGGGGGTGCGTGTGTGTGTGCATGGGGGGGTGTGCATGGGTGTGTGTGTGCATGGGTGTGTGTGTGTGTGTGGGGGTGTGTGCGTGTGTGTGGGGGGGGGTGTGGCGTGGGTGTGTGCATGGGTGTGTGTGCGCTAACATCTGCAGCTGTTAGAGAAGCAGCTGGATCTGATGCCATCCCAGAAACAGGAAGTGATCAGATCAGGACAGTTCACTACACACACACACACACACGTACACAGCTGACAGAGAGGGAGGGCATGCGCTCCTTGACCTTTGACCTGGGTCCACAGGGAGAACTATGAACAGTTTAGTCTCTTCAGGTTCTGTGAAAGCCCGAATTTCTGAGTTTGTGGAGGGAAACTGGAACCAGAACATCATCTGAACCGGACTTCCTGTGAACAGAACCAACAGCTAACAGTTAGCAACAAGCTGAACACATTAATTTCTCTCTCTACCCGTTTCCTGACAATTCAACTCCGGTCCGCCTGCCTATAAAGTCCGGTATGGACCGGACTGCCTGCTGTCACACCTAGCTTTAGGTGTGACAGCTAATCGACCTCTGACCTCTGGTCCTCCAAACCTCGGTCTGGTTCGGTTGAGGTGAACTCTGGTTGGTTTGAATGTGAACGCCAAGCGGACCAGAGGCCGCTCCAAAAGCAGGAAGTGGACTACAGTGCAGGGCATTCTGGGTAAATCCAACTATAGGTAACCTGTTAGCCTAGCGCTAGCAGCAGAAATGGCTCCTGGTCTTTAGCCACAGGCTAAAGAGAAATCCTCCAACCGCTAAAATCTGATGCCTCATTATTTGCACTTTCTCAACAATATAATTGTGGCTTCATATTTTCTGTTAACTTTTAGAGTTTTTGATTTTAAATCAACGTCTGGCTTTAGGGGGCGAAGGAGGAAGTGCTGCATTTTTAAAGTAATTTTTCAGGGTTTTAAAGTATTTATAATCAGAGGCAGAAATAAAAACAGATTTTAGAAACGGAGGAAAACAAAAAGCTTTAGTCAGGATTATCTGTGACTGGAGGCTTTTCTGCAGAGCCTCTAAAACTCACTTCTAGTCCTGAGAGTGAAGATAGGAATGGAGACAGATGATCACTCCTACAGAAAATCCCAGAGGGAGCCAAGCTGAGTAGAAACATCTCATCTTATCTATTCGAACATTTCCAGTAAACCAGCCCGCTTCTGGTGGAAATACTCTTTCCATGATGGTGAAATCCTCAGATGCCTCTAAATGAATCACGATTCTCCTCTGGAGAATGTTGGAAATAATTATTTAGAGATGATTTATGTTGAAAGATTATAAAACATACCAGCTTCATAATTAAAGGGACACTTCCTGTTCTAATCCTAAGAATTTCCATGTTTTCAGGATGATTGGTTTCCAGCTCAGATTAGTGATGCTGATGAGAGTCCAGCTCAAGATGCAGCACAAAAGCATCTAAGCAGGAGTCGGCATGAAGCAAATATTTCTGTTTCTAGTCTTCCAGGGAAAAATGTCATGTTGATAATGAAATAATCTAGAACTTTTTAACAAAATTTAATAGCTGATTACTGAAAATAAGTGCCTCCTCTTGCTGAAGAGTAACTTTATTTATTATTTCAAGTGCAGTAAGATATTTGCACTAGAAGCTGAAAAATAATTGGTGAGTTTTTGTTTTTGGAGTGTAGTGTTTCATTGTCCTTCTTTGTTGAAGTTCAAGGCAGATATTGTAAGAATGAACTGAAATACTGATCCTTTTCATATCTTGTGACTTTCAGCGATTTCTTAGATCTTTAGTTGGAATAAAGCATTTATATACTAAAGAAAATTTTTCAAAAATTCCCACATCAGGAGCAGCGAGGATAAAGTTCATCCTCTGACAGGCAGGAAGGTGCAAGCTTCTCTGTTCTTCATCACTTTGCAGACAGGAAGAACTCTGACCTTCATCTGACCTCGGCCTGCGGGAAACGTTCCTGATAACGTTCCCGATAACGTTCCCGATAACGTTCCCGTAAACCGCCGAGAAGCGGCCGGCCGGCTCCAGCAAAGATCTGCTGAATCTGTGACTCACACCAGTCAGAGCCAGACGGCAAACACAGCAGGCAACGACCAGCAGGGCAGAGGTCACCGAGGGGGCACCGCTGGGCGACACGCTGGGGGGTCAAGGGTCACAGTCAGAGCGAGATGAGGGACCAGACGAGATTCTACCGATTTATGATCCTTTACTATAATTAATAAAAAGACTCACTTTAAAAATGATCACATTAAAACTGCAAACTAGGACAAAGTGGAGGCAAAACATCCCAAGCGATTAATCGTAATTAATTGATTATAGAAATAATCGTCAAATACTCAAAACTGTCCTACATCAACACATGAAACTAGAACATAATTCAACAGATTTACTTCACAGGTGGAGCGTTACAGCATTCAAGGTGACGCTCTACTTGAGATATGTGTATCTATAGATATACAATGGTTAGAATTTGCCTTGGGTTCATTTCAAATGTAATGGAAACAGATGGAAAAGGGACAAATAAAGCAGGTTTGAAAGAGTTAATTGATTATTGAATTAATTATTAATTGGACAATAAAGATCAACATAGCAGAAATTCAGACAAAACTGAACAAAAGTATAAACATTTAAAATAAAAACTTCCTTCATCTGTGAATCTTTGATCTCATCTGGTTCACATTCTGCAAAATAAACGATTAATCACTTCCAGTTATTAATCAGTTAATCAATACTGATTTGATCAGCTCTACTGCTCATGTTGAAGGATTTTTATCTGCAGATTCATTGTTTGCTATAAATGATCAAAGCAATATAGATGTTCACTTTTGGACAATAAAATATTTATTTGCATAAATAAATAGAAATATTTCTTTTCAATATTTCTGGTATTGAAAAGAAATGTATGAAAAATCTGCAGAATGAGAAATTTTGCTTGATCCGATTAATATTCACAATAATCAATAGATTAATCAACTAAAATAATTGTTAGTTGCAGGCAGCCCTAAAATCTTTAGTTTATTGTGACTTTTTGCTTCTTTTTTAGTTTAGCCTCAACAAACATTTTTGTTTTAAAATCTTTTATTGAATCCAAAACATAAAATGGCTTCGTGCTGTAAATATCTTAGCCCAGTTGAAATAGGACAAAACCTTAATATCGATGAAAGTTCAGATTATTTCACTGATAACGGAACGTTCTTGTCGAACCGCTCCGCACGTTCAGCGGTCCGTCAGTGGAGCTGCGGTTCCGAGTTTCACCATGATCCCAGTTGCAGAACTCTACCGAACGTACCGGTCGGCAGGCGGTCGACCGTCAGTCAGCGTTCGTGGTTCTAACTCCGACGAAGCATGCCGCCAGACGCCATGTTGCTCCCGGTCGATACCATGAACACCTGATGTTCGCCATCTAGTGGCCGCTTATAATGTTTAATATGCAGTAACCATGGTGATTTCTCTTTAAAAAAAATACTAGTTTCACTGGCAGATTTAATTTATAAATGTAAAAAATTTAAAAAAATTTTATTAGTGAAAAAAATCTCAGTGGAGAGAGAACTTTTTTTATCAATATTTAGGAATTATTGACAAAAACCTACAGCTTGGGAAAAGGTGCTAGTGTTCGTTTTGTCTTATTTCCGATATTCGCAATAGAAAATAGACTAAAAACACTTGGTAAGGTTTTGTTTTTTTGCAGTGTAGTCTGTTTATGGAGTCAAAGTCCGGTTGGGTTGGTGAAGTGTGAACGCTAACCGACCTGGTCCTCCAAACCTCGGTCAGGTTTCAGATGAAGTGAACTCTGGTTCAGTTTGAATGTGAACACCAAGCGAACCAGAGAAAGCAGGAAGTGGACTTTAGCGCAGGGCATTCTGGGTAAATACAACCAAAGCTAACATGTTAGCCTAGCACTAGTGTAACCTGGTTGTACTCTTTTGTTATAATTACACAAAATGTATTTTCTTTTGGTTATTTGTATTGTTACTTGTGTTTTACCTGACTTATACACCCATATGTCATTGTTTTAACTGTGTTACTTTAAGATTGGAAGGCCCTCCTTTTTATTTCTTCTTCTGTGGTATTGTTTTTAAATTGTTTGCGCCCCTTAGACCCTTCCCTTTTTGTCATGTTGTCCTGCGGGAGAGGTGTGTGCTGTTTATTTTTCATCTGAATATATTCAGTTTATCTTAGATCTATTAAGTTAATTTTTGCTATGTACTTTTGTTTTGTGTAGGACTTGGAGCGGGCAGCTGTAACACGGCTTTTTCTATGTTATTCTCGTCAGAATAAATCAGCCTTTAAAGGCACACCGTGTCACAGCCTGATCTATCAAAACCCAGCAGAAAGGGTCCGGTTACGCTAGCAGCAGAAATGGCTCCTGGTCTTTAGCCTAAAGAGAAATCTGACGCCTCCATCTTGTTTCATCTGGTGAAGAAGGAAGTTGCTCTCAGAGTCTTCAGAGGTTTTTGTGTCGTTTCCTTCAGTGGTTGTTGGTGCAGCGCCCCCACAGGCCAGGAGGGGAACAGGCTGGTTCAGAGCAGCTGGAGGTGGAGCAGATGTTCTGGTTCCAGTAGAACCGGGTCGACTGAACCATCAGGAGGGAAACAGACTAAGAGTCAATATAAGCACTAGGCAGAGCTAAAGCTGCTTTAATTCAACATTTATTTTGTCACTTTAAAAACATTTTGTGGACATTCGAAATATAAATACATCTCTCTCACACACACCTGCACACACAGCCCTGATCTAAAGGTTGAAACGTGCAGCAGCAAACCGTCGACAACTGAATCATCATCTGGATCCGAGAGGACGAGGACAGCGATAGGGAATACTGGACCGGAACCGGTCCGGTTCTAACACATCATCAGGAAAATACAAAACAAAGCGACGATTCAGTGCACATTTCTGCTTTCCTAAAAACATCACAACCTCTAGGGTTAAACTGGACTGAACTCAGGCTCGGCATTTCCATCCAGTTTCTAATCATCAACCTGCAGAAACATCATGTGAAACCAGCTGTAATGATAAGCAGGTCCAACGGATCAGAACCTCCCAGAACAGACGGCACCGGATCTGACCTGGCGTCTAACCCACTGCAGAACCTTTTCTGTTTTCTGCCGGAAACTTTGGATACAGATGGATGTTTACCTGGACAACCAGCATCCAACCAGTTTGGCGACTAATCCGATTTCTTGTTGCTGAAAATCAAAGCAGGTTCTGCACTGCAAAACACTACATTACGTTTTTCAGTTTAGTTTTGAAATAAGACAAAACTAACTTACAAGTAACTTTTCAGCACGAAATGCCAGCTTGTTTGAAGTCAGTAATTCCTAAATTTGGATAAAAAGATCCTGATCTCATGGCAAATTATTTCATTTCTTACATGAGAAAAATGTTTTGTTTCAAGTGAAATAATCTGTCAGTGGAACTAGGAAAGATATTTTATAGTTCCTCTAGGAAATGCCCTTAATATTGATATTTTTAAATTAATATTAAGAAATGATTTACTTAAAGCAAGCTCCTTTATCTTGCTCAAAAGTTACTTGCAAGTTAATTTTGTCATGTTTCAAGTGAAGATATTTGCACTTGACTGCAGACCAGAAATACTTGGTGAGGTTTGATGCTTTTGCAGTGCAGAACCGCCTGTAGTGTTTTAGCAGTGAGGTGAAGAGTAATTTAATGAGCAGCTTCTTCTTCTCCTTGTTAATACCTGGTGGTGCTGCAGGAGGATTTCTGCTGGGTTTCCTCTGAACACTGAGTTGGATTGGAAGGATTCACTTTGTTTTCATCAGATCTGCTGCTGATATGAAATATCAAGTCGCTCCACAGCCTGAATGATGCGAGTCAGAGAAGCTGGAATAAATTAACTAAGGTCTCTGCTGCTCCTCGGTCTCCTACCAAACGCTGAGCATAGCGATGGAGCGGCTTCTTGCTCCTGGCAGCGCCGTCCTCCCGTCGCTCCGCCGCCGCGGTCCGTCCGTCTCCAAACGGCGGATAGGAAAATCCAAACAGCTCCACCGCTCTGGATTTCTCTCACTGTTTGTTTCAGGTCTAGTTCATGGAGAAGAGGCGCGTTTCTCCCCCCACCTCGCCGCCCGTTTCTGTCCTCTGGGTGCTCAGCGTCTCGGTCTGCGCGGCCACTGGGGGGCGCCGTTGTTAGGACGCCTTGCCCAGCTCTATCTTCTTCTGGATGGCACGCGCCGAGTGGTAGATGAGCGAGTCGATGAGGCCGGCCACTGGAAGAGTCGGGAGAATGCGATGAGCTTCTCCGCTGCTCAGTTAGCATCAGAACGAAGGAGAGACTGACCTGTGAACACGCCGCCGATGATGGCGCACACGCCCGTCAGGAAGTGAGTCAGCGACCTGAGAAAACAGTTAATAAATGCTATTTACAGCAAGTGTGGGCTTCATTTAACAGCTGAGCTAAAAAAACTGGATCGTTATTATTATTTTTGAAACAGGTTGAGACCATCGGTTTCAAAAATAATGTTAAAACATGAAAAAAATGACAATTTCTGTGACAAACAGAAGGACATTTCATCAGCCGACCCGGTTCTGGTTTTCAGAAACTGGCCACCTGCCATGACCTCACCTGTGTTTCTCTGTGAATTTGACCATCATGGGTGAAAGTTCGTAGAGAACAAAGACGCCTGGCAGACCCTGATCTCCTATTAAACCGTTGGCAACTTTCTCGTGCCTGGTAACGGAAAACTGATTCGTTTTGACCACCTGGAGGTAAAAACAAATTCACAGAAAACATGTGCAAAAGATTCCAACAGGAAGTACAATAAAAAACGATATTTAACTCACCTCTCCGTCTGTTTTTACGTAGACGGTTGGAACAATTTTTACAAAATACTGGTACATCATCGATGCTGTGGAGACAAACAGTCGGCAAATTAAACTTGACTGTCAACAGACCAACAATCTGCTTCTGACCGGCTGGATCCCCATCATGAGGCTCAACAAGGTTTGCAGCAACTTTAGAGGTCAGTTCAGAAATTGGCTGCTTATTTCCCCAGCTCTGCAAGTTCTGAAACACTTCAGAAGACAAGTGGCAAATAAATCTAAAATCTTAAAAAAACACATGATCAGAGAGAAGTGTCAGCCTTGGGCTAAATAAAAACTAAATCATTTTGGTGAGGTGAAAGCACAGCTTTATGGGTGCTTCTTGTTTTATTTTGTGTACAGATAGAGAAATTGGAGCAAATCATTTTGTCTTACTTCATAAACAAAACAATTTCCCCACTGAATCCATTTATGCTTCATCTTATTTCACAGTGCTAAAATATTGAGGAAAATAAAGTAAACCTTTAAAATGTATTAAGAATTATTGAAATGAGAGTCACTTTTTACCTGTTATGTTATTAAGGCTAAAACCAAAGTAAAAGAAATGAAAAGTTAACGTACGTCATTGTAATAACGGCCCAGTTATTAAGGTGGATTCGTTTTGAACATGAACAGAAATGATCAATCATGAACTGAGCCGCAGGGGGCGCTGTCTGCTCCGCCTTCAGCTCTCTCCCCTTTCCTGTTTCCGGTTATGGAGGTCTGCTAAAAAGACATTTAGTCGCGGCTGCGCTCAACAGAAAGAGACATTTTAAGCAGAAAAGCAAAGCAGCGAATTTATCGCAGCAGAGTAACTGAAGGTAAGAAGGCCTCCGGTCCGTTTTCCGGGGTTTGTAGGTAAAAATAGTCGGTTTGAAGGTGAACGCTGTTACCTACGGAGGCCACAAGTTAGCATGGGGAGCTAGCACCACAAGCCGCGGCTAGGGGATAAAAAGATCAACACTCAGCTGCCCAGTGTTTGCTTACGAGTTCTAATCCGCGGACTTTAAGCGGCGATGCGCCACAGAAGCTAATGTGTTAGCAGCTCGGTGCTAACAGTGAAAATAAGCCTCCGATCAAAGTGAACAAGCTGCAGCGGCCAAGAGTTGCGTCATTTATTGGAGTAGAAACAGACTTGATAAAATACTTTACTGGTTCACAGACACAAATATCAGGCTCATTTGTTTCTGTTAAAAGTATTAAGCTAAACATTGTCTGTTGTAGAGTTTATTTGTTTTAGACGTTTATGTCTAAGAATAATTGCATTATTCCTTTTTATGTTACTTAAAATGGTTTCCAAACAATGTTGTTTATTTCTGTGACAATTTATCGTTCAGCAACATTCATCGCGACAGGCCTGCATCGAAAGCTACAGTAATTCCAGGTAGTTACCTGAGTGACGTCACTTCCAGGTGTATTTAATTGGAACAACATTTTAACTAAATGATGCGGATTGTGTTGCGTGTACATTAAATGTTGGAGCTGAATTTTAAGAGCTAATTTCTATCCCTCAATTTAAATTTGATTCAGTCATGGGAGACTTGAAAACCTTTCTAATTATTGCCATAAAATGCTTAAAAGATATTTTACATCTGCTGCTTTTGTAGTTTTTAGTCTAAAATTTGGTAACTGACATTTTATTCAGCCGCCTCATCAATAGGAAATAGATTTTACTGCAGAGGAACAAACTGATTCAGTTCAACCTGAAGGAAAGTTCAAGGACCTGCCTGGATCAGAAAATGAGCCTCACTGGGTAAATATTGGACTTTAAACTCAGTCAAAGCATCTCGACTTTTTCATCCTCCACAGTGAAAACCAGAAAAGAAAAAAAGCCCTTGGTGCATTTATAATTCAGAACTTTTTGTTAGTGGAGCTATAAAAGTGCAGCTATGCCCGTTATCCAAACTGATCAAAGGTTTTGGCTTCGAAGATTAAAAATGAACCCACATTTAGAAGGAGTCTAGTTTTCATCCGTCAGGTTTCCTTCTGTCTATGCAGCAGAGTTGAATGTCAGCGAACCTCAGAGTAAAACGAGCCGTCGTTGCGTTTCAGATGCCGGTCGCTGTCGGTCCGTACGGCCAGACCCAGCCCAGCTGCTTTGACCGGGTCAAGATGGGCTTCATGATGGGCTTCGCCGTGGGAATGGCTGCAGGCGCCATGTTTGGGACTTTCTCCTGTCTCAGGTGAGTTTGGACCAATAAACCCAAACAGAAAATTATTTGTTTATTAAAAGTGAATTGAGCTGGAAGAAGGAAGTGTCCCAGTTAAAGTCCACTTCTCTCTCTGCTGTTTTTATTCAGCATTGGTGCCGGTTCAGGTTTAAAACGCAACATATTTTAGCTTTTGGGTTTTTTCATCTTGGAAAAAACCCCAAACTGGTTTATTATTTACATATTTATTAATAAGTGTAAAACTTTGCCAAATTAACTGTTTAAACATTAGAAAGTTTTTAAAACTTCATCCTATGACTTTCTGACTACCTGAACCTTTGTCTGGGAATGATCTGGGAATAATCCGGAGGTTTTCCTTGCAGGACGGCTATGTAAACATTTTAGCCGTTGGTGAAATCGGGGCTCTGAACAGTTTGTATTTGCAGGATTGGGATGCGCGGCCGGGAGCTGATGGGCGGCGTTGGGAAGACCATGATGCAAAGCGGCGGGACGTTTGGCACCTTCATGGCCATCGGGATGGGAATCCGATGCTGAGGAAGACCACTGCCTCCTCTTCCTCCCTCAGACTGTACAGCCTTGGGACTCTGATAACCACATGGTCCAAACCCGCCATCTAGTTATCAATAAAGGTTCTGGTTCGTCACATGACAGTCCTGTTTTTATCCTCCATGTTTTGCTCCATTAATGTGGAATTTAAGGCTTTAATTTGGTTCAATAGTCGGATCAGAAGCTTTTAAAAGGAGCAGGTTGGCTGCAGAGAAAGCAGGACCGTACCTTGCGGCGCCGAGACGTCGGTTCCGTCCAGCGGATTTACGATGCCGGGGTAATCTTTACCAAACGACAGGTGCTTTATGAGGTGGGTCATGTTGATCTGCAGAACCACAGAAGAAGAAGCAGCTTCATAACTGGACTGATGTCTTTAGGCGTCAGTTCTGACTAAATGAAACATTTTAAATTTAAATATCTGGAGAAATGTGGAAACTTACGTTGTCTAAACCAAAACTCTGCAGGTCATGAACTGCAAACAAAAACACAAACTTGTTATTGAAAATAATCCAAAAACATTCAGACTTGCATTAATAAAAGCATCAATGACCAAATCAGGTACATTCAGGATAAAAAGCAGCTGAGCTGAGGGGAAAAACACCAGTCGCCTTTAGTCAATGTGGTTACCATGGCAACAGGGTAGCATCATGGCCTTCACAAAGTAAAAGACACTAGACCCACCAACCCATTTTAAATGACACTGAAACCACCAAAAATGCACCAATTAGGCAGTTTTCTAATTAAATACTTTTTAATTGTTACATCGAACCTGAAAAGTCCCACTTTCTCTGGTCTGTAAACGCATCGGGTCCAAAAGAATCTTCTTGGTTTTCAGTTCAGCCAAAAAGCAGAAATGGGCGTCTTAATCCCTTTGTTTTTTTATTTAGTCGCTTCAACAAAGGAACCTGCAGCTCGTTCTATTTTCCTTCACGACCCAAAACCAATTGATTAAAAAGTTTGGAAAAACAAGGCAGTGGACCAGGAGGGCCCACTGCCTCCTGGTCGAGGGGCGTCCGCCGTGGCGCGGAGCGGACTCTTGTTACTGATGTCGGTGGGATCCAAACCCTCAGGGTTTTATTAAAGAACAGCAGTTTTGCAGTTCTCATGCCGATGTGTTTAAAATCTTCCTGCTTCAGTTTTATATCTTAATGTTCGTTTTTATTTTGCCTCTGAAAACTACAGGAGGAAACAAGAGAAACTTCCCTTAATAGAGTTTCATAAGAAAACAAAGTGAATAGAAGAACTAGTTCATTTCGGGACTGAATCTAGTTCAGAATGGTTTGGTGAACTATGAACATGAATTTGTTCAGTCTCCAGTCTGAATCGGAGTTTTTCTATCAGGTTTCTTATTGATATAAATTTATATGAGACATAATTCAGTTAAAGTTACTTTTCAGTAAGGAAACGCCAGAAACTGGGTGCAAATCTAAATGTATCTGATAACATGCACTTTTCAGTTAATACTTGGATTATTTTTACATTTTCTTCACATCATAATTGACTTGGCACCGAGTGTGGGAAAGTAAAAACAGGGAAAGGTTTTCCTGCACACGCTGCATGCATTCACTGTGGCATAAAGGAAGATGGACTTACTTTCCACAGCGTGCACTGCAGAAAGAAGAGAGAAGAGTCACTGGGACAGTGCAACAGACATGAAACGCGACAACTGAAGGTGGAGCTGCACAACACTTTCCAAAATAAGAGTTTTCAGACAATTTACCTCAAAATCAGGTTGAAATCGAAACCAAACTGAGCAAAACCGGCAGATAAGCGGTGAATTATGAAGAATATAAAGATAAATAATGTTATTTTTGGGCTAAAATATAACTAGTGTGCAGCCCGACCCACAGCAGACATCTTTCCAGGACGTGTTTGGGTCTTAACGAGGTTCTGCTTTGATTCTCGTCTCTCGTTTCTGCTGCCAACACTTTAAATATCGATGGGATGAGATGAGAGTCGGATGGACCGGCTGTCCGCACAGGAAACTGAAACCGCCGCAGGTTCAAAGCCCAACCATCCAATCCCAGTTCAAGTCATCCACTGTGGACGACGGAACATTTGGGTTCGTTTTTAATTTCCTGCTCTGATTTGATGCCACAGCTAAAACAGAGGGGAAAACAGTGAATGGATGGATGGATGGATGAATGAATGAATATACTTTACTCATCAGATTTCAGTTTACTACACAGAACGATGGTGGCCTGGATGGGTCAGTCAGGCTGAAGCATCATGGGAGTTAAACTCTCAGCTGATTCTGGATCAGTTTAAACTAAAAGTTTAGTCAAAAATTCACAGCAGGTCAAAATTATTCATACAACTACTAAAAGGAAACAACGCCACAGTATGGGAAGCTTTCACTGCAAAACCACAAAATCTGAAGCAATTTAGTTCCTGGTGCAAATATTTAATGGCACCTGGAATAATTTAGTTTCAAACCAGTTTTTAAATGTTCTATATAAATAAATTTGACATTGAAATTAGATATTTGCTGAGAAACTAAACCAAGGTTTTGTATTTTTGCAGTGATTAGAAGGATTTATGCATCTTCCAACAAAATAGTTTAAAATATTTCATAGATCAACCAATAAGTCAATTTTAAATTTTTGTTTTGGATTTTTTCCTGTCTGGGTTTCCATAGTTCAGAGTGAGGTCATCACCCATCTTGATTTAAATTCAGGTCAGCTCTACGAATATTAGAGCTAGGTTACGCTTCTTATTTTTAATCATGAGAATAAATTCATACCATAAGAATACCGTCGTACGGCAATAAAGTCAAAATATTAGGAGAATAAAGTAGTATTTTTATAAGAACGTCTACAAAAAAACCCAACTAATTTAGATGAGGGATGAAGCAGCAGTTATGCTATGATGTAAGATTTACAGATTCTATTTCATATTTAACACTTTAGAATCAAATTATCAGCAGGACTTTGAAATGACTGGCGCTGGTTCAGTCAGAAAAATGGGCCTCTGTCTCTTTAAGAAGCTCCTGCTGGATCGGTGCTGTGGTGGCGCAGGGGCAAAGCACAACCCACATATGGAGGCCTTAGTCCTCATGCCGGCGGTCGCAGGTTCGATTCCCGCCCTGGTGACATTTGCCGCATGTCCCCCCCCTCCTTTCCCTATTTCCTGTCAAGCTACTTTCAAATAAAAGCCACTAGAGCCAAAAAATCCTTTAAAACAAAAAAAAGAAGCTCCTGCTCTTTCAGCACATCGCTATGCTGTTGGAAGCCTTTTTTTTTTTTAAAGGTTTTATTGGCTCTAGTGGCCTTTATTTAATAGTTAGTGGACAGGAATGAGGGAAATGACAGAGGGGGAAAGACATGCGGCAAAGGTCGCCAGACCGGGATTAGAACCTGTGACGGCCACATCGAGGACTAAGGCCTCCATATGTGGGTGTGCTAAACCCCTGCGCCACCACAGCACCCCAGAAGCCATTTTTACTACTTCGTATGATGAGCTCAGCAGACGTTTGGTAATTGCTGCTGCCGCTAGTCTGCAGGAGCGGAGTGGGGAAGGGGACATTCATGCGACATGTAGAGACTCTCCACCACCAGCAGGGGGCGCGAGATTGTTCAGGGTGGAACGAAGACGACAGATGGATGAACATGAGAATCAGTAAGAGGTTTGAAAGCAAACACCTTCATTCTGATGGAGATAAATAAACTTCTCATATGGTTTATATTTCCTTCATTTAGCTTTGAGGAACAGAAATTAGATTACCGTATTCTCCGCACTATAAAGCGCACCTTCAATGAACGGCCTATTTTAAAAAATTGTTCATATATTAGGCATTATAAGCATTATAAGAATAGACGCTACAGTAGAGGCTGTGGTTACGTTATGCATCCATTAGATGGAGCTGCGCTAAAGGGAATGTCAACAAAACAGTCAGATAGGTACAAACCAGCGTTCCGACAACTCCGTTCCTCCCAAAATGTTTTATTCCCGGGTTCTTCTGCATGTCTGATCGCCTTGAGTTTAAACTCTGCGTCATAAGGGCGCAGAGTTTACCCCAGAATAGGAGCCATTTTGGGGTCTTTACACAAACTCACGAACGAAAATGAAACGCACAGTCGTAATTCCCAGCATGCACCGCGCGCTTCTTCTTCTATGGGGGAAAATGAAGTCGACGGCTGCTTACCGTAGTTATGAGACCTGTTGTTGCTCAACATTGGTCCATGTATAAGGGGCCCCGTATCATAAGGGGCCCCGTATGGCTTCTTAGAAAATTGAAGGTTTTTATGAGAGCCTCATAGTGTTACGTTACAGTTGATTTAGCTGTTGAACTCAATGATTTTGATTTGCATCTATAAATCGGATTAAACAGAACAGAGAGCGTTTAAAAGCGTTGTTCAGTTAGAGGAAGCGTTCTTACCGTGAACGTGCGACTGCTGGAAACTCTTTCCTGGAGCAAAGTGGAAATTTCCTGCCACCTGAAACAAAGTGAGAAACGACTCAGGATCAACTTTCTTGTTCTAAATGAGAAAGATAATAATAACTGTGAATAGAAAAGATATATGGACTCAAACATGTTAATGCTGGTCGTGCTTAAAAGCCTTAAATCAACAATTACTGGCACTTTCAACAATCAAAATAAATGCAACTAAAGTTTCATTTTGCTGCTTTTTAAAGTTAATCAGCGTTTCTAGAAGCTTTTAATTTGAAATCCAAGACCTACAGATGGCAGCAGCAGTGCCATGTGTAGGTGAGCAGAGCTCAGCGCGCCAATTAACTTTGAGAAGAAACCACAGCCGGTAGTCACAGCAGAGGATCCGTGATGCTGTGGGCCAGTTTCCTCTAAAGATCCTGGAATCTTTTGTTTCCATCAACATTTTTTATGCTCATTTTGAAGCATCGCTTTAGAAAGGGTTGACGGAAACCACTAAATCTGATGCAAAGTCTCAATTCTGCTAAAACGTTCGAGGCGGTTTTTGGCTTTTCCTGAAAAGACTCGATACAGAAAATAAGGAAAAGTTCAGAGTAAGCAAATCCTGAGCAGACTGAAACATTTCAAACTCTAACCCTTCAGCTCAGAGAGGAGAGCCGGCGTCATCCTTTCCAGGACAGACGGACTTAATATGGACACAGATCTCCTTCTCTCTGCATATTAAAGCCTATAAAGTTTTATCAAATTAAACCGTTTCTTGGACGGCGCTGCTCCATTTCACCTGTCACTGATCTGCATGCCGCCCTGTTACCATGACGATGCACTTATGTGACAAGAGGCAGATAAAATCTGGGTTTCGTAACAAAGTTTGCTTGTGCGGAAGTAAAGTTAATCTAGTTACTTTTTTGCAATTGTAATTCCTTACTAGCAGAAAGTAATCAGATTAGTGGAAAGGCGCGAAGGTCTGACCTTGTTGACCTCCAGGAAGCCGTAAACCTGGCAGCCCTCGTTCTTCTGCTCCATCATCTTCTGGGTGAAGCCTTCGCGTTTGCACTGCTCGATGGTGTCGGCGCTCTTAAAGGCCCAGCCGCGCCGCCGGTACGCCTCGCGCACGTCGTCACAGGTGTTGCAGCATCTGTGCACGCACGCGCGCGCACACACACACACACACACACACAGACGCACACACACAGACACACACACACAGACACACACGCACACACACACACACAGACACACACACAGTTAGCAGCAGAAATCCCAGCAGGCAGAGCGGCCGGCAGGGATCTTACTTCAGGTCTTCGGTCTCGGCGCCGTAGCAGCTCTCACATCGGTTCGGGTCCAGAGTGCTCAGGTCGAACGCTTCCCCGTCTTCAGCCTGACCCAGTTCTGAACAACACAGAACCATCTGTGACTACCAAACAACGGGAGCTTCATGCCGTCTCTTATCCAGTAAGAAAGGAAGACAAAGTATTTTTGTCTGATTTTTGGTGCAAATATCTTTGTAATTGACGTAAAACAACTAACTTGCAGGTAACTGCGAGTTAGTTACCAGCTAGTTACTAGCAGGTCGGTAACAGCTAATTTTCAGTAAATTATTTTAATATTGCTGAAACGTTCTAGTTCCACTCGTGGATTTTTTCAGTTTTGCATGGGAAAAATGTCATGTTATAAATTAAATAATCCAGCAGCGGAACAAGTTCTTTTCATCAATATCAAGGAATTATTTTCTTCCACCAAGGTCCTTTATCTTGCTGAAAAGTTACTTGTGATTTAGGTTTGTTTTATTTCAAGTGTAATAAAATATTTGCAATAGAAACTCAACCAAAAGTACTCGGGACGATTTTGTGTCTTTGCAGTGTGAAGCGGCCGGAATGAGGATCAGTGTGATCATTTGATTTTAGGGCTGCAGCTTCTGGGATTTGTAGGATAAACCCTTCAGCTGTGCTAACCCTAAAGCACTAATCATAGGAATTAGTTCTGCTAATAGTAACATGCTACAGCAAGGCATTTAGCAGAAGCTAACGATAAAGGCTAAGAGGAACCATGTGATCCTTTCACAATAAGTCAATCGCATAATAAATAAAAATGATCTCCATAATTTCCATTGTGATGATTAACATTTTTGACTTAATTTGTTTTAAGGTTTTGATTGTGTTTGTTTTTTATTTAGTTTTTGGTCATTTGGACTTTTTTAAATGTCTTCCAGTTGCAGTGTTAAGTGTTCTTTACAAAAGTTGTTTGCTGATCTTTGAAAGGATGAACTTGCATGAAATCATTGTTCCTTAAAAATGGTTAAAAAACATAAGTTACCATTTCTTGTGTGAAACGTTTCTTCTGAATTCATCCCTTCACAAGAAACTGAGTTGGTGCCCGATTAAACTAAAGAATTTTTATTTTATTAATAGTAAATGACTGACTACAATGATCAGTTATTGTATCTTGTGGCCGTCTGAGGTTTGTTTCCAGCTTCTCTCCAGTTGGGCCAGCAAGTGACTCAAACTGGGTTGTGTTTGGAGAAGTACCGTGTTTCTCTGCCTCGGTGGTGACGGGCTTCAGCTCCTTATCCAGCCGCTGCTTGAACAGGTTGTGTTCCACGTCCAGCTGCTGCTCTCCGGCCACGTCCATGGCGTCGATACTGAGATCTGACAAACATGGTGGTGAGCGGCGGCCGCCATCAGCCGCAGGAAGCGGAGCAACAGCAGCACTTACAGGCGCAGGGCATGTGAGGGAAAATGACGTCGATGTTGATCTGGAGTTTGTCTCCTCGCGACGTGTCGACGTAGAGCTCCGGATGGACCTGAAGGACGACACGAAGCGTTCACTTCCCACGAACAACAAACTGTCCCACAGCGTCACAACAAACACAACAAACCCTCCGTTCAGGAACAGAAACGCAGCAGAAAAAACCCTTTCAGTGGGTTTGTGCTGTCGGCTTCACAGCGACGCGACGCTGCACTTACACACATATAAATTACTTTAATTGAAAAGCTTTGGGTTCATTAAAACCCAGGAAACGAAAGCAGAGCAGAAATGATTAAGATTAATTATAAACTCATTTAGTCGATTAATTGTTAACTGAACAAAAACAAACATTTTGCATTCAAGATAAAAACAAATCTGTTTCCACCTGGTTCACACCTTAAAAAAACGATTTCTGAAGAACATTTTGCATCCAGTTATTAATCAGTTAATCACTAATAATCTCCTGATCAGCTCCACTCTGACGCTCAGCCCGAGCTTTTCTCATGTTGAACGATTTTTATCTGCATAAAAATTATCAAAGGAACGCTGATATCAACTTTTAGACAATATTTTTAAAAGAATTTAATTATTTATTTATTTGCATATTTTTGTGCATTTCTAATAGATTTCCAAATTTTTATCTAATGGTCAAAATAATCAATAGACCGATGACTACTACAGTTATTAGTCGCAGCCCTAAAAGAAGAAAAGTGGAAAAGGCTAAAAGGGAAATAAAGAGATGAGAGGAGAGAAAGATGGATGAAACTAAATCAACAGACCCGAAACCTGCAGAAGGAGAAAAAGAAAACCGACAAAACTTTTCACAAGATGTGTTGCTTCGTTTACGTCCTGCGACCAACAAAACGGTCCAAACCAGGAAGAGTCGACTGTTCTGGGTCTGATGGCTCCTGAAAACCCTTGAGGAAAATCTCCAGTCGCTAAAGTCTTAAATCTAGCTCACACTTGATCCTAACGCAGATCAGTGGATCAACCTCTGGCTCAAATCTGAGCTACTTTGATCATCTGAGATATTCAATATCGATAGAAAGGAAAATACTTTTCAGGGTACTTTATGTTCCCAGATGTTCTGACTTTTCAGCTCAAAGCTGCAACAAAACCCAAAACGAGTTCATCTGACCTGACCGGCCCGACAGGAAACTCAGCTGGAGGCTAAAGTTCCCTGCTGCTGCTCCCTAAACTTCGTTTCAGTTTGTTTCAACTCGGCTTCTCTGGTTGTTTCTATTAAACATGAGATAAAAACCTGCAGATCCTCTGATAACAGAAGGAAGCAGCAAATCAATGCAGGAACAAAACCTGATGGATTAACAGACTTCCTGACGAAACGCTGCAGCATCGGTCCGGTCAGCGACCCGAACCGAGGACCGGGTTAATCCGACGGTCGGGTTCAGCTCACCTCTTTGGTCAGGTAGTACTGCAGCTCAGAGACGAACAGAACCAACATGATGACGCCGCTGATGATGGTCACTGCAGAGACACAAACATAAAACCTCTGAACACAGTCGAGTTCGATGACCAGTTTCCATCTGTCCGAAAACCTGAGAAGTTCCAGAAACATTACTGTAGCTTTCCCTCAAAGGTCAAAGGTCACTTTAATCATAACCTGGATTTTAAACTTGAATTTCAACATTTATTTCATTTGATGTTTAAAATTATTTGTTTAAGGTATTTCTAAGGCAGACAGAGAGAGGGCCTTTAGGACAGAGTTTGTAGACCAGGATGTTGAGGGGATCCGTTTTGGTGGCCTTAGGATCGCGTCTCTACTTTTTGCAGATGATGTGGTCCTGTTGGCTTCATCAGGTCATGATCTGCAACTCTCACTGGAGCGGTTCGCAGTGTGAAGCAGCCTGGATGAGAATCAGGGCCTCCAAATCCCAGGGTCTTGAGCCGGAAAAGGGTGGCGTGCCTTCTCCGGGTCGGGGGTCGTCCTGCCCCAAGTGGAGGAGTTTAAGTATCTCTGGGTTCAGTAATGAGGGAAGAAGGGAGGTCGACAGGCAGATCGCTGCAGCCTCTGCAGTGAAGCGGCGCTGTACCGGTCCGTCATGGTGAAGAGGGAGCTGAGCCAAAAAGCAAAGCTCTCGATTTACCGGACGATCTACGTTCCTACCCTCATCTATGGTCAGGAGCTTTGGGTCTGAAAGAACCAGGTCCCGGATACAAGCGGCCGAAATGGGTTTCCTCCGTAGGGAGGCTGGGCTCTGCCTTAGAGAGAGAAGCTCAGTCACCATGGAGACTCAGAGTAGAGCTGCTGCTCCTCCACATTGAGAGGAGCAGCTGAGGGCATCTGGTCAGGATGGAGACTCCCTGCTGAGGGGTTCAGGTCCCACCAGGAGGAGAGGAAGACCCAGGACACGCTGCAGGGACGATGTCTCTCACTGGCCTGGAAACGCCTTGAGATTCCTGGAGGAGCTGGAACAAGAGGCTGGGGAGGGAAGTCTGGGCCTCCCTTAGGCTGCTGACCCCGCGACCCGACCCAACCCCAACAGCAGAAGATGGACGGACGGATGGAGATGTTTCTAGTTTTTCATGTAGTTTTTTTTGTTGCTTTATTATTGGCAACAAATAATAAAGGTTGAATATCCATTTTTATGAAAGGTGTGATAAATACAGTTGCCTTTTATTTTCCAATAAATATTCACCAAAGTATTTATGTAATATTTGTTTTTTTAGGAAATTGGAATAAATACATTTCTATACATTATTCAAATGCATTAATAACATAAAGTTTAATAAATAAAAAAATCTTTAGAATTGTATTTCTTCATTTTTATGCAATTATATCTCATAACTGTTCATTTGTTCTAATAGTTCTAATAATTGATTATGCCTGTTTTTATCTTGTATTTTTTTAAAGACACTCCTCCCTAAATATTGCTGAATAATTTTTTTCAATAAAATTCTCATCATCCTGAGATATTAATATGATACATGTTTTAAAACAGGATATTTAATGAATGCATTTGTTTGTTTATTCATATTTGTTTTTGATTACATGAGCAGCATTTGAAGGACATTTTCAACCCAAATGTGTTTTCTCTCCATTTTTGTCTAAGAAAGTATCAAAAGAAAAAGCAAACATTTACCGATTTTTATGCACTTTGGCTCCAAGATGCAGAATTACTAAAAATGACTAAACTTCATTTAGCGCATTTAAATAAAAACTGAAGACAATTTATTAACATGTAGCAGTCTCATGTACATTTCTTGTCATTATAATGAAAAGTTATTGCTTTTTTGCTGCCTGTGTATCTTGGCCAAGTCTCAGCCGAAGGGGGTTTTACTCTGTTTAACTAAAAGGCAAACATCTGTTCTATTGTGATCAGAACGGCCCATTTCTCTGTGTTTTAACTGAACCATCGAGTTTTAAAACAAAAGCTTGATGTTTTAAAAAGGTAGCAGATGTCTCCATGCTGTTTGATAAAATAAGAATACCGAGACTATAGGTTAATTGTACCTGATAATATATAACAGGTCACTAACTACAGGCTCAATCAAAAAGAAAATATGTACAAATAAACCTATTTAGTAGTTCTGTGAAATAATACAAGTGTTCATGTTTCCTCATTAAAGACAGGTAGCTACAATAGGCTAATTAACCTGTAATGAGTAGAATATAATCTGATATATAGAAATAACGATACTGCTGTCTGCACCAGCCGCAGCCGTTAGCTCCGCAGCTCGGATCGGTTCGCCTCTTACCGGTCGCTCCTCCCCACGTCTTCACCCGGAAATCCTCTAGAGTTTTAGGATAAGCGTCAAACTGCTTCAGTTTGTTTAATGTGTCCATTTTCTCCACCAGGAAATCCAGCCGAACACCGCAGAATCTTATCAGAACCCTCCTGCACTCCAGAAACACATCGGGACCCTTCACTTCCGGGCCACGTGATACACAGTTGGGCCAATCAATGGCAGCCGCGTCAATGTCTTCTTCTTCTGTTCTTTCTGCCAAACTTTATTCAACATCAGGACCTTTGACAATACAAATGACGAGATTTATTAAATAAAATGAAAACAACAAAACAAAAAACAAAAAACGAACGACTAAAAACAAACATGTTTTTTTCATTTTTACATTGAAGAGTATTTTTTTCCTTTGTGTGCAATTTTGCATTGACAAACCTCCGGTACCCTTTTTTGAATGTCAAAATTGACGTTAAAAATGTACAATATTTTAACTTTTAAAATGGTAAATGGGTTGGGCCAGTTTAATCAATATTAGATGCTAAGGCTCAGGCTTTTAACACCAAAGAGTCCGAAGTGGTTTTGGATCTACAGTAATTTACACAGCCATTTCCTATTTTTAAAATCGGTTTATAATTAAAATATTTCACTGTAGCTTATTGTAGAGAAGATATCTACAAAGAATGACTGACTATCAAGCATAGTTCAGATACATACAATGAAATGATAGCCAGTTATAAAGTAAATTCAAGATATCTCTAGTTTAGTTTTAGTAGTAAAAGTTCTAATTAAAGATATCTTGAATGACACTACAAATCAAGATATTTCAAATGTAGCTTTAGATAGGAGATATGTGGATTTGACGAGTGCAAATTGAATTATACTTAATTTAAAAGCAAATATTGACTAGGCAAAACTAAATTAGAGATATCCTGAATGGTAAAATATCTCAAAATAAATTTTAAGATATCTCAAAATGAATTAGATACATTTAATTGAACAAGTTTTCTATTTGAGATAAATTAATATTCTGACTATTCAGAATGACATTATGATATCTTGAATAAGTCAAAACATCACACTTTTGACAGCATTTTTAAAGATCAGATAAACAATGAGAAAGAAAAAGATTTTTGAAAATGCAACATTTTCATTCTCCGCATGTCCCACATTGCTGAGCTCTGTCTACATCGTGGCATTTACGGACAGTTTTATGCAGGACACCTAAAATTCTGCAGTCAACTATTTTCCAGCTCGGTGGTAGCACCAATGGGGTTTGCTTACAATTCTTAAATAAGATATCTAAAAATTTAATTTTGAGTAGTCATAATTATATTAGAGATGTCTTAAATTGTAACTATGGATACGTGTCCCGTCAAATGACAAAGATATTGTGAAAGGAGATTTGATTAATCAAAATGTAATTGAAGATACCTTGAATTATTATTCTTACTAGTCAGAATTTAAATGCAGATATCTTAAATTACCATTTTGAATAGTCAAATGTAGTGTCTTTTTAATATGTATTTTAGATATCTAGAATGTAACTATGGATCATCAGACAAAACTGATTTTATTTTAAAACAACTTGCCATAGAGGGATGACATCAACCTGCTGTTTCTGAGGTAAACCCAAGAAATGCAGAGGAAGCAGTAAGGACTTTCTCTCTTGTGCTCAGTGAAGGCATGCACTCCGTGTTGTCACTGCCTTTCAGTCATGTCTTTGGATTATCTGAATGTTGCTGTTACACCAACATCCCTTACAAGTTTGTAGTATTGGTAATTGTCATTGAAGTAACTCAGTGTTTCTCAATTCCAGTCCTCACGCCCCCCTGCCCTGCATGTTTTAGGTCTTTCCCTGCTGCCACACACCTGGATTGAATATTTGGGTGATTAACAGGCTTCTGCAGTACTTGATGGTCATGCAATCATTTGAATCAGCTGTTCTGGGATAGAGGAACGTCTAAAACATGCAGAGCAGTGAGAAACACTGAACTGAACTTACCTGCAATTTTCTAACTATCAAGGGTATTTGAGGTGACCTTCCTTGTGGGTTACATTTGCAGACCCTTTAAAATAATCTCTTCTCACACAGATTCTGTTTTCACTGAGAAAAATACTTTATTCGCTTCAAAACTTTTGACCTGCATCCGTTTCCAGATGCTCAAAGGGCAAAATAAAAAAGTATTTACATCAGAAAAATCCCAGAGCGAGCTCCAGCTCATGCCAACACTAACGCAGTAAAGCGTTAAACCAAGTCAGAAGCTCAGCTAGTTGGTGTTTTATTGTGTTTTCAGTTTTTCAGCGCACAGCGTCATCAGGACACCGTACAGCAGCGCCCCCGTCAGGAGCAGGGCCGTACTGCAGAGGGGCCCGAGCGACAGCAGCGCCCCCAGTGCGTAGAACAGCAGCAGCAGCAACAGCGTCCGGTAGCTGGCCAGCGGCCGCAGGCTGAGCCGCGGCTGCTGGCGACGCTCCAGCGAACGCCGGGACATTGGGCTGCGCCGCAGCGCACAAAGGAGTCCGGGTCGGTCAGGTAGCGCCGGCCGAGCCGACCCAGGAAGTCTGAGCGCGAGCAGAGCGCGCCCATCTGGGCCTGGAGCTGAAAGGAACAATCACTGATCAGAACGGAAATTTATTCTAACTATGGCTTAAAAATTAAACCTTTCCAAAAACGAAATTATAAAGAAGAAATATTTTTTTTAAAACACTTCCATTTTAATCTGCCCTTTTTCATGACAGAGTACCAAGGCTACGAAAAGCTCAGTTTAATTACAAGAATATAATCAGAACATTGGAAGAATAACAGTTTACCGGAAAATTGTTTTAAAGAGGAAAAGTGTTGATTGTTTGGATCCACGAAGTTCTGTCGATTCAGAGAACCGATGCCCCAAAAACCCGGACTGGACTTGCCCCAGAACCCGGAACTGACTCACCCTGTTGTTCAGCAGAGATGATGTCCTGTAGAGCAGCCGGACCAGCAGGGCGCTCTCGTAGCTCCTGATTGGCTGCAGCTCTGGATCGCCTTGGTACTGAACCTCAAAGCGGCGCAGGCCGTTAATGATCTGAGCACACACACAGTCATGTTTTCATCACTTTCATCACAATTCACACAGATTCTCATTAATTTCTACAGCCTAGGGTACCTTAACTTTTACCCTAACCTTAACCATCACAGACCCAACCACTAACCCAAGAACAACAATTTCCCTCATGGGGACCATGAAAACATCCCCACAAGGAGCAACGGTCCCCATAACCCACATTGTAGAAATAGGTTCCCATAAGGATAAGAAAACCTGGTTCACCCTCCCCCCCCCCTCTCATCCCCCCCCCACACACACACAGGGATGTTAAAACTAACCGGACTTCCATTCTTCTACACGGACAAACTGCATGTCCCAGCATTCATAGCGTGGGACGCCAGCCATCATTGCTGACCACCAAAGTTATATAAGCTCACTCCACCCTGATTTAGTCATGGCAGCATCATGCCTGCCAGACCAGAATTCATTTTTAAACCAGACATCGTTTCAAACCACTGAAAGTAAATCAAATTTCCTTTGAGTGTCTGAGCTGACATGAGAGTTAAATAAGACAATTTAACCGTCTTCCTTTTTGTGTTTGTTGCACATTAAGGGGTTTTAACCCCTTAGTGTGAGAGCTCCTTTAAATCTAGACTAAAAACCCAGCTGCTTAGAAATATAAATTACTGATCAACACTCAGGTGTGAAACAACGGCTAAATGTGACGCTTCAATTGCTGACTGTTTCTATGACTTTGCATTTTTGTTTTTATGATGTAAAGAACCTTGAATTGCCTTGTTGCTGTACAGATGAACTTGACTGGTTGATTAAATGTCCTGGAAGGGCCGGTTCTGTCTGTCTGGACGGTAGGTAAAGGAGCCTCCCTGCGTTATTTCCAGGGAATCACTTCAGTTTGCAGCCCAAAGAGGAGTTGATGGGACCCATCAGAGAACTGACCCGCTGTGACACCGACCTGCTTCACATGCAAAGGTAATGAAACTAAATAACACATAGACCAACCTGCCTCCGGCCCAGGTCTGTCAGAACCGGCCCATTCTCGCCCTGGACGCAGTCCGGCAGCTGGTTGGCGCGCCCGTCGTCCTGCGCGGCTCCCAGATTGGCGACAAGTTGGGTCAGCTGGTTCTGGTTCAGCTGCAACGCACAAACAACGAGACATGAGGAAGTGCGGCAACCCGGTTCTGTTGAAGGATCTTCAACCGGACCGGACCTTAAAAATATGACACAGGTTCTCCAGGGCCCGGTCCAGGAACTCGTGGGTCTTCTTCAGGTACTCGCCGCTGTCCTCAGGCTCTGCGCCGGGAAACACGTTGCTGAGGTCGGAGGAGGCGAGTCCAAACCAGGACAGGAAGGAGCCGCCGGCCGCCGCCTCGCTGGTCTGGTCCGAGATCCGCTTGGCCGTGTGGCGGGCCTGCGCAATGATCTGGATCAACCTCATGACCTGCAGGGCGAGCGGCGACGCGGTTAGTGACGCACCGAACCAAACGGACCTGAAGCGGAGCCAGCAGGAACTCACCGCTCCTCGGACCTCGGAGCCAAACATCTGCTTGTACTGGCAGTCCTGTCCCTCCAGGGAATACACGTGGCTCTTCACCTTGAAAGCCGTGTCAGTCACCATCCGTTGCCGTGGCGACAGATAGCTGCCGCCCTGGCCCGGCGTCAGGTAGCCACGGGGCTGCCGGTGGGGCAGGACGTGCTCCGGCTCCAGAAACAGCTGCTCACCTGCAGAGGAAACGCAGAAACACACAGAGTCGCTTGGTCGTTCAGCCGCTGGTCTGTGAGCGCAGTGAGGCTGATCTGGGCGCATACATCTATGTTAACACGCGATAATTACTATTTAAATCATGTGACCACATGTCAAGGGTCATATGTGGGGAACCCCAAGGTTCAACCCTAGGACCCCTCTTATTCTGCTCCCGCCATCCTCAGATTATGACAGGAAATAAGATCAGCTGCCATAAGTATGCTGATACACAGCCACCAGGTAACCTTTGACCCCCAGCTCATCCACACATTTACAGAGGTTCTCCAGCTAGACAGAAACAAAAGTTGAGTTATTATCTTTGGACCTAAAGAGGAACAATCTAGAGCTATAGATGTACAGTTATAGATTTGGAGTCAATGCACAGCTTCAGTTATTACAACTAAAACCAGCGATCAGCCTGAAACCTGGCAGTAGTGGTGACCTCTGACCTGAATCTTCAGAGCCACATAAAGACAGTCACACAGTCGGCCTTCTATCACCTGAAGAGCATCTCCAGGACCAGTGACTGATGCCTCAGTGACATCTAGAGAAACTCATCTATGATTTAGTCACATTGGTTCCTGCTGCAGCGTCTTCACAGGTTGGCCTAACAAATCGATCCTGCAGCTGCAGCTGATCCAGACGCTGCTGCTGCTAAAGCAGGAAGATGGAGAACATCACAGCAGAGCTACAGTCGCTCCACCGGCGCCCTGCAGCTCAGAGGACCCACTTTAAAATCCTGTTAGTTTATAAATCACTGAATACAATAAAGATCTGCTGCTGTATCAACAGAACCAGAACCAGAGCCCTCAGGTTCTGGTTGTGCTCTGCATCCAGAACCAAAAGAGGAGAAGCAGCATGAATTTTTTAGTTCACTGAAAAAATATTCAGTAAACTATCTTGTGATTACATGTAATCACAACAAAATGTAATTTCTATAACCAAAAAGAAATGACCCAACAGAAGAAGCGCTGCCATTTTCATTAGATTAGTTAAATATCAGCATCAGGAAGGATGAGGATAAAAATTATACCCCATTGGGTTTGGAAAAAAGCAACAAAAAATAAACGTGGGACATTTAAGCGACAACAAGCCAGCAAAGGCTGCATTCAGGAGTGTGTTTGTAGCCGTGTGAACCGTGCAGAACCAGCCAACAGGATCGAATCGGTGGCATCAGAGTTGTTGGAGCGCCGCGCATCACGTGAACATAAACCAAACTTTGACGGATAAAGTTTTCCTTTTGAATTTGACACTGACGGACGGGTCGACACTGTAAATTACAGTGACTGCTAAATACGGCAAAACCCTTACAAGAAAATTCACAATCTTGTTTCAGAAACTGTGAAAAATGTGACAAATATTAAAATTCAATAGAGAAAATTTTTCTTTGTGAAAATACAAGGAGACTGTTGGATAAAACCCAAAAATATAGAAATAGCTTAAAAATGAGAAAAGATTCTCCAAAACTTTACAGTAACATTAAAAACAATTATCTGAATTGCTTAACTCACTAAATTCACTTGTGCATTTTATTCCCCTGCTTTGCTCCTAATTGGCCGTTTGCTGCAGGATTTGGTGCTTTCCTCGCAGTATTTCCCAGGAATAATCTGATTGGACGACAGAGACCGGTCTGTGATTGGCTGCTGGTCGGTTTGAGCCGAGATCAGGCTGAGTGAGAGCAGATTAATTATAGATGTATTGGGCCTCACCCCTCTGGATCATGTCTGCCAGGTTGGGCTGGGCCAGAACCTTGGCGGCCCGGAACACCATCAGGGCGTTCTTGGCGTTGACCAGGTCGGTCCGTGTGGCCCGGTTCAGGAAGCCCTGGAACAGCTTGGTGTAGAGCAGCAGGTTCTCGTGGACAAATGGCTCCCTGCGGCAGAGGTCCGGTCAGCAAACAGAACCGGCGCCAAACAAGAAACGCCAGGCGGCTCCACTCACCATTTGTCCGGCACGGTTCTGTTCTGGTCGGGATGGGCATTGGGCTTCTCTCCTGTGTATCTCCAAGGCTGAATGTAGCTGAGCCACGTCTCCAACACCTGAACGAGATTTATCGTCCTTACATTTGTACCTCATTGGAACACGAGGAGAAATCGTTAAACATTCAAACATTAAGTGAAACTCATATTATTGACTTCAGCTCTTTATTTCTTCTCATTTGAATGATTTTGGTTCAGAGAATGAAAACCCTCTGAAAAATATCTTCAGTGTCTCAGAAGATTAGAATATTACTCTAACATAGTCATGGAAAGTTTAGTGGAAGGAGAAGTTCACCAGCACCACAGACAACTGGTGCTTCAGGAATCTGTGGCAGCTTCAGCAGGAAAGGACTGAGGCTGTTCAGATGGATCCCAAACATGGATCCAGTTCCGAGGAGAGCCAGAACCCAAATATTTAACTCCAGGATTTATAAACCTATATAATTTACGGGTTTCACTGAAATGAGTGAATAAAATACTGGAAATTTGACCTTTTTCTCAATTTTTTAGTTCTTTGAGCTTTTTCCTGTATTAAATTAATCCCAGACTTTCAGAGAAGGAATAAGTTCTCCTAAATATATTTTAATTAGAGCCTAACTGGATTTAAATTGATAATTTCATGCTATAAACGCTGCGGTTCATTCTGAGGTAACGTACGGCTCTGAAAGAGGCGTCCAGCGGCCAGTGTCCGAAGCAATGCTGCAGGAACAGGTAGAACTTCTGCTGCACGAAGCGCTGCACCACCACCCTGCAGCAGAAACACGAACCAAACATGCATTGGCCAAATTACTTTCCAGGATTCCTTCACTTTTCACACAATAAAATTATATGATGTCATTTATTACTGTTATTAACAACGACTTCTGATAGTTTGCTGCAGCACAGACTAGTTGAGCTAAAATAAAACAAAATGTTTTGAAATGTTTCAACAAAACACAAATTTAACAAAACTATCCTCCAATTTCAATAACTTTGTTTAATGTAATAAACGTTTTTTATGGCTCGGCAACAGAAGTGAGTCAACTGGCAATAAATTCGCATCGACTCTCGATGCATGAGAGCTATCGAGCTAGTTAGCTAACTGGATGCTAACTGAATGTTAGCATCGAGTTAGCCGTAGCCTCAACAGCCTCAGTTGAAAACGCAGCGAAGATGTCAACTCAAACTTTAAAGCAGAAAAAAATCAAAAGCACATGCAGATTAAACGCCGTGGCTAACATCCAACTTGTGAGCGCCATGGCTGACAGACTTAAGGCAACAAAACATGTAAACAGAAATCTAAGACTTTTTAAGACCTTAGTTTTAGATGCATGAATTTAGGAGATATTCTGACTTTTAAAGTTTGCACCCTGAGTAAACTTGGCTACCAGCGCCTTTTAAAGCTGCTGACCTCTTGAACTCCTCCAGCGGGCTGGTGTGGGGGGGGGAGTGGGCCGGCGAGGGCGGCGGCTCCGGCTTCAGGCTGCTGGAGAAGGCGTGCAGATGCTTCACCAGCAGGCGCACCACCAACACGTGCTCCTCTGATGGATTGAAGGGCTCCTGGAAACACAGCCAGTCACAGCGATCCACACCACCAATCATCTCCACCAGCTCCACAAAGCAGCCAATCACAGCAGGCCCCGCCACAAAGTGAGGTCACATGCCTCAAACTCTCACGACTCTCCGACTTTGGATCAGAACATGTTTTAATAACAGAAAATGTAGCTTTTATTTGGTTTCTGGTGTTTGTTTCAGATGTTTTCCAAGAATCTGTTGATGGTTATGTTTTAATTTAATCAAAGTCCAACAGGATGAGCAGTGTGACCTCACTTCCTGCTACAGCAGCATGATGCAACGCTTGATCTTTTGCAGCAATCAGCCATCCCATCTGCAGCCAATCTCAAACACATGAAGTCATGCAAAGCGGTTGTTCTTATTGGCATTACATGCGCTTTGCAGCGACAGCAGGAAGACAGACAGACGGCCATGCAGCAATGCAAGCAATGCGTCCAAAGATCCAAAGCTCTGCTGTAGGACTGCGCCTGCCGTCGAGGATCCTTCTCTGCACAACCTGTGAATCTGGCCGGACAGCGAGATGAAGGCTCGCTCAAACTTACTGCACAAACACCAAACCTTACGAGGTATTTTGGCCTCATTTATGCAGCAAATATGCCAAAATAAGGCACAACTAACTCACAGGTAACTTTTATCATTTTTATTTATAACTTTTTATAAAATATAGGAGCCTGTTTAACGTCAGTAATTCCTTGACCAAAGTGTTCTAGTTAAACTAGATTATTTTGCTTGTAACATGGGAAAAAAATTGTTTACAATTTACAAGTGAAATGATTTCAGTGGAACCAGAACTTTCTGAACTGACTTAAAATAAACTTTTATATCTTCCTGAAAAGTTGCCTCTGAGTTAGTTTTGCCTTATTTTGAGCAAACTGACATATTTGCACCAGAAAGGAGACAAAAAGTACTTTGTAAGATTTTGTGTTTTTGCGTCTACAGTATCGCAAAAACACATCAACTCATGAAAGAGGAACTAAAGGTTAAAGTTAAACTGTCCAAATTGGTTTTTATGGTGCCATCTTTATATTTCTCTGCAAATTTCGACATTTGGGTGTAAATTTGATTAATTCTGGTCTTTGTGGTTGATGAAAATCCTGGACAACGTTGACCGGGTGGTTTGAAAGACGCCTGGCCTGAACTCCGACCCGAAATCTGCAGATTCTGTTCCTGAAAACGGGCCGCTTCTGGTTTTAATGAAGTTTCAGGAAGCAGAAAAATGATCCGATTGCTTTAAAAATGTTAATATTTTCAGATAAGCAGAGTTGATTTTCTAAGGAATCTTCATCTACGTTTTTGTCCGATTACCATGCGAATTTCAAGCAAACTTTTAAAACGTTGGAGAAAATGCAAATTATACGCATTTCCATCTGCTGATTTGGATTCAACCACTCGGGCTACGCGCAGCGTGATGTCATCAAACGTTGACCCTACGCACAGCTGGAACAAACAGGAAGTGAAGGCTGGACCAGTTATACGAGTTGGAGATTTGAACTTTGATATCTATCTGCCTGTGGTAAAGCTCAGACCGTCCAGTAGATGGCGGCGTTCGCCAACATTGGCGGTTTTAGAAAAGCCAGAGCGTAAAACCTTTCTGTAAAATTAAGGAAATCTTTTCCTAATGCTACACTGAAAAATGCACAAAAAAAGCTTGTTGGATTTTTGCATCAGTTGCTGCAGGTTATTATTCATATGATCATATTTTGAGGCAATTTTATGGAATAACTACTTCTGCCACATCGCCATTTGATAGTACCCTATTTGGAAACAATTAGCATTAAGTAACTTCAATATGCTGAATACATTTCCAGCTATCATTAATAGAGCAGCTTAAAATGCAACAGCAGCAGGTCTTTACTGAACGGTTCATCATCTGCAGCTAAAAATCCTCTCAGTGTAGAGCTGATCTGCAGACTTATTGATTACTATCAATCACCTGTTGGGAAATCTCCTGTCACCAGGTGATTAGCAGGAGATTATTATTCAGAATGTGAACCACAGCGATTCTAGAACAGATTTATATTTTTATGACCAGTTTTGGTTTAATTTTTGCTCTGATTGTTTTCTTTCAGCAAATGGCCTTTTTCCAGTTTACTCCAGTTAACAATTAATCAATCCCTAAATTAGTTGATTATTACTTCACTAATTGATGAATCAGCTTAATCGTTTTGGTTCTGCTGTCGCCTGAAGATATGTGTCGGCATTAAAGCGTGGCGGACCGCGAGCCGCCTCCCCATGCAGCAGCAGCAGCTAACGCATGCTAACCTAGCATGCTGACCAGAGAAGGATCCTGGACCGAAGCTTTACCTCCAGGAGGCCCCAGGGGGGCGCTGCTGAGTGAAAAGGTAAAAGTACTTGGTAGGTGTGGAGGGTCCCAGAGCCGGGAGGGGCGAGGGGTTGGCACGGCATGCTGGACATACTGAGGCGGTACTGCAGCAGCGCCAGCTGTTCACCCGAAGGGAAGGGTGGGGGGGTACCAGGAGGAGAGCAACCACAAAGAAACATTTGGCCGAAAATATTCAGAGGGAAAAAACATAACAGGAGACAAAAAGAAGAAAATATTGACTGAGGAACAAAACGATTCGTCTGTTAAATGAGAAAAACCAGAAGAGTCCAGATCCGGTTCTACCAGAACCCGACCAGCCCGAGGACCGGCGCTGGACCTCCGTCTTCCCCATGATGGAGACGGACAGGCGACCTTCACAGCTGCTGAAGGTCGTCTGCTTCCAGGTTTTACAGAAAATCCTCCAATCAGAATAAAAGCAGCTTCACTCTGCAAAAACAAAATCTGACCAAATATTTTTGATCTAGTTTCTCTAATATCAGCTTGTTTTCAGTAAATCATTTCTAAATATCAATTTTAAAACGTCCTAGTTTCACTAGCAGATTATTTCACTTGTAACTTGGAAAATATTTATCAGTGAAATAATCTGCCGGTGGAACTAAAACGTTTCATCGACATTAAAGAAGTTTTGACTTAAACAAGTTCGTACATCTTGTGAAAACTTACTGAAACTTAGTTTTGTTGTATTTCATGTGTAATAAGACATTTGTGCTAGAAATACTTGGTCTCAGTTTGTGTTTTTGCAATGCAACCTCAGCGTCTGGTTTGCTCCCTACGGCTGAGCAGAACCGACTCCAGCCGGAAGGTTCTGGGTCGGCTGAACAGTGAAAGAGGTCCAGAACCTTCCAGCTGCTCCAAGCAGATGAAGTTTCCTCTGAACGGAGCAGCATCAGATCATTTCCTCTGAAATATGAACCAGAGCTGCAGCAAAGCAGCAGGGTCGCCTTTCTAACGTTTATTTGGTTTTATTTTTTTCAACTGGAAACCAGCAGCCAGTTTCTGCTCCGAGACGAAACGCGATGGTGGGAATCGATTCCCGTCCAGGTCGCCATGCGTGTTGAGAGGAACCCCAGCCTCAAGTCTGAACTGATTCACAGGAAAAGAGGAATTTTTCTCCTTACTGCAAAATGTAAGCGGAGGCTGATTTCAGACCTTTGTGGTGGATAAGACGAGCCGAAGCGATCGGTCGGTGCAGCCCGGCAGCACAACCTGCAGAAACCCTCGGTTTGTCAGATTCTTTGTCGTCTGTCCTGCTCAGCGTTCAGTGGTGACTGGATGAAGAGCTGAGGCCGCCTGGATCAGAACCGACTTCAGGCTGAAGTTCCTTCCTGGACTCCCGGTGCCATGCAGCATGCAGAGGAAGACAAGCAACAGGAACATGCCCAACTCCTGACCGCAGCAGCTGCAGCTTTGAACCGCGAAATGACCTGAAGCAGAGATTTGTGCCCCGAAGGCTCAAGGTGCGAACGCAGAGGACAGGCAGGATTTTCTCTGCCGCTTTTTAACTGAACTATTTCAACACGAGCAGGTGGGAACCAGCCAATCGGCGGCCGCCATGCAGCGTTGCAGCGCAGGATGCAGGGAGGCGAGGGAAAGCGTCTTACCTTTACCTGAGGAGACTGCAGCTTCTGGTACAAGTCCAGGGAGTAATGATGGAGCCAGATCTCTACAAACATCTGAAGATACAAAACACAGAATGTTAGAGGGAAAATCATCCAGAAACCGATCCGAGCTCAGAGCGGTCCTGGTCGCTCCGTCTTGCCTCTCTTTCTGCAGCATAATTAGAAAATAAAATGTTGTCTTTCAGTGACAGAAAGTTTCAGAAGTAGTTTTTTCCAGTGCCTGAACTAAATTAAGGACGGAACATTTGGATGCAGAAATCCGGAGATTTTAATTTCTCCAGCATGGAAGCTTTTAGCTTGAAGAGACTTTGGATCCAAAAGTTTCATACATTTGCAGACAAAATCATAAAGTTCAGAATAACGGTTTGTTATTCTAAGTGATGTCTGCGTAATAATTGAACAGTTTTATTACTGTAATACAGTTAACCATGGAGATTGTGTGGAGAAAATGAGGCTTGGTTCACTAACTGGAGTCACTTTATGCTGCTACTGGAGCTGAATTAAGTTTATTAATGCCAAAACCAATAATGATTTCATGAACTATGTTTTCATCCTCAGAGTGTTTAATTACAGGAAACATTAAAGTCTCTTCATCTGTGAACAATTAATCATGACTAATCAATTATTGGAGAAAGAAATCCTGTCTCTAAATCTACCAGCTGGTTCACATTCTGAACAAAATTGTAATCAGCCACCAGTTATTAATCAGTTAATAAATAATAATTATTTCTACACTGATGTTCAGCAGAAGCTCTGAGCTTTTCTCAAGTTGAATGTTTCACTGTTTGCTACAAATGATCAAAAGTTCACTAAAGAAATGCTGATATTAACTTTTAGACAATAAAATGTTTATTTCCTTATTTAAAAAATTATTTAATTATTTGTTTATTTGCATTCTAAAATTGTTTAGTAAAGGGTTGAATGAAAAATTTGTAGAATGTGATTTTTTGTCTGACTTATCAAATAATCATCATAATAATCGATAGATTAACTGATAACTAAAATATTCATGATGCAGGGGAAGAGCATGATTCTCACCTGCAGCAGCGTCTCGGACCTCCAGATCTCCTGCGCTGCAGGGTCTGCGTTCACCGACGGCTGGTGGAAGATGTGGTGCTTCAGGAGGCTGGGGCTGTGGACGCCGTAACCCGCAAACGACACGCTGGAAGCTCTGAGAGAAAATTTACTGAGTAGTTAAAGTATTTATCATGAATCCATCAGCTTTTGTTCACTGCTACTGGATGTAGAGCTGCTGAGATGTTTCCTTTAGCCAGAATATGAAATAAAACCCAATATAAGTGGCTTCCCACATAATCAACATCATGCTCTCGTCACTTTATTCATTCATTCTTTACCAGTTCGTACATTTTCCTTTTCAGGAAACTATCATCATTGCCATTACTTCTCCTCCCTGATGTGTTCTGCGCTGAGTCTAACGCCTGTTGTTGCTAAGGTCACTCGGAAGATAAACTCAGGTGTTAAAAGCTGCTCAATAAATAGTTACCGTGGCGACGGAGCCGCGACAGAACCTCTGGAGTCGGTGAACGGAGACGCAGGAACACTTCCTTCAACGGGCAGGAAGTACTTGAGGTACAGGTCGACCAGCACAAAGTATGCGCTGTCTGTGGAGCTGCAGAGCTGCGGCTGAAGGCAGTTCTGGAATCACAACAAACACCAAGATAATCGCTGATATTGGAAATCAATAAATAATCCAGAGAAAAACCAGAGAAACTCATCAGGCATTTCTGTCTAGTGGCTTCGATTCCTGCACTCACAGGCGACGCCCCGATAGTGGTCACTAGGACTGGACACTGACATCAAGCCATACCAGAAAAAAGACGCTGCAGCTGGAGTCCTGACTAGAACCAGGCAGATAGAGGCGCCGCCCTGTTCTACACTCCTTCACTGAGAGACTTTAAACTGCTGGTATTTTATAAATCACTGAATGGATTAAAGATCTGCTGCTGCTGGACCAACCAGCTGGTTCTAGTTCTGCATCAGAATCAAACATTTAAAAGCAGCATTCAGCTTCCAGAACAAACTTCTAGAAAACTTAAAAGCAGCCGAAATACTGAGCACCTTTAACTCTAAACCCAGGTGCTTTGAACCATAACAAATGAAACAATGATCAATAATCTGATGTGCAACGACTTTGTATTTTTGTGTGTTTATGATGGAAAGAACCTTGAATTGCCGCATTTCTGAAATGTTCTAAACAGATTAACTTCATTGATTGGTTGATTATAAAACGTAGCTATTCTGGCTCCTCGCTCCGTTTATCTCCAGATAGAAAACTGGAGGGTTTAAGCCAACATCGACTGCGTACATCAAGATCCCAGATGAAGAAAAACAACTCCAAAGCATGATGCTGCCACCGCCAGCGTCCACTGTCTGTCCAGAACAGATTTCACACCCAGCATCCAGCAACAGGAAGACGTCAAATAATGTCTCCATTAGGACAACAGCTAACGATTATTTTAGTATTGTATTATTCTATCAGTCTGCCATTTTTCATTAAACGATTTTCAAGGTAAAAATGTCATTGAAGAAAAATGTCTCGTTGATTCAGAGCCCGAACGCATCATCATAGACTTCAACATGGAGGCAGGCTAGGCCAAATTACATGAAACCTAACGGGTCTGCAGAGATGAGGAACAAAATTTTTTTTCAATCGATTAACTCCTTGCACCAAGAACGACATGGATTTAGATGTGATTCACTAAATCCATCAAATCCATTTTAAATGACATCAAACGTCTGAAACGGGATAAAAGCTCCGAGTTCATCAGAGCAGCGATGCTAAACTCACCCTGGGAGCGATGAGGCAGTAGGCCAAATTAAACATGAAGAACTCAAAAGGATCTGCAGAGAGTTGAGGAATAAATTCATTTTCCAGGAAGTCATTTCCTCTCTGGTGATCACCAAGAACGATAGCAGGAGTTTGAAGGAGCAGGAAACCCCTGAGCAGCTCCTGTAAGGATACTGAGAGCGACGTTGAGCGTCAGGACGCCCGGCAGGAACTGCAGCTTGTTGTGGAACAGAGGACAGTCGGGGAGGACGCCCTCCTGGATGCAGGCCTTCACCGGACCCTAAACACAATAGATAACACATTACATTCATTCCAACCACAACTTTGTGTTTGTTTCAGGCGCGCCTGCAGCAACCACGAAAAACACTGATAAATTACTCTTTTTGACAAACAATATAGTGCGCTGTTCAGCTGAATCCAAGCGTAGCGCTGAGAATCGATGGTGTCCGTCAGGTCAGTTCCAAACCACAGAAAACAAACTGATAAATACCTTTAAATACTCTGAATCTCAAGTACCACCTCACACTCTCAGATAGCACATATGCACAGCTTGGGTTGACTGTCTTTATTAGTGTAATATTATTTTTATAATATCTTCATAATTTGTGCGCGATGGTTGGGCCTTGTGTGGTTTATGCGTGTTGGACACGTGGCTCAGGTGTGATGATAGTTAACCCTCTGATAATACCCTGCAAATCCAGTGATTCTGGTGCAGAAATAAACCTATTTTATTGAACAAATATCTGGTTTGGGTTAGGGCATTCTTAAGATTAATTTTTTGTATTTTAACAATTTTGTCATTTTTATTTCCGCTTTATTTTTATGTTTTTTGTGTTTTAAGTTTCTTGGTCTTTCAGAAGGTAAATTTGAGTTTTTATGGCGTTTATCAAAATGCGACTTGAAAATGCTCTCAAAACAAGAATATTATCATTTATCCCATTAATCCTCTGTCGGGCCTGGCGATACTTTGCTATAATTTTTTACAGATAATATGTAAATACTTTATCTTTCAGCACATTAGCATTTTGCTCTCAGCGTAGGAGAGAACAAGATGGCCGCTGCCTTGATGGTATAATTCGTGACACGTTTGTGAATTTACAAAACAAGCTAAAAAAAACTAGATAAAAATATATTTTGCTGTTGGAATTTAATTATGGAAAGACGAAAACTTAATTCACTGCAGGTTTTCAAGAAGCGGATAATATTCTTTCCTCTTATGTTTCTGTTTATTGATTTATATATAAGAAGAATTATGTTTGGGATTTTTTGTGTAATGATTTATTAAGTGGTAATTCAGTTTAATTTGATGTGGCATAAATATGAGCAGCACCAGGAAAAACTTATTTATGACTGAAAACATTTTTTTTTATCTAAATGAAATGATCATCAGTAGCAGAACTTTGAAATGATTGAGGAAACAACTTTGTTTTTTGGTAGAAAGAACCACATCAAAGCTTTTTTCTCTATATTTGAGACGTTTTTCTGGTAATAATGCAGAGTTATTCTGCTAATATTATGACTAGTCTTGTAATTCATGAAACTTTCTGCAGGGCCTTTTGCTCCAGTGTCAAACTCACAGAAGGGATGATAGAAATAAAAGGGACTTCTTGAGAAAAATTTCTTTTCTAAAATTTGATTACATTGGCAATTGGATCTGGTTGGATTTTATTTTTAAGCCTAGATTTGGGTGTTTCAGCCTGAAATAGGAAAAAGAAAAACACCTAACCCAACCACCAACAATGTGACAAAAACTCTCGTACCGGGAGATAGTTGACAGGAACTTCGTATTTGTATTCTTCTGCCTGAAGTTTGTACACCAGCTTCATCATCGGGCCGCTGAAACACAGAGGAGTGAGAAACCCTGCTTTTATTCTGAAAGCACGCCAGAACCGGTTCTACCTCGGGCACAGGAAGTCCAGAACCAGGTTGAACTCGTTGCTGCGCGAGTGCAGCAGGCGCAGGTTCCAGCCGGAGAGCACGCCGTCCAGACTTCCAAACACGTTTTCCACCAGCCAAGGGAAGACCAGGTGCAGCTCCTGCAAAAAATTCCAAAATTACTTCACGCGCGCAGGAATTGAGCCGTTTGGAGCAAATATGAGTGAAAACCCAGCTGTGCTCTCTGGCCGCAGCCTGCTTGAAGGCGGTAGGTGTTTTCCAGACACACTGTCCATTTTATGGCCCAATTAAATAATTATGTCACCTTCAGCTGTTATTAAAATGGCACATTAGGGCGCAACGGCTTCAAAATGAAATTAATTAATTTTCTTTTGATTTATTTTCTAAAAAATAAATAACAAATAAAATATTTCCTGAAAGTGGATTTTATTTAATTTATTCATTCTGTAGGTTTTATGTCAAAGTATCAGGACCAGGATAAGAGAAGTTTTGTTTAATCAAGAGAAAAAAAGTCTTAATATTAGCATAATAAAAGGGCGATTTTACTAGACCGTCTTAAAATGGTCATTTTAATTAGAATAGAGCTTCTTGAGTTAACAAATGACATGAACCGCTCAGTCGTCTGGTTCTTTCTTTGAAAAATGTGTTTGCTCAACCGTTTCAAACTTCTAATGTGTTAACAGATTATTTCCTTATTTACCAACATCAAAGTATAACTTCACAAGATGCTCAACATTTGTCCATCTAATCTTTCTGTTATAATTTCAGATCTTTGAAGAGCTTCACCTGCTGGATCTGATTTTTTTTTGTATGAAATGTTACAAAATACAGCAAGAAATTTGCCGAGTTGGCAACGTGGGTTCACTATTGCTTGGTTTCAGACACGTGACCCGGATGACTCCGACATCCAGATGGAGGACAGAAAGTGGATTTCTCCGGTTGAAAACAAAATGGATCTCAGCGAGCAGCTGATGCCCTAAACAGGCTGGAACAGAGGAGGCATCTTGGAAAAAATACGCGTAATATTAGGATATGATCCGTATGATCTCGGTAAAAAAGACTTCTCTTATAATCTTGAGTTTTTAGCCGCATTTACGTAACGAACTGCCTGAAGCTGCAGGCCTCAGATTATACGACGAGACAGAAGAAAGTTTTCTAAAGCCATTTAGTTTCAGGTTCCAAACATTTAGGATGTAAAGAAGCTTTAAATGGCTGTCGACTTGTTTCTACCGGTGGGTTGTGCTATTTCCAGTGATTAGCCTATGCTAACGATGCTATCGCTAACAACCAGCTAGCCCATGTTATTTCTATGAGCCTGGCTCTCCTGGTAAATCATTAATGTAGCTTCTCTAAACCCAAATTCATGCTGAACCTTCATGTTGGGTCGCTGCTGGATTCAGGTCCGATGAAGGCCATCGATCCGCTCCGATCTGCAGAAGCCCCAGTTCCTGTCAGACCGGAAGCCTGAGAGTCCCAGCTCTCTGTGGCTGGATGGCTGCAGCTTACATTTACTTTATTTGGCTTCTTTTAGCATGAAAGTCCCGCAGAATAAACTTTATATTTTCTGTCCTGACTGGCACTGAGCTAGCTGCTAACAACATTAGCCAGGCTGCGGCATAAAGATAAAATATCTAACATATGAATGCTTGTCTTTCTAAATAAACATCTGAAAATCCAATTTAAACTCTGCTGTGTTAGTTTCCTCCTGATTTTAGCTGTAGATTGTTGATCCACTTTTCTGCTCTTTTTTCAGTAAGTTTATTAAATTAACTCTCTTGGGATCAACGGCCTTCGAAACATGAAAATAACATTTATCTTTCTCTCTATTGGAGCCGTTGGAACAGCCGTGCAGGACTCGGACTTTGGGCATTTTGAATCTGGATCAACAAGCAAACGGGCTGCGTTTACTTCCGGCCCTCCGTCTGCATTGTGACGTCGGCGCTACATCATCTGGGCCCAGTAATAGTCAACTGCAAATGTGCAGACATTAGCAGGTCTAATGGTCCAACCTCTCACTGCAGAGCAGAAGAAGACAGTGGTTGATTTTATAGACTTTTGCTGAGGGAGATAAGATCAGGTTCACATTAAAGTATTGGCTGCTCACCTATTTCCCAGAATTAAGGAAATTGATGCCGATGTGCGTTTTAAACTCAACCAAGAGTTTAAAGAGGCTTCCACACTTTTCAGATTCTCACTTGTAAAATAAGAAAAAAAACAGGAATTTGCTTCATAACTATTGATGATCAGGCTTTTTGTTGCCGATACCGATCATCCAGGAGGCTGATCTCTGCCGATCGCCTGGAATGGCTGTTAATTTTTTGCTTTAGGTATAAATGATACGTTATCTGGCAAAATAAAAAAAAATTTCTGGCAATAAATTAATCTAATTTAGACATAACAGACATACTTTAATATGAAATCTTTCCTTTGTGTCTTTAAGTTCCCTGCTGGTGACCTGTGCAGCAGCTCCTGTGAGAGTTCACTGTCTGCTGAAGGTTGACGCTCCGTCTGTGAAATATTCCTACCAGTAGCGGCGGTCCAAAAGAACCAGCGTCTCACTCCGCAGCTCCAACACTTGAATTATTGTTGGGGTTCTTTGTTTAGCTTCCTGATGCCGATTCGGGTGAATGTTGGTAGTTTTAACCGCTGGACTGAGACTCGATGGAGCCAAACTCAATGCCAAATCGGATTGGTTGTGTTGATGCATTGCTTCACCCCGAGGTAGTTTCCCGTCGCATCACGCAAACGTCCCTGTTCACTCTCAGAAAGTTCAAGTTCTACGCGGCATTGCTTAGGATTTGTGGAAGTGTGTAGGAAAGAGGAGATGAGCTGAGAAGTGAGATCCAGGTGATCGATTAGGGTGATCAGCAACAAGAAACATTGATGGGCGATCACCAATCATGCACTTTTTCTTGGAAATCGGCCAATTGTGACCGGTGGCCGATCGATCGGCACACCTCTATTCATAACTGTAAAATAGTTCAAGTTGGTTTGTCAAATAAAATTAGTGTTAATATTGATATTAATATTGCTGTTGCTGATAAAAACCCACAATCCCTTGCTGCATCACTATTACCATCACATTATCTCCAGATATATAGTCATAAATAAGATGGAAAAAAAAAACTGTGGTTGCTAAAATCGGCCGAGTTTCACATATCGGAGCGATGTTGATATTTTGTGCATCTCTAAGTAAACGCATTGCAGAACCTTTGCTGGATACTCGTCTATGATCTTCAGCAGGTCCTGGCATCGCTGGATCAGAGGCTTGGTGGTGGCGTCAGCTTTGAGGTTCGCCTGAAGCAACACATTAACAAACATGTAAACATGAAGAAAAAAAATTTAGCACAACCATTTAAAAAATGAGAAGATAGAAGTCCTTGTGAATCACCCAAAAATTCTTAAAAGGACATTTGTTGACAATAATGTCAGGGCAGAGGTTATCCCAGCGCCTTATTTCACCACAGTTCTTCCTTCCACTAAACTATCACAAGGCCCCTGTTATTTTTGCTGCAGACTCATGATGGCTTTGCTAGGAGTCAGAAACATTAACAGAGTGGAAGATCCTCATGGAGATGTTCAGTAGCCTGAAAGTGCATCATCGTATTGAATGAGTTCTAACTGTTTAATATCTATAAATCACATCAAAGAGGCTTTTCTGATGCTGGAATCCAGAATCCTGTGAGCAATCAGCTGCTTTATGGGAAACTTTCAGTAGAGGAGTCTCTGCACGAAGCTGTAGACTGAAACATGACCAAATACAGTTTGTATCTCCCTTTTTTCCATTTAATTAATGACACATATGAACTTTGCATGACGGCCTAACTGAGCTGCAGCTGTTTGCTGATGTTAGATGAGACTCACCAGCAGGAAGCTGGGCTGCTGTAAGCTTGGGCTGCTCATGTTGCTCAGCTCCACCTGGAGCTGCAAAACAAACACACGCAAGTTTGTATCCTGATGTTAACTGATCAGAAACATCTTAGTTAATTATTTTAATCAGTTTTGTCATAAAACATACCGCTCTGGAAAACAAGGAGGAGTTATAAACTATTGAACTGCACAGAGAGGGGCAGGCCGAACACCCTGAGTTAGCTAACGGTGGTTAGCTAGAGCCGTTTAAACTGACAACAGCTGCTATTAGCTGGACGGAAGTTCATTATCAAACACCGGAAACTACCTTGAATAATTCAATCTGTTAATGGCGTCTTCCTCACCTCTGTCCACGGGAAACAAAGTTATAGTGGGTTTTACACGAACCGCGTTTCCATCAGTTCACCAGAGGAGAGTAGCCTTCTTCTCTGTTAAACTCACAGCAGCCGATTACACGCTGTAACCCGCTCCCGCCATCTGCTGGAAGTACAGGGAATTGCATTCTTTTGTGTTTTATTGGCGGATGGCAACCAACTTAAGGTGCATTTTTCGCCACCTACCGGACTGGAATGTGGTCATTAATAACATTCAGAGGGAATTTAATAAGACACACCTCCATGTGTGCAAATTCACACCCATAACCACATATACATATGCACACACATATACATAATGAGAAAAAAGGTGCAGGCTTGCTGGGTGTCAATTCACCAACATTTAACTCTCATGTAGGATTCTAATTTTCTGTCCCATATGCAGAACAAACCTGAGAGAACAAATATCAGTAAAATTAAGTTTATTACAAAAAAAGAACAGAAATGAAAATGATCCAGGGAAGTGTCAAACTGGAAACTCCAGATCTCTGAGTACAGGGAGAACAGTGATGGTGAGTTCAAGGACAATGGGAATTTGCAGTGTTGATAAATCCTCCTGTTACTCTTAGTTTACAGCAAAGATCTATTTATTTAGAGGAGTCAGGACAATAAAACAGAGAGGGCTGTGTCAAGATGACTTTTCCCTGGACCCATATAAGAGTTGGGGTCCTTTTTCATGTGTTTGTGTAGGAGGACACCTGGAGAGATTCTAGGATCTCACACAGATGTGTGAAATGCTGCTTTTTCTCAGGACCCCACCAGGCCCTGCAACGACAGTCATAAAATAATTTAGATCATCTTCCCTTCGAAATTAGAAACTTCTTGTAGTCAGGGAGCAGGAACCTCCCAGACTGCATACATTAGAGAAGAGACACACCTTCCTATGAAAGTTTCGGCGCTAAAATAATCAGATTACTGGGGTGCGGTGGCACCGGCACTCTCCGTATTTGTCTTTGTCCATTTTTCTGCTTCTTCCAGGTGATTGATGTTGTCTTATGGTTTTGAGTTTCTGATGATTCTGGTGCTGTTGGTGTGATTTGATGTATTTGATTGTCTGAATAAATTCTGGATGTGTCTGCAGTGGAACAGTAGAATGTGTCTATGTGCTTTTATCCTTACGCACGGGGAACCCTCAACCCAGGGAACGAGAGAGGAGACAACGAGCTAAAGGTTTTAATAATTATCCTTTCAACACACATAATGTTGAGGCCAACAAGTTGACTTTTGCCTTGGAAAGATTTGGGATTCGGGGATATAAGATGAGAACTCACTTACACATTTCAGCAAATTAAATTATTCAAAAACTAAAAGTGGTACAGAGACCAAACTTGGCACAGAGAGTGGGGCCAGAGAGTGAGGCGCCCCACTCTCTGGCCCCACACACACTTCAAGTTTGGTGGATGTGGCTTATTCCTTTGACATAGGTGCCATTGATTCCCATTAATTTGTAAAGGGTCCTCAGGCTCATTTTAGAGGGAGCTGTGCTGTCTCTGGGTTCCAGCTGTTAAATGTAGATTAAACAGCCCCTAGTGGAAGGAGCGTTTATTCCTTTGTTGTATTCACTGGGGATTTTTGTGTGTGTGTGTTTCTTTTGGGGAGCACTTGGGTGTATTTAGTTATATTTGTGTTTCCATATCATTATTCCTCCCAATCAGTCTTTTTTATTTAATTGGGTTGTTTCCACTATTTTTCAGCTATAAGGCTCCCAGAGTCAACATAGACTCCTACACTCCTCATTTTTTTTACAATAAATTAATTTGTGACTATTTTGGCAAATGTCACATTTGGTAGTCCTAGCCCATTCCCTTCAAATAGCTGCCATAGACTCCTATTCATTTTTCTGCCTAGTCAAAGTCTGGCTAGGAACATCCTATTAAGCTTGGACTTATCCCTAACCCTTACCTCAACTTAACCAGATTTTATTCAATTTGTTTTTCTTTTTCAGCTCCAGACTTTTACAATAAATCACAGATGAGCTTTAAAATCTCACCTCTGAGCCTCTGTTGGATGAAGGAATTATATTTTAATGTTGCTCTGAAGGCAGACATTTGCTTTTAAAAGTCCAGTCTTTTAACCAGGTTTTATTTCCTTTTCTTTGTTTTCAAACTTTGTTTCCAAGACAGAAATCACAGCTCAGCCTCTAATCTCATTGCTGGGTGTCAGAAATGTGTGTTAACACCATTCTGAACATCAGAAATGGACTTTAAAATGCCTGTCAGCATTACCCAGAATGCATTGCATGGTGGGGCTTCACATTTTAGCTTCTAGTTCAATTGTTTTTGCTCCAATCCCAAATAAACTATATATTGTTGTCATCAGAATGAAATCCTCTGTCAAACTAGATGGTTTACAATAAACTTACAAACATGTAGAAAATCAGACCATGACTCAGAATGGGGTGTGTTTTGTTGAACTGCTGCCTACTGCAAGCTTGATCATGAAGACTCCCCAGTTTGCAGCTTTGGGTAAGTAATGTGGTCTTCTTCTATGAGCTTTTCTTGAGGTCTTGCGGTGTATGATGGCACTAGAATTGCTCTTTGCTCTCATTCCAGAGGTGACGGTTTGAATCCCAGCAAGTATCTGGAAACCTGGAAGGCAGCAGCTTGCTGCAGCTGGTCCAGGTTCTCCTTGGCACTGAGGCATGGGAAGCTGGTGGAGATCTGACTGCCCCACCAAGCAGACCGTCAGCACTCAACACAGACCAGCAGGAGAACCAACGGAGAACGCTTCTGCTTCCTGGGCATGCTAGTTCCACCTTGCGGTGTTAACGGATAGCGTGTTAGTGAAACCAGGGGCGCGGTACGTATCAGCCTTCCCAGGTTCCGTCTATAGGAACAGCACGTGGGAAAGGTGACTCTAGGACTCAGGAGTCTTAAATGCAGTCCAGTCTTCTATGAGGAATAGCCTTACACACACACATCCTTAGCAGCAACACACAGCAACTGGAAATAAGTCTTTGATGCTACAGCTCCACTGCTTCTAACTGCAAAAGGAGTTGATGTTAATGTCAGGAAATCTTCATCTTAAAGTTTTACTAAACCTCTTAAGACCTGGGTTCTTGCAGGCATGTATTATTAATCATCATTTATTTTTGCAATCATTAGATCCCAATCAGCCAAATATCAAAAATTATTTTTACATGCTGTAGTTAATGAGAAAGATGTTCACATATGAGGTCATTCATTTTAAAGGTCAGACAAAAAAAACGTAATAATGAAATCCAAAGGATTATTTCTGAGTTAAAAACCCAGTAGTTGTGACTGTTTCAGCAATGTGGCCCATTCAAAGTACTAACGGTTATGGGAAGACGAGTGTCCCTAAACTAGAATCCCTCAAAGTAAATAGCATTGATGGGGTTCTAAACAGTTAATTTGAATGTTATGTAACGTTAAACATTTTACTTACAACCCTAATCCACTTAAAACTATATCCATCCCTATGGGATGGAAAACTCTTTACAGCCATATGTAAAAAGATTTTTAACAATTGCTATCTCCCTGTAAGCAGAGCAGCTTGCAAATAAAGTGCACTAAGATTTTATTTTTTTAGTTTTCACTCTGTATTTCGTTCTTGAAGTTTTCCACATTTAGCTTTTGGGCATAAGCCCTTCCATGCACTGAGATATGAAGCATTGCTTTCACTGACTGCTCTTTCCATTGGACTCAAATGTTCTGGGTCCAATTCCCACTCTGAAAAGTGAGATGTCATTATCAAATTAACCCTTTCAGTTTATTTTGAAGTGTCTTCTGCTTCTTGCATAATACAATACCAATAGTAATATGCCAGATTTGTAATTCATCATGCAAATCTGTCCATAGTCAGTGTAACTTGTTTCAGAACTTCTCCCAACCTATTTAATTGCTTCAGTTGTTAGTTTCAGTGAACACATTCTAAACATTACACTGGTAACGTACATCTATTTTGTTTAAATGCATTCTACACTTCTATTAGATATAAAGATGCTTGGCTGCAGAGTTTCAGAAAGATGACCCATTGCCAAGTCTTAAAACCAGATTCCAGATTGTCATCCTTTTTAAAATTGCCACCATTTAAGCACAGTAACTCCATCCCTTTTGACAGACTAGTACTCTGGGAAAAAAAAGCACAGAAATTGTAGTAAAAACCATTGTAGGTTTATCTGAAAACAATATGTTACTATTATGAAGTTGACAAAGCAAAATGTGATTCACCTGTGGATGCCAAGTTCCACATCCTTTTACTAAAAATGAAATTGATAAAATTTCAGGACAGTCTTAAGAAAAGTGGGTGTAGAGGTTCAACCAAATTTCTCTGGCGGTAATATGTTTGAAATACATTTATGAATTTCCTTTTCCATTACAGCATATGAGAATTCATAAATGCACTGTAAAATTTTTTTTAAGGAAGGGGACCCCTGGCCAAAACCTAACACTTAGGGTTAAACACTTAGGGTTAAACACTTAGGGTTAAACACTTAGGGTTAAACACTTAGGGTTAAACACTTAGGGTTAAACACTTAGGGTTAAACACTTAGGGTTAAACACTTAGGGTTAAACACTTAGGGTTAAACACTTAGGGTTAGGGTTAGGGTTAGGGTTAGGGTTAGGGTTAGGGTTAGGGTTAGGGTTAGGGTTAGGGTTAGGTTAGAGGTGGGGTAGGGTTAGGCGGAGTTAGGGTTAGGGTAGGGTTAGGGTTAGGGTTAGGGTAAGGGTTAG